>OZ037765.1:0-600000 GCA_964035545.1 Bugula neritina | reverse complement strand
ATTTACTGAGTACTAGCCATTAGGAAATTATTATTAAAGATGTATTCGGTGTTGCGAATTCTACCTTTTCGTGGTGAGTAAATTTTAAATAAAAGTTACAAGTAAAAGTTGGAGTATAAGTTCAACTAAAACCTTAAGGTTAAACTGGAAGTAGGTAATAAATACTCATAGATATTAATATTATTTGCCAATACTAATGGTATCACTAATAGTAATGGCTAATGCCATATCTTGATGATAATCTAATAGTAATACGTAGTATTAGTAATAGTAATAATCATAATCATAACGATAATCATATAATCATAACGCCCATGCTGATACTCATACACTTACTCATAGTCACTGTTACTGTAAGTGTAAGTGTAGTGGTGCTCATCCAGTCATGTTCATTTTTTTTGTAAAATTATAGTATGACTTAGTAAAGCTAAATGTAATAACAATAGTAACACTTATACTAATGATAATACTAATACTAATAGTAATAGTAATACGAATATTCATGTTGAAAATGAAATTAATATGGTTATCACATATAAACTATTAGACTTAGTATTGCTCACTCATTACTCAGTATTAGTATCAAAAGGAAAACTAAATCTAGTAATACTTGAACTCAAACTGAAACTGCTATACTCAAAATTAATAACTGAAACATGAACTTGCAGATACTGAGATAATGATACTGTCTATGTTGATATCAAAAATGTATTTTTTATTCATTTTTAATTTTATACCGAATTTAGTATCTATATTCATATTTTCATTGCAATTAGCATTGTCACACACTCATAGTCATAAGGTCTTTGTCTATTTGTAACAGTATTCAATATAGCAAAATAAGAAAATAGTCATAGAATATGTTTAAAGTTGAGAATGAATCAATGATGGGTCAATAATTTGGCTATGGTAATACTATACTTATAGTTCTTTTGTATTTCTTAGATTTCTAACAAATAATTTCAATGCTAAAAATGAGCATTATACTTGTATGAAACAGGCAAAGTTGACTATTAATTACAATTTATTGCTAGTGTTAATATTCAATAATTTTACTATCTACTATGGGCCTGCTGCTGATTTTAGTAATGCTATGATAGTCAAGCTTATCTCACTCTCAGTTGGTAGTTCTGAATAGTCTACTCTATCACGGGGAGATAATAACATTCTCTGAATTATTTTCTAGGTCACCAAACTGCTCGACTTGCCACTCTCACCACTTCATCTAATCTCTCTGCTGCAGAGGCTGAGAAGAAACCTGAAAAGGTAGTTACTGGAGTTGCTATATTTTATTATGAAATTTTAACCCTGTGCTCTGCCACCTACCTTGTGAATGATGCCTTGCTTGACTCTTCATCTTTCTATATTTTGACACTTCTTTATAGAGCAGTAAAATTATATAAGTTTTTGTAGCTGAAGATGTATAAATTCCTGTGATCTGTTCTGTTAAAGGTTGATATAATGTGATCTGTAGCCAGGTACCTTGTTTTACTTTATAGACCAGGTTTGGTCCCCTTAAAGATGAGGACAGGATCTTTACAAACTTATATGGTAGACATGACTGGAAGCTGAAGGGAGCAATGAGTCGGGTTAGTCTATGATATATGTGATGTGTGTGTAGAACATTTGTGTGTAATATTTTCATTACATGATGACCTGTTAGTATAGAGTTTTGTCACCTGAGGTTTAACAAGCTGTGTTGTCATCTCCGCAGGGCCAGTGGTATAAGACCAAGGAGATTGTACTAAAAGGGCCGGAGTGGATCCAGGGGGAGGTGAAGGAGTCGGGGCTCAGAGGCAGGGGTGGAGCCGGTTTCCCCACCGGACTCAAGTGGAGTTTCATGAATAAACCAGACGATGGCAGGTAAACCCAGTGATGCTCTTTCTCCTTGCTACTCTGTGCATTCTCTTTCTCCTTGCTACTCTGTGCATTCTCTAGATGATGGCGTATTGTGAGAGATTTTCTAAGCCTCTCTCCAATAAAATATTTCTTCATAGCTTTCCTGTTGCATCATCTCAGTTTCTACCATCTAAATTACATTTTCTTTTCTTCCATTTTATAATTAAGCAGTTCTAACAAAATGTAGATTATAAAGTGTTGGAGTAATTTTGACTTCCTTCACTTATGTTACCGCTGACTTTAGGCCGAAGTACTTAGTCGTGAATGCTGACGAAGGAGAACCTGGCACATGTAAAGATCGGGAGATCATGCGACACGACCCGCACACTCTGGTGGAAGGATGTCTGGTCGCGGGTAGGGCTATGGGAGCTCGTGCCGGTAAGTCAACTACCTGCCCACACCTGTCACTACCTGCCCACACCTGTCACTACCTGTCCACACCTGTCACTACCATACTACTCCTGTCACTACCTGCCCACACCTGTCACTACCTTACTACTACTGTCACTACTTTACTGCTCCTTTAACTACCTGAGTAACTTGTAATTAGTAAGCAGAGATTTGCTGCAGTTTACACTTCTGTGATGATCTACAGCATACATCTACATCCGAGGGGAGTTCTACAACGAGGCCAGTAACATGCAGGTTGCCATCAACGAGGCGTACAAAGCCGGTTTCATCGGGAAAGATGCGTGCGGCTCTGGCTACGACTTTGATGTCTACCTGCACCGCGGGGCCGGGGCCTACATCTGTGGCGAGGAAACGGTGAGCCTATCAGCTTGTCTTCAGTATTATATAACCACATGCTTTGTGCTGCTTTATAGTTTGTGTTGGTAAATTGTATAATTTATTTAAGAAGTTTGTATTAGATTTCTATTCTATAATGCATGTGAGGCCTATTGATCTGCTACTGTGTCTGATTGGTTGTTATAAATAGTGTGACTGAGTGTCTTCTTGCTGCTGCTGAAAAGCAAGTATTTTTCTGGACATAACTGAGTTTTCTATGTGCTCTACATGCTTATCCTATGGTTGGTTGGGATTAATAAATAAATATGTATCTTCAAATAAATAGTGTTTGAACACTGACCTCTACTCTTTTTGCTGCTGCAATACTCGATCTCTACTTCAGGCACTGATAGAGTCCCTTGAAGGCAAGCAGGGGAAACCCCGACTCAAACCCCCGTTCCCCGCTGACATAGGAGTGTTTGGATGTCCCACAACTGTAGCCAACGTGGAGACTGTAGCTGTGGCTCCCGCCATTTGCAGACGGGGTGGTTCTTGGTTTGCCTCAATGGGCCGAGAAAGAAACAGAGGACAAAAGGTGTCTTATAGGAAGTTTATTCTGCACATTACACTCTCTGTATATTACACCTTACACTCTCTGTATATTACACCTTACACTCTCTGTATATTACACCTTACACTCTCTGTATATTACTACGCCTTACACTCTCTGTGTATTACACCTTACACTCTCTGTATATTACACCTTACACACTCTGTATATTACACCTTACACTCTCTGTATATTACACCTTACACTGTCTGTATATTACACCTTACACTCTCTGTATATTACACCTTACACTCTCTGTATATTACACCTTACACTCTCTGTATATTACACCTTACACTCTCTGTATATTACACCTTACACTCTCTGTATATTACACCTTACACTCTCTGTATATTACACCTTACACTCTCTGTATATTACACCTTACACTCTCTGTATATTACACCTTACACTCTCTGTATATTACACCTTACACTCTCTGTATATTATACCTTACACTCTCTGTATATTACTACACCTTACACTCTCTGTGTATTACACCTTACACTCTCTGTATATTACACCTTACACACTCTGTATATTACACCTTACACTCTCTGTATATTACACCTTACACTGTCTGTATATTACACCTTACACTCTCTGTATATTACACCTTACACTCTCTGTATATTACACCTTACACTCTCTGTATATTACACCTTACACTCTCTGTATATTACACCTTACACTCTCTGTATATTACACCTTACACTCTCTGTATATTACACCTTACACTCTCTGTATATTACACCTTACACTCTCTGTATATTACACCTTACACTCTCTGTATATTACACCTTACACTCTCTGTATATTATACCTTACACTCTCTGTATATTATACCTTACACTCTCTGTATATTACACCTTACACTCTCTGTATATTACACATTACACTCTCTGTATATTACACCTTACACTCTCTGTATATTACACCTTACACTCTCTGTATATTACACCTTACACTGTCTGTATATTACACCTTACACTCTCTGTATATTACACCTTACACTCTCTGTATATTATACCTTACACTCTCTGTATAATATACCTTACACTCTCTGTATATTACACCTTACACTCTCTGTATATTACTACACCTTACACTCTCTGTATATTACACCTTACACTCTCTGTATATTACACCTTACACTCTCTGTATATTACACCTTACACTCTCTGTATATTACACCTTACACGTCTGCATGTCACAGCTGTTCAACATCTCCGGGCAAGTCAACAATCCGTGTACGGTGGAAGAAGAAATGTCGATTCCTCTGAAGGAGCTGATTGAACGACACGCTGGCGGGGTTATTGGCGGCTGGGACAACCTGCTGGGGGTTATTCCAGGTGGTTCATCCACTCCTGTCATACCTAAGAGGTTCGTTTCTAGTAGTTGTGGTATTACCTGTGGACAGAATGTTACCTGCGCTCCGTTGTTTGTATCATAGGAAACTGGTGACTTAAGCTACAGTATTAACTCTACTCTACTTCATTATGAAGGAAAGCAAAAGTTATCATAAAACTATATATACTTTCATCTTCCTATTCAGCTTTGCTCTATTATAAATTCATGCACTATAAATTTAAGTTATTTGATCTTGAGTTTAAGTATATCTCTCAAGTACTCACTACTCTGTTTCTGTAGCTCCTGCGATACAGTGTTAATGGACTTTGATGGACTCGTTGAGGCTCAGACTAGTCTGGGAACTGCGGCTGTCATTGTTATGAATAAACAGTCTGATATAGTGAGGTGGGTGTAGCAGATCACAGGCTATTGATACCTTCAACAGTTTCTCTGCTGTTTCTAGTCCCAGAACTTAGAAAATGGCAAAACATTCAACACATTCTGCTAGTATCTGGGGCTAAAATTATTGTTCACGCTACTCACAGTGATGGCTATGTTGTTGGTTTACCAGCTTTATTTTTAACTCCACTTATTTGAAATTCCATCATTTTTGGAGATATGAAAGCCTTTTTTTGTCAACTGAGCCGTTGTATAGGGTAGTGATGGTAACGCCCCGTCTTCTATCTCCTGTGTATTATCCAGGTGTATATCTCGACTCATTGACTTCTACAAACACGAGAGCTGCGGCCAGTGTACTCCGTGTAGAGAGGGGGTGAGCTGGATGATGAAGGTCATGCACAGATTCAGTGAGTTATATAATGTTGATAGATGAGGGAGTTGTCTGCCATCACGTACACTATTCTATCATTAAGTATTATACAATATATTACTAAGTATTATACAATATATTACTAAGTATTATACAATATATTACTAAGTATTATACAATATATTATTAAGTATTATACAATATATTACTAAGTATTATACAATATATTATATTACTAAGTATTATACACTATATTACTAAGTATTATACACTATATTACTAAGTATTATACACTATATTGCAGCCACTGGACAAGCTAAACCGTCTGAAATAGACTCGCTGTATGAGTTGTCAAAGCAGATAGAAGGTCACACTATCTGTGCTCTGGGAGACGGAGCAGCATGGCCTGTGCAGGTAAAACATCTACTATGTCTTTCTATTACAGTAGAAATTGTGTGTCAGGTGTGAAGTTGTCATCTCTTGCTTCAGGGTATGCAACTCCAATGTGTCTCTTCACAAAGTGAAAGATGCAGTACTGTAGCCTTGGTGTTCTAGATTTTTTGCCTTAGTAATTCAGTCTACAGCAACACAACCATCCTCAATACAGCATTGCGTTATATATACTATATATTATAATAGTCATTATATAATATATACTAAATAGTATAAGCAAATGATTGTGTATTTGTGAGGATCTTCCCTGTAAGATTATACTGAGAGAATATGCTAGAAGTGCTATAACGTAGCCACTTTCCACTGCAGGGACTCATCAGACACTTCCGACCCGTACTGGAGCAGAGAATGAGAGATTTTGAGGCTAAACAGACTCAAGCTGAGGCCTCTTAGCTGCTGCATGTGTGATCAGACAAGAATGTATTTATAGTGTATTTTATACTAGTTCACAGTTTGTACCCTCCTAGTGTACTGTGTGTGCAAGTGGAAATAAGTAACTACAGCTGAATGCAGTGAAAAATATAATATTATTGTAAAAATACAATAAAATAAATAATTATGGCAAAACTTGTTGTATATAAGATGACTGAATCAACAGCAATATTGGCACACCTGAGTATCACTACTGGCTTACATATCTACACTTTATGTACACTAAGTAAACTGAGTCCACGCTACAGTTGTCTCTACAGCGTAGCTGTCTCCACACTACAGTTGTCTCTACAGTGTAGTTGTCTGCACACTACAGTTGTCTCAACACTACAGTTGTCTCTACACCACAGTTGTCCGGTGTAAGTAAACAGATGTATCAGTCTATGAGTAGAAAGAGTAATAGTGGAGTCAGTTACTATCCTAGTCTCTGTTTCATTGCACTGTAGACTCAGAACTGGCGGATAGGAGATTGAAGAACATCATCTTATTGCCATCATCCTGTAAATATTCCAACATCAACACTACAGTTACTGTACAACTAACACTATAGTTACTGTATAACTGACACTATAGTTATTGTATAACTAATACTGGTGTAACTAGTTAACAATATAGTAGTATCTATTACCAGGGTTTATGAAAGAGAGGAGACATACCTGAGAGGCATCAGTTATATGAGAGAGGTCTGTAAAGGCTACGTGTTGGTCTGCAGAGTTGGTATATGTTAGTGAACCATCAGGGGCTATCAACACTGTAGTTTCTACACAACAAATAACAATAGGCTGCACTTATTATTACTGACCAATTAGATATTCTCTGGTATAAAGATAACATTACGCAGTTTATGATTGGCAGTCTCACTGATGCTTAGTCATAGCTGTGAGTATATTTGACAAAACAGGGGGTATTCTGCTGCACTGGAAGGTTTATAAGAGGGAAACCTTTCTACTAAAATTTGTCATCAGATAACTGAACTCTTTGGTATGGGAGATTCAGTGTCTTAAACGCATTATTTAATATTAATGTCCGTTGCCCTCACAGTGAAACATAATATTCTCACAGCGTGCATGACGGAATACTGGCTAGAATAGCGTCCTTTGAAGTGGGAGGAAGCAGAAGACCTTTAACAGATAAGGAGTCACATTACCTGGAAGGTGAGAGGTACTCTGATTTGATTGGTCGACTACAACCTGTCTCGTAGACTGAGAGGCCTCAATCGGGTTGGGACGCAGTAAGCTAGTCGTAACTACAAAAGAACTTCATTGAGTTTAAAGTGGCCAATGTAATAGTGTAAAACAAAAGCAGCATTCATTATAGTCAGTTTCATAGCTGCATAATACTCAGTATAACAACATGAAAGAGAAACTAAGACGTTAAGAGGGAAGATAACTCACTCTGATTTGACTCCCTCGTGTCCTCCAAGCTGACCGGAGTGAATATAGTCTGACCGCCGGCTAAGCTGATGGTGAGATTCTGATTATTAACCACCAGCTGCTGTGGCTGAGCAGATTGCAAGATAGCCGACAACTTCTGCAGGTCGTCCACTGTGTGTCCGTCTGCACTTTGACTCTGATTATACAGATGAATGGTGCCATTCTCGTCTGCCGTCACTGCACAACAAACCATCAGTATTTCAATACAGAGTACAATAAACTATGTGTAGCAGACGTACAGTACCTATGTGTAGCAGACGTACAGTACCTATGTGTAGCAGACGTACAGTACCTATGTGTAGCAGACGTACAGTACCTATGTGTAGCAGACGTACAGTACCTATGTGTAGCAGACGTACAGTACCTATGTGCAGCAGACGTACAGTACCTATGTGTAGCAGACATACCTATATGTTCACTGGCCAATGCAGACAACTGCTCCTGGGTTAGAGAGTCAACAGAAATGACTATAGGTTGAGAGACCACCTGTTGAGTCATGTCTTGTTGCACTGACACCACCTGCTGGGTCATGTCCGGCTGTACTGACACTACCTGCTGGGTCATGTCCGGATGTACTGACACCACCTGCTGGCTCAATTCCGATTGGATTTTGTTGAAAGCATTTTGCTCTATTTCTGAGATGTCTCTAAGCAGAGAGTTGATGTATTGTGAGCTTTCTGCCATCTTGGTATAGTGTGGGTGCTTCCTCTGCAATCATCACAGTCACATGACCTAATACGCTTAGTAATGAGTCACAGTACGACATGAAATGATAAATACATTCAGGCTGACTATAGACACGCACCTTGATGTGCCTCCTCATGGTGTGTTTCCATCTGCAACTCTCATTGCACACGGCGCAGACGTACACCTTGTTACTGTGCATCTCCTTGACGTGCTTGGTTAGCTCGTACTTAACTAGGAAACTTCGATCACATTGCTGACACCGGAAAGCCTTTCCTGAAGAAGAATGCCAAATCAGAGTTTCTTCTGACTTAGTATTCACTCAGTTAGTATTCACTCAGTCAGTATTCACTCAGTTAGTATTCACTCAGTTAGTATTCACTCAGTCAGTATTCACGCAGTTAGTACTCACTCAGTCAGTGTTCACTCAGTTAGTATTCCCTCAGTCACTGTTCACTCAGTTAGTATTCACTCAGTTAGTATTTACTCAGTCAGTATTCACTCAGTTAGTATTCACTCAGTTAGTATTCACTCAGTCACTGTTCACTCCGTATCTGTCCACAGAGCTGATATAACTTCAAGCTCTGGGGTAATCATAGAGTGAATTGATATAGGAGACAAATATGTGAGTGTATAACAGCAACTCCAGTTATACACTGTATCCGGTCTCCATGCCAACCAGTAAACAAACTATATAAGGCAAGTCGTAGTAACAGCTGATACTTGATAGTCAGATATTTGCTGTTTTATGGATGTGCAGATCAACAGATCAACTATAGCTATACCAAGTTACTAACTCAAGTATACCAAGTTACTAACTCAAGTATACCAAGTTACTAACTCAAGTATACCAAGTTACTAACTCAAGTATACCAAGTTACTAACTCAAGTATACCAAGTTACTAACTCAAGTATACCAAGTTACTAACTCAAGTATACCAAGTTACTAACTCAAGTATACCAAGTTACTAACTCAAGTATACCAAGTTACTAACTCAAGTATACCAAGTTACTAACTCAAGTATACGAAGTTACTAACTCAAGTATACCAAGTCACTAACTCAAGTATACGAAGTTACTAACTCAAGTATACGAAGTTACTAACTCAAGTATACCAAGTCACTAACTCAAGTATACCAAGTCACTAACTCAAGTATACGAAGTTACTAACTCAAGTATACCAAGTTACTAACTCAAGTATACCAAGTCACTAACTCAAGTATACCAAGTCACTAACTCAAGTATACGAAGTTACTAACTCAAGTATACCAAGTTACTAACTCAAGTATACCAAGTTACTAACTCAAGTATACCAAGTTACTAACTCAAGTATACGAAGTTACTAACTCAAGTATACGAAGTTACTAACTCAAGTATACCAAGTTACTAACTTAATTATATCAGCTTATCAATTAGTGTTCAATCAGTGTCCGGGGGGGGAGGGGGCATCAAATCAGGAACATTCAAGGTCACACAGAGGTCACAAACTCTACCTTGAGTGTGAAGCAAGGAATGTTTCTTCAGCACATCCGGGTACTTGAAAGTCTTGTTACAGTATTCACAGGTGTAGTGGTGGGCCGTGTCATGGGCCAGCATGTGCTTGGTCATGTTTCCCTTCTGCTTGAATATTTTACCTGCAAATAGCCAGTCTCTGTTTCAGAATTAATTGCTGTACCTCCCATGGGCTGAGGGAGCCAGCTTCACAAAATCCTCATAATAGTTACGGATTACCGCTTAATGTCACGTTGTCTTTTCTCAAACTATATTATTTAGAAAAAATTAGTCTGTCTGAGAAAAATCATGAATCAAGATAGAGAAAATCCCTACTTGACCTTTTTAATTCAATAAATATAAAACTAGTTGAAAGCGAGGGAAGACAACTTCAACACACCGCAGATCTCGCAGGCGTAGACAGTCCTCTGGTCAGAGTGAAACTGCTTCATGTGCTGAGTCAAACTGTACTTATTCCGGAAAGTTCTCTTACACTCCACGCAGGAGACTTTCAGTTTATCGGTGTGAGTGGAGTCGTAGTGGAGCCTGAGAGCGTGTGAGTGGTAGAAGGACTTGCCGCACACATCACACTTGTTCTCTTTACTGCCGTGTAGCTGTAGAACACAGGCTTAAAATGCTAGCAGCTAATGAGAGAATGACGCAATACTGAGAGCTTACAGCTGAGGCAAATGTTTCATAATATTCTGATTTACAGAATATACTTCACAACCAGAGAAGATAAAAATGATTTGTTGTATTGTGTTGTCCAAAAGAAAACCACAGCAGCAGAATTACGTCAGTTTCATCACAAGAAGCTGAAAACTGAATGTATCTGACTCATCGAGATAGTAAACAGGAAGTATAAAGCAGGAAGCACAACCGTAACACGTCACACATACTTTGAGATGTTTGGTGAGGTTGCTCTGTGACGTGAACACTTTGCCACAGTGATGACAGACCACCTGAGGAGTGTCACTAGACTCCACCAGTAACTGCAAGTTCTCCGGGCGGGGTATCAGCTGCCCCTGCTCGTTCCTACACTGATGGTTGAGAAAGTAGTCTTTCCGCACAAACTTCTTGTTGCATATTGGGCAGATGTGGTGAACCTGGAGAGAGAATATTCTACTACTATTACTACTGCTAGTACTGCTACTACTACTAGTACTGCTACTGCTACTACTACCGCCACTACTGCTAGTACTACTACTGCTACTAGTAGTATTACTACTACTACTAGTACTACTTCTACTAATACTACTACTATTGATACTGTTACTATTCCTACTAGTACTACTACTACCACTACTACTATTACTAGTACCTCTGACAGAGTGGTGAATTTGTCTGTAGTCGAGGATTTAGTGTATCTCCTAACAGACAGGTTATCAGTTCTAAGGACGCATGTACTGAGATGTTGAGAGAGTTGGTGTTTGTTCCGGAACCTTCTATTACAGTGAGTGCAGTGGTGGTTGTGAGAGTGTTCAGAGAGGTGAGCCTGGTACGCAGGGAACTCCTGCAGCAGACGTATAAGGGAGTACATAGCAACAGTTGCCATAGCAACAACAGGAAATACAACTACCTAGCAACTCTTCAGCTGCTCAATAAATATATAATGTTGACTTATAAACTGTGAACATCATAGACTCCATTACGTGAGGTAGGTGCAGTGATAGGGAAATTGAGAAAAGCCTGTGTTCCAGATTAGAAATGTAGCATAAAAAGTTATGTTCGCTAAAGAATTTCAACCTTTGCCCCAAACCAAAATTTAATAATAAAATTTAAGAATTTGGGCAATCTCAATTCCTCCGCATCTGCTCCTAAATGCACTCCATAGGAACAATAGAAGATTATTAGACACAACATTCATAATACAAGAACTCCCTTCTGTGTGGTGAACTCTGATACACGCTGCTCTATGCTAAGGAAGTGCAGCTTTCTAATGACACACCAGGTGATAGGAGCAGAGACTAAGCACTTACAGTGAATGACCTCTGACAGTGGGCACAGTCAACCCGCCCCTTCTTGCTGAGCATCTCTCTGGCGCTACACTCTAAACTGTGGTTGATGAGGTCATCTTTTTCTGTTTGTATAACAACACAGCCAATGAACTTCTTATAGAGAAGGAAAAGAATAACCAACTCACAATAAACTGTTCAAGTTTAGCAATAAATTATATTATATTATTATTACAAAAATAAATACAGCATTATGTGAATTATATTGTATCGGAATTCCTTGTACAGTTAATTAGTTGGTAGATTTGATGATGCAATACTCTACATATGCTGGAATTTCCCACAACATTCAGGAATTTATATCACAAACAGATAATATACGAGTAGTGAAGAGCATAGCCTGTGGTACTCACTTTCAAAGGTTTGGGTACAGAGCACGCAGTCAAACTTGAAGGAGTGTTTGAGATAGTGACTGGCTAAGGCTTTGCTTGACTTGAACTTCTCTTCACAAATCTCACACTGAAACCCTCCACCCACCGTCTTACAGCTGTGAGCTTCAAAGTCAGGCTACAGAGAGATGGTAGCTCATCACCGTGGCAACCACATAGCAGGACAGCTGCGTGCTCATTGGCCAGTCACACATTTCAGTAATATTTAAAAGCAACAAGTAATCATTTTACCAGGAAATGCTTACTCACTCACAGGAAGTGCTTACTCACTCACAGGAAATGCTTACTCACCACGGTGCTGAAGGTCTGCTGACAGTCCTTGCAGACGACAGCGGGGTCAGCGTGCTGCCTCTTGTGATACTGGAGATTGTGCTCTGAGCAGAAGACTAGGTTACACTCTACACACGCCATAACGGGGCTCACTCTCGCCAGCTGACTCTGGTCACATGACAGCAGGTGCTGCTGCAGGCCGTACTTCGTGTAGTAGTGTTCACCACACCTACATTACTACCTTGTGTGTATCACACCTACATTACTACCTTGTGTGTATCACACCTACATTACTACCTTGTGTGTATCACACCTACATTACCACCTTGTATGTATCACACCTACATTACCACCTTGTGTGTATCACACCTACATTACCACCTTGTATGTATCACACCTACATTACCACCTTGTGTGTATCACACCTACATTACCACCTTGTGTGTATCACACCTACATTACCACCTTGTATGTATCACACCTACATTACTACCTTGTATGTACCACACCTACATTACCACCTTGTATGTATCACACCTACATTACTACCTTGTGTGTATCACACCTACATTACCACCTTGTGTGTATCACACTTACATTACTACCTTGTGTGTATCACACTTACATTGTGTGTAACTTCTAGTTTATATTCGATAATAAACCAACTTAAATTAAATGAAATAAATATAATTAAATGAATAAATTAAACATGAAAAACAAACGATTTCAAGTTGAAAAAAAAGTAATTCTGTAAAACTGAAAGTTTCAACTTAGAAAGAAGAAATCCCCAACACAATAAGAAGGGGGGAGTCCATAGACTGAGCTCACCTGTTACAGGTGTAGTCTTTGTGAATAGCCCGGTGTTTCTGCAGTGCCTGTTCAGTAGCACAGGCTAAGTCACAGATGCTACAAATGTGCGGGGCGCGTACAGAGAACCCGTCTTCTCTGTCCAGGAGCCCAGTACAAGTGACTGCGTGGTTCTCTAACTTCCTGAGAGTGTTTCTATAGCTACAAGATACAATGTGAGTTCTTACTAACTGCCTGCTATTAGGAGGGGGGTGGTGCGTCCCTCAATAAGTATAGATTTCAAAGAAACCATCAAAGATTTTATAGCCAACCAACTGAGAAAATATATTCTTTATACTTGAAGTACATTAAAAAATGAATTCTCTTTTTCTGGCAATAATTTTATGGTGGATATTTGACCTGGCTATGAGAGGATAACCCCAAATTGATCAACAACTTCAATATTTCGGAAATATTAGATTGCAGTTGCAGTTGTACAGTACAAAAACAATGTGGTATATTGAAACTATGAATCTGCAAACTGATTGGCCAGTCACTGAACATTAGAATATGTAAAACAGAAAGAGAAAAGGAGAAAGTGGAAGCGCTGGACGTACGTATTACAGATGTCACAGAGGAGAGTGGTGAAGTGCCACACGAGGTGACTACGGAACAACTCGGAGTCGGTGAACACCTGGGAACAGTGACGACAGGTGAACACCGCGACGTCACCCATCTCATCCACACCAACACTGGCTTTGATCTCTTCAGCCAGTTCGTCCTGACATTGATGTCTATGCAAACCTTCTTTAGCCAGAGTGAATACCAGTCTACCTGTGAAATGAGAGACAACAGCTCTAACTGAAGCAGCAGGCATGTGTTGATATAGTGTGTAGAAGAGAGTTTAGTAGAGAAGTTAATGAATCAGTGATAACAGCTCCCATGTAGCATGTAGCATGTAGTATGTTGACAGAGATCGTTGGTGATATCAGAGAGGGTATCTTAGCTCAGTTTGGTGTCGGAGATTTCTTACCAAAACAGCAAACTCAGGGTTTTACACAGTTTCAAAGGATAATAGTAGTGCTCCTTACTCACCACCAGTAATCTTATTTATTATATCATATCACAGGATGTAGAAAATAGGCAACCACCCTCCAGAAAGCAGCCACCTTATGTTTATATGGCCGGCGCATGATTTCAATGATTCCAACTAACAACTTCTCTATAGAATAAGTAGATTAAAAGAAGCTACTATCAAAAGGGAAGACGCGCACATTTACTGCAGGGCAGAGAGTGAAGTCTCATGACGTGTTCCTCCAGAGTGGGGGCTGATGGGAAGACGTCTGCACAGACTCCACACTCAAACACCTCGTCCGTCTCCACGACACTTGAGTCAAGGTGCTTCGGTTTATTCCTCCGTCTTTGTCCACGGCCATATTGAGGAGCTGCAGGAAGAGAAATTAAACATCATAAGCTAACAATTTCAATTCATAAGTTTATTGGACTGATGAAAAAGAATCATCGTCTGATAGTCTATTTATTCCGAATACTCTGCTACTCACGGTAGTTGTCTTCCCTTGGCTCTTCCTGTCTCTCAATGATGACGTTGATGACTGCCACCCCAGAATCCTCTTCTGTTGCTGCCACCTCGTCATCCGTAGACCGGGACTCTTCGTCTCTCTGTTCAGATGCGGGCCGGGAACCAACAGTCTCACTCTCGGCGGGTTGAGGGTGGTGCAGCTTCTTGTGTACTCCGAGAGACCGGGGGTTGCTAGAGGAACATGAATATGAGTCATCGGTTGAATATCCTTTACTACTATAACTCTATTAGTAAAGGAGTATACTAGAACTCTAGTAGTAAAGGAATATACTAGAACTCTAGTAGTAAAGGAGTATACTAGAACTCTAGTAGTAAAGGAATATACTAGAACTCTAGTAGTAAAGGAATATACTATAACTCTAGTAGTAAAGGGGTATACTAGAACTCTAGTAGTAAAGGAATATACTAGAACTCTAGTAGTAAAGGAATATACTAGAACTCTAGTAGTAAAGGAATATACTAGAACTCTAGTAGTAAAGGAACATACTAGAACTCTAGTAGTAAAGGAATATACTAGAACTCTAGTAGTAAAGGAGTATACTAGAACTCTAGTAGTAAAGGAACATACTAGAACCCTGAGGGTAGAGGATAACTCCCACTTACCTAAACACAATGCCACATGACAAACATCTCCACACTCTCTTCTTCATGAGGGAAGGTAACTCGACGTCCGAGATCTCATTGGTCAAGTGGACGGATGTGATATGCATCGCGAGGTCAGAGGACGCCTTGGTTTTGTATGAGCATTGCTTGCAGGTGTAGCTGCAGATAAACACTGTACATGTAGCTGCAGATAAACACTGTACATGTAGCTGCAGATAAACACTGTACATGTAGCTGCAGATAAACACTGTACGTGCAGCTTCAGATAAACACTGTATGTGTAGCTGCAGATAAACACTGTACGTGTAGCTGCAGATAAACACTGCTTCATCTAGTCCTTTAGTATGTTAGGTGGAGGATTGTAGCAGAAGACAGACACAGTGAACGTACCCTACCTACTCTCACCCTCTCTCTATCTAATCCCACCCTACCCCTACCTGATCTCACCTCACTCTCTCAAGACACACAAATAATTTTCTCTGAACACACTTACATTTTAGTGTCAGTTCCAGGACTTTCTGAACTCTTATCTCCATCTACAAGACATTCAGCAGATACTACAATTATATTATTACAATACATTACACTAAATTTCTCGAATCTTGTTTTTCATCAGCAACAGTTAAACAGAACATATGAGAGAGTTGTGAGAGCTAACTGTGACCTTGTGACATAGACTGAGTGCCGACAGAATCAACAGTAGCCTGAGTACCACCGTGTACGTTCATCATATCCAGATCCAGTTGGCTGGCGGCCGATACATCCCCACAGACTGTGTCAGGAGCGAGTAACTCCAGTATCTTTAGACTCTCCTCGGCCTCTACATAGTGAAAGTAGAAAAGTTGGTGTAAAGAGTCAGCTGACATAGGCTATGGAGGCATGACACGGATACTGCATGTTTCACTTACGAGAAGACTGTAGATTAACCCTCACGTCCACTTTCTCCTCCATCAGCTGTTCACACTCTTTGTTGTGAGGAGGTAATTCCGGTTGCTTCAACTTCCTAGCGTACCCGCGAGCATACCAGACTCTGAGGGGCTCCCCTTGCTCCAATCTCCTTGTAGTGCTGTAGTAGATGTCCGCATCCAGCTGATAGGCCATGCAGTTCATCTCATCCAATGAGGTCGCAGCTCTCACAAGGCACAACCAGTTACAGGCATTTTCATTGGTTGTATCCGAATACTCCCTCCTCCCATCTATGCCCACTACCTAATGCCAATAGAATAGCTCGCTCAGTTATTATTAAACATGCTAGTGTTACACTTTAGAGGTCTGGTGGTGGGCGAGAAGGAATATAAACAATTGGATACATCTATCTCCAGTCTGAATCATACATCTATCTCTAGTGTGACTCATACATCTATCTCCAGTCTGACTCATACGTCTATCTCTAGTCTGACTCATACATTTATCTCTAGTGTGACTCATACATCTATCTCTAGTCTGACTCATACATCTAGCTATAGTCTGACTCATACATTTATCTCTAGTGTGACTCATACATTTATCTCTAGTGTAACTCATACATCTATCTCTAGTCTGACTCATACATCTATCTCTAGTGTGACTCATACATCTAGCTATAGTGTGACTCATACATCTAGCTATAGTGTGACTCATACATCTATCTCTAGTCTGACTCATACATCTATCTCTAGTGTGACTCATACATCTAGCTATAGTGTGACTCATACATCTAGCTATAGTGTGACTCATACATCTATCTCTAGTGTGAGTCATATATAAAGTTCCACTCACCTCCAGCTGCAGGCCACCATCATTGTCTACAGGTTGGGATCTCCGTTTCGCTACGAGTGGTCCAAATCTGGTGCGAGGAGCCACTGCTTCCTTACACACTACATCCAGGGTTCCGTTGTTTTCCTCTATACTGAACAGAGCTGGCAAGGTCTGACGGGCACTTCAATGAAGAAAATAGTAAGTCACAAAAGTAGTATAAATAAACACAAACCATCTTGATAGCAGATTGTTCATACATGTTTTAAGGCAAACCTTTTAATTTTTATTATACAAAGTAATTGACTTGAATAAATTTCTTGTTCAATTTCTAAAAGCTAAACAAAGTCATCAATCTGTCCATGAATACAGAAGTGGAGTAGACATATGATGGAAGACGCTGTAGTGATACTCACAGAGATAATTTAGAAGCTTCCGGTAGTTCATCTACTTCCTGTATCTCAGGACACTCAGCTGTGATGTGGTCTGAACAGCCACAAACATCACACTCGACCTGAAAACCTGCAAAGTATAGCAAGTACAATAGGCTTATGCAATGTCACAATAGCAAAACAGGTGAAAATCTGAAGCATAAAAAATAATTGAAAAATAATAAAAAACGGTAAAAAGTCAGTCTAAATACTGATATACTAAACTGAGATGGTTTAGCCACCCTATTTTTGGAAACTAAAGCCGCAATTTTTAAACTACTCAAGAGAAAAACATCTCCACACAAATTAAAATATGTTGTTAAATTATGATTCACCACAAGATCACTGCTGTCAGCCTGTTCATTTAGATGCACTTGATGATATTAACCAATCAGATCACAACATGGAATATATTAACCAATCACATGATCATATAAATGATATTGACTAATCAGATTCCCATCATATGACTGGCCAGCCACATCGTATTCAAAGCATCAACATGCGAATGAGAACATGTGTAATTGCTGAAAAGAAAACAAGCAAAATACTGACCTTCACTCATGGCTGAATCCATTTGCTGGTCCATACTTCACATATTATTGCTTAGCTACAAAGAAACGAACACAAGCCTCCATCTCAATCTATGCAACTCAGTTTGGGTGAGACATTTCTTTGAAGCTGACCTAGTTTAAAATTCAACTTGAGAATGAGAAAAATACTTACAATATGGATTATATGTGTCTACATTGAACTACTTAATTACATTCTTGTAATTACAATAATTCCGTGGCAAATGCAACACAAAAAAGACATCATGACTTCAGCATAAAGAAGTATATCATACAAGCTGTTACTTTCACATGTGTTAGATATGAAAGATATTCTGAGTCTACAATATTTTCAATAACAAAACAATCTAAAAAAATTAAAGTTTGTCGAATTTTAGCCTAATTCTTAAGCAAAGTCATACTTAAAGTTGAATAGCCTTGAATATCACATGTGTTAGATTACCATCGCAAACACTTTTATACTCTTATACTAACTTAATTGATTGGACTTCAAATTATTTGATATAGTTGTGGTTTGATATCAGTTGACCTGATTACGATAAAACATTGAGCTTGGCTGATAGTGATACGCCATAGTCATATCGAATGAGTTTAACTTGAGTTGCTCTCACTTTCGCCAACATATGTTCATAATTATAATGAAAATCACTGCTAGCTTTTATAGCTATTTAAATTTTAATTTCAAGTTTAATGTGAAAATCATAATGACATTGATAATGATAACCATTATCATAATGCAAAAGCTCAAAATTTATTAACAGTAACACTAACTATAAGCATAAGTTTAGAGTTTTAATAAAAGTAAAACAGAAATATAAATATAATATTAATACAAATATTAATAATACAACATCATAATTATTTTTACACATAGTTATACATTAAGAATAATACAATATCAATAAATATAATATTAATTTATATTAAACTTGATATTGTTTTTATAATCTCACCATAATTTAAATTATCTATTAAAATTAAACTTTAAAGTTAATATTGATACAGTATGAGTATGAACAAATGTAATACTAATACTATAGTAACACTTTAACATTAAGTGTTACACTTACAGTTACTGTTAGTGTTAGCCCAATTACAATGGCAATAGTAATATTAATAGTAATACTACAAAAACATTAAATTCAATTAGTCGTACCTAATACTAATAGTAATAACTAATATAATAATAATTAATATAAATAATATTATTATTTCTTACTTATAGTTATTAGTATTACTATTAATATTATAATTAATAAATTATCGTTATAATGCTGATTATGATTATCAATTTTAAGACAAAGTGTGATGATCATAATGACAATTCATTATTAATAATCGTTATGCTTTTCATTTTATTAAGAGAGAAAAACATGATTACTAAACAGAAAGCGAAACTACTCCTTGAGATTCTGCTTGGGGTAGTTTGGATCGGATGGTACAGAAAAGCTAAAACTTCAACTTGACTTGAGCCGAGTACTTAAATATCCAGCATTCGATGTTAGATATAACAATCACATTTCATTAAAAACCATTTAATAAAAATAATAACTTTTAATGCAAAATAATGAACAAAATATCTTAATAACGGGAAAAGTTGCTCTTGAGTATGATAATGATGATGACAGAAGTTTCATTCTTTGAGTAGCATCGTCTTGGAATTGATAATCAAATTGCGCATAATCAAGTTTGTATTCCTGTTACAGTTTCCGCTGTTTCAGAGAAAATAAAATTCCAAGTTTCGCTAGAAGCAGCACCAAGTTAAGAGTGAGAGTGCAGTATATTGGTACACGTCGTTCGAACCCCGTACTTGATTCTCTCAATAGACTCAGTGACCGTCACCTTGGTGCTGTCTCAAATTTTAAGCAATTTGTTAGATGTGTTCCAGTGACGGTGAGTACACTTGAAGCTGAATGTCATTTTTAATATAATAACATTTTTTATTACTACAGGTAGTTAGTGACTACTGTATTATACTTGCATTATCCTTATAATTATGAGTGTCAGACTGAGTATAAGTTTTATAATTATAATGACTATAAGTATTACCTTTTTACTGATGCTACCTTGGGCTTGTCTGTGTCAAACTCAAAACAGATCGAAATTGAAACAGTGAAATATACTTACAGTTTGAGTTAGTGTTATTTATAGTTGTAGCTATAGTTATACACTCAATTCATACAGCTCTGAAAATTAAACTTTTTCATTTTGGTGACGTAAAATAATAATTGTGTAGCCTTGCGCTTACCGGTTTCTATTAGAAATAGATGAGGTGTAAACTAAAACATTTCTTACTTTTAGCCGCAAATCAACTAACGCAATAAACAGTGAAGGGTTGTAGTTTTTAGCTAGTCGCACTGTGATTATGTGAATAATACTTTTTAACTACCAAAAAGTATCACTTTTGAAAAAAAATTCCTCTGATAGGTTTTTAATAATCAATGACTTCGCGTATTGCTTTTATTACTTCTGTTATAACACCTGCTACTAAACTTTAAGTTTAAAATATTGTTTGCTTTATTTAGTATTGTCATTCTTCCTCCTCATTTTAGATTTTTCTTTTTTAGGGTTTAGCTATGTAATAGCCTATATCTGATCAACCTGATGAGCTATATTCCACCTCAAAGTGTCTACAGGCCACCTGGTTTGGTTACTAAAAATGCAGGCGCCTCCTTCTCCTCCTCAACAGCTCAGTTGACCTTGTCTTCTACTGAAACTAAGCCCCGCCCACCTATTCACTGCTTCATCCTATATTCCAATGTCATTTCTAAATACTACTTTTTTTTCCTGACTTTTTCAGTATACGTAATTGTAATATCTTTTTCTGACAATCTATACAAATCAGATGCAATATACATAAACTATCTAATTACTTACATATTTATTAATTTACTGCTCAACTATTACCTATGCACAAAATACCCAGCATACTACCAGCCAGTATTAGAGAAACAGTTGCCTGGCAATGACTGGGCATTCTGCAACCAATGTCAGCATTCCCAACCTCCACGATGTCGACACTGTCCACTCTGTCAGAAGTGTATAGTAAAACGCGATCACCATTGTTTCTTCGTCTCCACCTGTGTCGGACAGCAAAACCAGGCCCGGTTCACCATCTATTGCTTCTACATAATACTCGGATTGTATATCGGGTGCAAGGTTTTGTCTCGACATCTTTCAAACTCGTACTACGAAATCTTCAGTTTAGACTTTTATCACTTTTTTCCTCCCGTGACGCTTTTCAATTATCTCCTCGGGTGGACTGATTTCTCAACTTTTTTTTTAATATTTGTATTATTTAGCAGTTTTATAACCGGGTTGTTTGCCTTTGGAATGTTGCTGTGGCAACTGCTATTGGTTATTTGTGATTTGACTTCTTATGAGGCGGAAATACTCTGGAGAAAATCTGGGTTCAGAGGGTTTTGGTCTAAGATGAGATTTTGGCATAATATTAAACAAACATACGGTCCAGTACCTCCGCTTGTCTTTCTTCTCCCTATTCCAATTTTTTCAAAGCGTACTCAATACCCTGACATATTTTCTAAAATTTAACTTAATTATACTGCTGTGTATTCTATAGCTACATGAGTAGTACATTTTTACAGTAGTATTCTATGGTGACATTCCCTGATCTAGTTTTATAGCCAGAATTTGAAATAGCTGAAATTATTTTTGTATACTTCCCAATATTTGTTAATTGTTGTGTTTCTATATTGACATGCTCTCATATCCTCTATAGAGTTTTGCTGTAGGTTTAATTATGTCATAACCCTATTATTTTTCAATTATGTGACAATAAATATTTTGTTGCCTTTATTGATCTGCGAGTTTATTTACTCTTTTTTTGCATTTGAAAAATACTTCATATGTGCTGAAACTTGTGGCACTTGAAACATGTAATCATATGCAGTACTTTATACAACTCTGTAATTTTGGCAAGGCACCCATCCATGACAGCATCAGAGGTATCACAATTGTTTCAACATTGTATACTATGCAGGTCTCATTTCTGTCACTTTAAGACATTCAATAAGACGTTTAGTTGGCATTGACCCATTTTCTATAATCTTGCTTATTTAGAAGGCCAAAAATGATAATTTAGTTGTGCCATGCAGTGATAGGCCAGTGTTTTGTTAACTGATTAAGTGTAGTAATGTGTTTTATGTATTAAGTGTTCGTCACTAACATGTATTGTTTGAAAATAAATGGTGTGCATTTAAATGGCAGATAGTTTATAGGTGGGATTGTAAGATTCATACTTCATTATGCAATTGGTGCTATCTTAACAAAATACCATCAACTTCTGGCTGTAATAAGTAGTTGCCTACCCACTTCAGATGATTTTCACATGCATTGCCAATATCCACATGATCCCTTTATAACTTAGGAAAACCTACAAAGCAGCTGGCATGGTAATTCAAAATGTCAATTTAATACCAATTGCAAGATCTTTTGTCTGAAATGAGAAAATCATGATTTGTCATGCTTTTGTTGAACAAAATATTAAATGAACACTTTTACTTTGTGACAAAAATAAACTCATTTATATCATTAGAATATTTGCTGCTCTACAAATATTGTTTTCATCGCTTTACATTTTATTGAGTAACATGTATGCATATTTATGGATCTGTAATATAGTATGTTAGTTGGAAGCAACTTTATTTGGGAGTTGCTTCCCCAGTAAATAAAATGACAAAGTTTTCGTACATATTATAATATATTACTATAGTAATATTATACATGCATATTTTCTAAGCATAATTGTATGCAACAATTTGCGCCGAATTTGGTATACTATAGCACATCTATACTCTTCATAGGGGTGTCCGGTAAAAATGGCACAGGTAATAATGGCGCAAATGGAAAAGTAGGTAAAATTAGCAAATGCATTTATAATATTAGGGTTTGGAGTGGGGGATGGGGGGTTTATATAGTTTGAGTTTGGGGTTTTGGGTGACGTGCTAGGGTTTGAGAAAAGCTTGACATCAGTGTGCCATTTTTACTCATAATGCCATTTTTACCTAAAGTCCCCCATGATAATATTATTGTATTATATAATAACCCTATGATCAAGCGGATGACTAGGGCATGTTCTTTATATAGAGTTGTTTCCTCTGCTATTTCGAAAGAAATAATATAATTAACATAATATAATAAGTTTCTTTTACTTTTCAAATATAATTATATGATAAAAGTAGTGAGCAAATGTATAATTTTTAATTTTTTTCAACTGATCTCGTATTTTCAAAGTAGCTGCGTGCAGTGGATATTGAAATGATGTGTGGTAATGGCGATAGTATTTCATTTTTGTTCATTGGTGAATTATCAATATGAATATACTATATACTATATAGCATTATTCTATTGTGACCGTGTTAATAACGTTATAACCAAATAATTATTTTGTTGCTTTTGTTTATTTGTGTGCTTAACTTCTGTATAATTATCTATTTAATAACGTTGAACAGTGGATGAATGACCGAAAGACACACGTGGGTTGACCACGCCCCTTTCTTAAAGCTCATGCTCTGCAGTCGCCGTAGGCATGGGCTATGATGATAGTCCGTAATTTTAGTATTAATTGTATCAATTTATCCAATATGAATATGATTTAACTAATCTTAAAAGTAACACTTGTACTCGTACTGCATATTGGCAATAACGGCTCACTTTAAGTGTCGCTATCATTAATTATTTAATTTATTTTACCTAAGCAAAATTAAAACTTATCCTTACAGTTACTGTTGGTGTTAGTCGGTTACACTAAGTCTAAGACTAACTCTTACAGTTACTGTGAGTGTTACTCTTAGTCGTAGTCGTAAACTTACAGTAAGTGTAACGGTTACTACTTACTAACTTGAGTGAGAAGTAATAACTATAAGTATAAGTAATGAAGTATTACTAGTACTAATAGTAATAGTAATACTAATAGTGACTAATACTAGTAATACTAATACTACTGGTATGAACTTAGAGTTAAAGTAACACTAACTGAGTTTGTGTTACTTCGTACTAATACTCCATTAGTTGTCTATTGACTTGTCAGTGACAATTTGAATTAGTGTTACTCACTAAGTTACTGTTTATGTTACTGTTAGGTTTAGACTTACTCTTACTCTTAGAGTTAGTGTTACGTATACTCATAACGATGCTCACTATATAACATAATTATATGTGCAGTGTACTGATACCCATAGTCATACTGTTAATGTCAGTGCTATTCATGGTGATAATGTTTAAGGTTAAGTGTTGCATCTAGCCTTACTCTCAATCTCTTTTAATCATAATCATAATGATAATGTTGCTCACATGCAGTTAGTGTTTATGTTGGCGTTAATTACTATAAATATTACTATTAGTTATGGCATCAAATATCAATATTATTTGATGTTAGTTTCACAGTTGTGAGTTACACTTACTTCAAGTATGATACTTGCAGAATCAGTATGAGTAGGAGCTATGACTATATTAGCTATAGGCAGAGCCATAGTTTTAGTCCAAGATATCATTAGACGTTACTATGATACTGATAGTAATAGTCAGTGTCATACTCTCACTCTTACTCGTCATATTTATTTTTATCATTATTCATCGACTTTAAATTTAACTCTATCTAATTTATAGAGGGTTGGATTGTTGCAGCAAGTCTAACTCTTACTAATTACTATTAGTCTTACTATTAACTGTTGGTCTTCAAGTTGCAGTAACTTTTAATGTTGCTCTTTCGTTGATAGTTACTCGCATTATTAGTCACACTCAGTGGGAGTAAGGGTTTACTATCAACTCCCCCTCCTGAAAGTGGTTAGTAAGCCCACACTTGAAGATGATAGTTTTATTTCTATAAAGCGGAAGATTCACTTGTAGTTATAGTGGGGTTAGATTTTTAACTTTTACTCCAATCTAAGGCATATATTCGTTTATGAGCTGATTTTATCAGATTGAGCCTAAACTAATATATGTTAATAACTCCATCAGTTATTTTTATTTCGTATGTAATAGCATAATTGTCAGTATTCTTTCAATTGTTTATCACCTGCAGATAAATATTTGGTTTTGTCTGGAACAAGAGATTATCTGCATAATGTCATCATTAGTTGATTCAGAGAAACTAAGGAAAGTGTTACAATGGGATGCATCAAATTTCTAAGATTCTTGTGTGTTGTGGGCTGCTTAGAGCTGTATGTATGTGTGCAAGTCATGTGACTTTTGTATCGGTATTATTGGATGGGTATTTATATCTACACAAATTAAACCTCATATTTTTATTAATATCATGTAATACTGTTTTGTATTGCTGACAGAAAGTATATTTCTGCAAGCTAATATTAAACTATATAAGATGCAGCCACTAATATTAACTTGTTGTTATTGTTGTTTACTAAAATTGTCAACATGTAGTGGGTCTCACCACAATGTTCACAGTCCTTGCCCAACCATATACTTATAGTTTAATCTTGCATTCACATGCTTTCTATTGACTTTAAATTAAGAAATGGTGGATTCTATTTCTAGATAAATAGAAACTCAGCTGGTGACAAGATGGATGTTGAGTTGAAGAGTAGACTGGAGGGGAAAGCTAAGTGTTTGGGTCACGACCTGACTAGCCAAGAGTTTGCTCTCGCTATGGACGCAGAAGATCCACTTCGCAGTTTCCGGAATCTTTTTCATTTCCCAAAGAGAACCAACAATCTAGAAGGTACCGGTGATGTTAATTGTAATCT
This sequence comes from Bugula neritina, assembly GCA_964035545.1. Lineage (NCBI taxonomy): Eukaryota > Metazoa > Bryozoa > Gymnolaemata > Cheilostomatida > Bugulidae > Bugula > Bugula neritina. Next base: position 574,029 of record OZ037765.1, on the reverse strand, counting down.
ATTACACATTGAAGTTTCTCTACTAGCTGCTGGGCTGTAGAATGTCGTGTATTTCTTACTAATACATTATTTTATGCTTCCTCAACAGGGTTTTGAGATGTTTGTACTTTCTCTAGCAGACTGTGTAAGTGCAGCTTATGTGTAGTCTTGGGCTCTTTTATTTTGAAATATTCAACCACCCTTTGTAATGGTGTAGTTTGCACAAGGACAGGTCTGACACTACACAGTGACACGAGTCAACAGGTGCTATATGGCAGACCATGGAGTGAAGGGCACTAGCAGGTGCTCTGTGTGTCATACTATATCTGTATATTGTAGCTAATGGAGATGTCACAGAGAGTAAGAGAGACTCTGTCTACTTCTCTGGTATGAGTCTAGGACTCTGTCCCACAACTACTAAAGACTTGGTGTGCAGCTCTCTGGATGACTGGGCTAACCTGTGAGTAGTAGGGGGTGTGAGTAGCCCCCCTTCTTCTCTGTGTATGTGTGGGGATTGGTTTTCTGGTAATAAACTCTGCAGACAGATACAGAGAGTTGATCAGTGAGCAAACCGAGTATAGACTTCACTCTATCATGCATTCATATATTCAATGGAGATGTTAGATTTAGGAAAATCTAAGGAATACAGAATCGCCCCAAATCTTTGCATACTTTGCTCAGCTGTGAGACACCTGATTGTAGAGGGGTACATGGGCACACCACTGGCATCTTCCCCTGGGCAGAAGCTGACTTGTGTGTTGATGAACAGATGGCAGCGTTAGTAGGTGAGTAGAGTGTCCTACGGCAGCGTTAGTAGGTGAGTAGAGTGTCCTACGGCAGCGTTAGTATATTCTAATCAGCAAAAACATTACTTTAGTTTGTTTTGCAGTCTATGTAACAAATCTTATTTCTGTTGTATTTTATTTATATACAGAGGCAGGCTAGTGTTTTATATTACATTATATATTATATTATATTATGTTTCTATATAATATATATACTATATTATAACTGGAAGGTTGGATTACAGGTGCCAAGAGGGAGGAAGTTGCTGTAATGAATGGCCTGTCAGTGAACCTCCACCTGCTTCTGGTATCTCTCTCTCAGTATCTCTCTCTCAGTATCTCTCTCTCTCAGTATCACTACGTAGTATCAGTATCACTATATAGTATCAGTATCACTACGTAGTATCAGTATCACTATATAGTATCAGTATCACTATATAGTATCAGTATCACTACGTAGTATCAGTATCACTATATAGTATCAGTATCACTATATAGTATCAGTATCACTATATAGTATCAGTATCACTATATAGTATCAGTATCACTAAATAGTATCAGTATCACTATATAGTATCAGTATCACTATATAGTATCAGTATCACTATATAGTATCAGTATATACGTATAGTTTCAGTATATACGTATAGTATCAGTATATATATGTATAGTATCAGTATATATGTATAGTACACATATATAAAATGATCTCTAGTTGTATAAATTTATTCACCTGACTCAGTTATCTGGTCTATTAATAGAATCATTCAAATGTGTTTCAGCTTTCCTTCTACCAGCCGACACCTGCCAGACATAAGATACTGTGTGAGTGTAGAGCTTTCCCTTCCGACTATGTGAGTAGTACAACTAGTAATATACTATACTAGTTAGTAATATACTATACTAACTGGTAATATATTATACTAGCTGGTAATATACTATACTAGCTGGTAATATATTATACTAGCTGGTAATATATTATACTAGCTGGTAATATACTATACTAGCTGGTAATATACTATACTAGCTGGTAATATACTATACTAGCTGGTAATATACTATACTAGCTGGTAATATACTATACTAGCTGGTGATATACTATACTAGCTGGTGATATACTATACTAGCTGGTAATATATTATACTAGCTGGTAATATACTATACTAGCTGGTAATATACTATACTAACTGGCAATATACTATACTAGCTGGTAATATACCATACTAGCTGGTAATATACTATACTAGCTGGTAATATATTATACTAGCTGGTAATATACTATACTAGCTGGTAATATACTATACTAGCTGGTAATATACTATACTAGCTGGTAATATACTATACTAGCTGGTAATATACTATGCTAACTGGTAATATACTATACTAGCTGGTAATATACTATACTAGCTGGTAATATATTATACTAGCTGGTAATATACTATACTAGCTGGTAATATACTATACTAGCCGGTAATATACTATACTAGCTGGTAACATATTATACTAGCTAGTAATATACTATACTAGCTGGTAACATACTATACTAGCTGGTAATATACTATACTAACTGGCAATATACTATACTAGCTGGTAATATACTATACTAGCTGGTAATATACTATACTAGCTGGTAATATATTATACTAGCTGGTAATATACTATACTAGCTGGTAATATACTATACTAGCTGGTAATATACTATACTAGCTGGTAATATACTATACTAGCTGGTAATATACTATGCTAACTGGTAATATACTATACTAGCTGGTAATATACTATACTAGCTGGTAATATATTATACTAGCTGGTAATATACTATACTAGCTGGTAATATACTATACTAGCCGGTAATATACTATACTAGCTGGTAACATATTATACTAGCTAGTAATATACTATACTAGCTGGTAACATACTATACTAGCTGGTAATATACTATACTAACTGGTAATATATTATACTAGCTGATAATATACTATACTAGCTGGTAATATATTATACTAGCTGGTAATACATTATACTATAGCTGGTAATATATTATACTAGCTGGTAATATATTATACTCACTAGATATATTACTGATATTTGTGGTATTTTGTTTTAGTTATAACTTATGTATTGTGTTTGTGTTACATCACCCTATTACCTATACTTTGGCTATTACTAAACATAGCATTATATTTTAGTATATTATTGAGTCTCAAATTCAACACAGAGGTTTCCAACCAGCCACCAGCATGATTTGTGTCCAGCCAAAGTCTGTGAGTTACTAAATATAGAGATACTAAATATAGAATTACTAAATATAGAGATACTAAATATAGAATTACTAAATATAGAGATACTAAATATAGTATTACCAAATATAGTATTACCAAAATATATAGAATTACTGAATATAGAGATACTAAATATAGAGATACTAAATATAGTAATCACACTAAATTTTTGCGCTCTCTCTCCCCCCCCCCCCCAATTTTATTTTTGTGAAACAAAAAAATTTCCAATTACTAAATTTTCACTGTTATTATCGAATGGTGATGTACAAGTTGTTCAGAAATTTTTTTCCTTAGTTTTGTCGATTTTTGTGCTTTAGCCTCTGTTCCAAACTTATTGTGAATTTCTAAATCAAATAATTTAGGCTACATTTACTAGAAGAATTAAAACCATGGCCACACTGGCATTTACTAATGGCGTTGTATGCTGACTTGTAATGTGTAAAGACGTGGTGTGATTGCACAGGGAGAGGAGTGGATAGACGAGGGGGAGATACTGAGGGTGATAGAGGAAGAGGGTGGATCCATTGCTGTCATTCTTCTAGGGGGTGTCCAGTATTACACCGGTCAGCTGTTTGATATGGCAGCCATCACGGCAGCAGCTCAACGCAAGGTCAGCTGGTTGTCACGCTCTCAGGTGGTGTAAAGCAGCTGTCTGCCGCCACTCTGAGTAGACATACTTGCTCTAACATCAGACTACACACATAATAATCAACTGCTAACTATTACTATCATCTAACTTATTACTACTATAACTTGTGACTTGTTGTATAAAATGCTTGGTTGTAAACTGGTAGAAGTGGAGGACAAACTAAAGCAGATGTTGAGTTTATTCTATTCTATTTCTTCCTTCTATTATTATCATAACCAAGTGTTTTAATATACTTTCAGTAACATAATGTCAACAAGATTAATCACTGCATAGACATTTTGCTGGCATTGAATACGTGATGGTGTGTTGGTTACATCTATCAATATCACATTTGTTACTGTGTGTAGTTGTGAAATAGCATGTCTGTCATCCTAAACTGAAATATTATTTATTACTTCATATTTCCCTTCTGGGTGACTTTATCTCTCATATCTTGTGATATGTCACACTCTAGTTGCATTAGCAACAGTTTATATCTGTCTAGCAGGTAAATATGTCTAACTGTCTAGCAGGTAAATATGTCTAGCTGTTTAGCAGGTAAATATGTCTATAACTGTCTAGCAGGTGAATATATCTATAACTGTCTAGCAGGTAAATATGTCTATAACTGTCTAGCAGGTGAATATGTCTATAACTGTCTAGCAGGTAAATATGTCTATAACTGTCTAGCAGGTAAATTTATCTATAACTGTCTAGCAGGTAAATTTATCTATAACTGTCTAGCAGGTAAATAAGTCTTGCTCTCTCTTGCAGGGTATAATAGTTGGGTTTGATTTGGCCCACGCTGTTGGCAACGTGCCTCTTCACCTTCATGACTGGAATGTAGACTTCGCATGTTGGTGTACCTACAAGGTAAGTTCTGATGCATGTTGGTGTACGTACAAGGTAAGTTCTAATGTTTATTCTTGTGACTTACTCCCATATGTGGTAGTCAGTTGGAGCCTGTCACAAGCACCTGTCACAAGCACCTGTTGTGTGACACTAGGTTGACATGGAGATGATTTGTGTACTGCCATGGCGAGTATATAAATACACTCGGAGGGCAGCAGGATACATACATTAGGTGTGACCTTCACTCAGGTCATGTCTTCAGCATATAGAAACATGATAAAACATTAACTGCAGTCCTATGAGTCAGGGACGGACAACTCTATAGAATACTAGTAGTTGAATAAGTTGCTATGCTAGTCGCATCAACTATGTAGCTTAGCTTTTATCAAAAGTTGTCTAAATATGTAAGAAACTTTCTATGAATTCATAGCAATGCAGCTTTACTCAGTCTAACATATTGCTATCAACAGGTGGGTGTTATACTGTACATGTATGAATTTGTATACATGTGTAGAGATAAGGCAACTCCAAGCTCTCAATAGAATGGAATATTCCAGTAATAATAGGAGTGACAACTCCACTCTACTGCCACTAATCAGAAAAAATAAGGGCCACTGATAAATTTCTTTTGACATGAAATCTTTTACCTGACTATTATTATTTTCACATGTTTTCTACTAGATATATATAAATACTTCTTAGATGTCTATCAGCTATCTATTAGATGTATAATAGATGTATAATAGACATATACTAGATGTATAGTAGAGTTCCATGATTGTCACAGTACCTGAATAGTGGAGCGGGTGGCATAGCCTGTGCCTACATGCACGAGAGACATAATGTTACAGTCAAGCCAGCTCTACACGGATGGTGGGGACATAAGTCTGATACGAGGTTCGACATGGACAATGGTGAGTTTAATATTAGTTTAATATTTAATATTCAAAATATATATATGTATATATATATATATATATATATATATATATATATATATATATATATATATATATATATATATATATATATATATATATATATATATATATATTATATATATATCTCAATTTGTGGACAGCAGCTGTCCCCTCATCAGCACAGAACAGAGTACCATGGCCCACACCTTCGCAATAGTAGAAACATATAGTTTTACTAAAGCATATTTAAAAGGTGTGTAAACTCAAGCCAGAGTGCTCAAGTGACTCTAGGGGTCACCTAGGAGTCACGAGCATTGCAAAATGCTAGCAGCTTGAGTTTGTGACCATGGTGAGAGAGCTCAATCATTTAATGTCATTGCTGAGCATTAAATGAGAGCGTAATATAACATGATATTTAGCTATATATATATATATATATATATATATATATATATATATATAGCTAAATATCATGTTATATACTCTGTCACTTACTGCCATACTCTGTTATACTCTGTTATACTCTGTCATACTCCATCATATATTAGTATACCGTATGTTGCATATAGATATAGGAATATACATATTTAATAATTATTATATAAGTGTATATATATGTTGTATATTCTGTAGAAATGGATCTAGAAGAAGGGGTGAGGGGGTTCAGACTGACAAACCCCTCAATTCTCATGTGTGCCACTCTTAAAGCCTCTCTAAACGTGAGTTATAAATATGATACTAATAATATATAATATGATACTAGTAATATAATAATGTATAATGACCTTCACATTGCAGGCAATATGGTGCAAAACTGGCCCACAAAGTACAATGATGCTTTTAATTTCGTTGTTAAACTTTCTGAAGTTAACAGCTCAACTTTGTAGTATCAAAGAAGAAATGTGTGAATTTATCTTTTATTTTTAGATACTTTTGTAGTATGAACTCAGGTATTGGATGTGTTGGATGTGTTGGGGGGGGGGGGAGGGAGACGGGGCAGCGGGTTTAGCTTTCCTGCTTGCACATCTTGCTGCAATTTATTTATTTAAAATATTTTTTTACTATTTGCTCTTTTCTGTATATTTTTGCTGTTAGACACTCAGTTGTTTTGTTATTGTGAAAACTGCATGTGTAATGACATTTCTATGAAATAAACATTAATATTTAGTTTGTTGTGTCCAAGAGTAAAAGGCAGGTGAGTAATGTTTGTTAGTTTAGTGCAGTATTTAGGGTTATGTATATGTGAATATTTTATCCAGTAGAACTACTCATGATTGTAGAATAGTTTGCTAAGCGTTACTGTTGTTTGTTGATTCATTCTAGGAAAGTATAGTTATAGACATGTTATACACATAGAATAGTTATAGACATGTTATACACATAGAATAGTTATAAACATGTTATACGCATAGAATAGTTATAGACATGTTATACACATAGAATAGTTATAGACATGTGATAGACATAGAATAGTTATAGACATGTTATACACATAGAATAGTTATAGACATGTTATACACATAGAATAGTTATAGACATGTTATACACATAGAATAGTTATAGACATGTTATACACATAGAATAGTTATAGACATGTTATACACATAGAATAGTTATAGACATGTTATACACATAGAATAGTTATAGACTTCTACTCTGTAGATTTATCACCAAACCTCATTAGAAGAATTGCGCAATAAATCCATAATGTTGACGGGATATCTGGAGTGGCTGATACGACACTATTTCAGCTCTGATAGCCCTGGTTTCTCTTCACAGTCTACGATACGTATCCTGACGCCCCCTCAGCCAGAGAGGAGAGGGTGTCAGCTTTCTCTCTGCTTTTCCATTCCCTTGTCAGATATATACGAGAAGCTGAGTCTGGCCGGCGTCTCAGTAAGTATCACCTGATATACTACACACACAGTAAGTATCACCTGATGTACTACACACACTCAGTAAGTATCACCTGATGTACTACACACACAGTAAGTATCACCTGATGTACTACACACACTCAGTAAGTATCACCTGATGTACTACACACACAGTAAGTATCACCTGATATACTACACACAGTAAGTACCACCTGATGTACTACACACACTCAGTAAGTATCACCTGATGTACTACACACACTCAGTAAGTATCACCTGATATACTACACACACTCAGTAAGTATCACCTGATATACTACACACTCAGTAAGTATCACCTGATATACTACACACTCAGTAAGTATCACCTGATATACTACACACACTCAGTAAGTATCACCTGATATACTACACACTCAGTAAGTATCACCTGATATACTACACACAGTAAGTATCACCTGATATACTACACACACTCAGTAAGTATCACCTGATATACTACACACTCAGTAAGTATCACCTGATATACTACACACTCAGTAAGTATCACCTGATGTACTACACACACTCAGTAAGTATCACCTGATATACTACACACACAGTAAGTATCACCTGATGTACTACACACACAGTAAGTATCACCTGATGTACTACACACTCAGTAAGTATCACCTGATATACTACACACTCAGTAAGTATCACCTGATATACTACACACTCAGTAAGTATCACCTGATATACTACACACACTCAGTAAGTATCACCTGATGTATTACACACACACAGTAAGTATCACCTGATATACTACACACACTCAGTAAGTATCACCTGATGTACTACACACACTCAGTAAGTATCACCTTATGTACTACACACTCAGTAAGTATCACCTGATGTACTACACACTCAGTGGAGTCACTCTGTGTCACGCAGTTACTAGTGAGAGACTTTATGGCTAGAAATGTCGTATGAAATTGTAACCAGCAAAGTAATTTTTTCAATGTTGGAGAGATGTAACAATTCATTGTGGGTAGTCAAGCGTTTTCTCTATAACATCAATTTTGAGCTTTTTTCTTTCTCTATAATGGAATATTATATTGAAAGGACATGTTAGTTGAAAGTGCAGAGCCTTAAGATTTCTCATCATGCAAAAGATCCTTAGGCTAGCGTGTTGTGTTGGTGAAAGTAGTCTTCAACTTCTTCTATAAGTTCTTACTGACTGGTGAATTAACTGGAAGTGACTTCCTGTTTTAGTGCGACAAAAGAGAGCCTTCTGTGATACGAGTAGCCCCTGTCCATCTCTACAACTCCTTTGAGGACGTCTACAAGTTTGTTCAGATTCTCAGAGAGATTCTGTAGTGAGAAGCTAAATGTGTGACTGTTTATTGTCACAAAACTCTCTAGTCACATGACTGTGTTTGGTCACATGATCAAATTTATTAGTGGCCGCTTCACATATGATATTGGAGTATATTATTCCGACAAGACAATAAAGGAGACTTATTAACTTTACAATTCACAGGGGTGGAATCTTTTTACTAGATGGTTGATCATAATCACGTTGTCCAAAGGCTTGTTTCATTTTACGTGTTGAACAACTGGACAGTGAAAGCAGACATTTGTAAGCCTGTCACTCCCAACTGACCTCTCAGGTGACTAGTTTCATCAACTAGTGACATTGTTATGTAGTCAACATCTTCTACCAACTTCCTGAACATTGTGTCAGGATTACGTAATGTTGCAATTTCCAATACATTTTAAATATATGTGTGTATATATTATGTGTGTACAATATAGTTGATGTGTCCATCATATTTGATTATTTGCAAGAAACACAACTCCTAATTATATGCTGTACAATCAAGCTTGAGCGCACTATTCCTAGTATTGAGTCATAATTCAACTTCTCATCCACAGGCAAAGCAAGTAGATTTGAGGCAAAACGTTAGCAGTAGTTACTAGTAATCACATAATTATACTATAACACTTTATATTCATAATTTAATATCATATTAAAATATAGTATATTCTGTAAATACAATAAATAGAGCACGTTAGTAAAAAACAAAATATAATATATTTAAATTAATAAGACTTAGATTGACATAGAATAGACTTGTATAATATACTGTGAGTTATCCACTCAGTATAGAAAATACAAATAGAGTGAGTATTGAGCAGTAACACACAGAGTAGTAACACAGTGACAAGCTAGACTGTGATATGGACCCGTTTATATATTATGACAAGGAGTGCAAAAGGCGGAACAGGAAAAACTCGGGGGAGGTAACTCTAGTTAGTCTGAGGACTTAGCAGAAGATATAAGATGCTGTCTTGTCTCGGTGTCCATCTCTCTTAGTCTGAAACATACACTAGAATATTAGTCTAAGAGTATACACTAGTAGTAGTCTGAGAGAATACACTAGTAGTAGTCTGAAAGAATACACTAGTAGTAGTCTGAGAGAATACACTAGAATATTAGTCTAAGAGTATGTTACCTTGCGTGTCGTAGAGATCGTGTTATACATTTAGTAAGTTTCTTGAGTCCGACAAGTGCAGGGTCCCAGTTATCATAGTGAGAGAGAGCAGTGACTAGCAGAAACGATAAGAATACTGGACCTACACCAACGTAGAACATCCAGTTGTAGGATATCTGTAGAAAATATAGTAGTAGAAGCGGTGGTGGTAGAAGTAGTAGTAGTGGTAGTAGTAGCAGTAGTATAGTAATAGTAGTAGTACTAGTAGTAGTAGTAGTAGTAGCAGTAGTATAGTAGTAGTAATAGTAATAGTACTAGTACTAGTAGTAGTAGTACTAGTAGTACTACTACTAGTATTACTAGTACTAGTAATAGTATTATAATAATTAGTAATAGTTATTTTACTCACATTTTTAATAAATATGTCGAAGATCATGGTGAGAGGTGTGGTTAGACTGAGTGCCAAAGTACCTATCAGAGAGGACGTCAAAAAGCAGCCCCTAAAACCAGCATTTTCTTACATAAAAACAAGAAGTTACTGAATGACTTCCATAAGATGGGCAGCAAACACTCACCAGAGCCAATCCATAAGATCGGCAGCAAACACTCACCAGAGCCAAAGTAGCTCAGACAGCACGGTACCAATCAGGCCGTTGGCCAACATGAGCAGCCACTGGGTGCTGTCGGGAATCTGGAAACTCTCCAGTTTGGTGTAGTGAAGGAGCAGCAGCCCTGGCCAGAGTATCACCACGTTGAACAGACCAACAAACCCTGTATGAGAGCACACTGTAGGATACCATGTGTTGACACTGTGTCACACCATGTGTTGACACTGTGTCACACCATGTGTCACACCATGTGTTGACACTGTGTCACACCATGTGTTGACACTGTGTCACACCATGTGTTGACACTGTGTCACACCACATGACATTGATGATTAGTGTCTTGTCAGTTACTGATAGGAATTGATAGCCATATTTAAATATTTCAACAGTAATACAACAAAAAGTATCGTTTAGGTATGTCTAAACTTGACAGTATTTATTCAGGGGCGTATTATTTTGTCTAACATATGGAGTATGTTTACCTACTGTATAGCAACTCACCAAAGAACATGGGTACGTCGAGCTGCCGGTCATCGCTGACTTTACGTTTGAGAGTGACCAAGTAGAGAGCGTAGGCGACAGCACCAACTATGGCCCACATGGAGCCGGCGGGGAACTTGAGTTCCAGCTTGGCATCGGAGAGACAGACCATGACTGTGCCTCCCAGACTAAAGAGAGATACTAACAGTGTAATCAGTAGCAGTACTAATAGTAGTAGTAGTAGTAGTAGTAGTACTAGTACTAGTAGTAGTAGTAGTAGTACTAGTAGTAGTAGTACTAGTAGTACTAGTACTAGTAGTAGTAGTAGTAGTAGTAGTACTAGTAGTAGTGATAGTACTAGTAGTAGTAGTAGTAGTAGAAGTAGTAATAGCAGTACCTGAGTAGGACTGCCAGGAACTTGGAGAGAGTAAACTTGTCGCCGGGTCCACTCGGCCAGACGGCTGCTAACACGAGAGTAAAGAGGGCGGAGACAGAGGACAGAATGTTGACTATAGCAGCTTCAGAGAGGAGCAGCGCCTCCTGGTAGGCAAATATGGCCAGAAACCACTGCAAGGGGAGACAACAAAGAAAATATGAGTATTTAGCAACGAGTTCTTAGCAACGAACCCTTAGATACGAGTCCCTAGCAACGTGTACCTAGCAACGAGTAGTTTTTGACCTACCAAGACGCAGAAAACTATAGCCAGTTTGCAGACGGTGGGTACGGGGAACTTCCTGTTACGTCTAGCCTCCTCCGCCTGTCTTTTCAGGAAGTCGCTGTAGGAGAGTCGGGCTAAGTTAGCTTCCTCTGCGTGAGTGTCGGCCATGACTCTAATCTCTGTGTGATCACTGAACCTGACGGCTTTACGTGACGCTACATTCTTAGTGGATGGGAGGGACTGAGTAAGGGAGCTGCTGATTGGTCCAATATCTGTTGATACAAAAACAATTGTTACTACTGCTACTGCCACTGCCACTACCACTACTATTACTACTACTACTACTACTAGTACTACTGCTACTGCCACTACTACTACTACTACTAGTACTACTGCTGCTGCTGCTACTACTACTACTACTATATACTACTACTAGTACTACTACTACCACTGCTACTGGTACTATTACTATTAGTTAGTAGATACGATACCGTTATCATCACTGTCTATGCTACTGTAGCCATCGTCCTGGTTGATTGGTACATACACCGGGTCACTCTGCAATATCAAACCTACGTTACCTTCCAATACAACATAATAACTAGTTACCATGTAGCACAGAGGTTCATTGACAACTCTATGATCCTTCAACTTGAATAATGTTCAGTATTTGCAAGTAGCTCAGAATAAAACAAACCATTGTACTCCAAATCTAGAGACACGAGTATGATAATAAGACAATATATTAGCTGTAGAATATTCACCAACCAGGTTCTGGGAGCTCTCAGTTTCTGGTGCAGATGTCTGCTGTAAAAGTAACATCTTTCTACTTTAAATATAATATATTACAGTATGTAATACATGATGTATTATAATTTAAATGTAATATATAGTAATAATACATGATGTATAATAATTTAAATATAATATATAGTAATAATACATGATATATAACAATTTAAATATAATATATAGTATACATATAGCCACTAACAAACATTACAAATGGGTAAAAGGTGGAAAGTTTGTTTGAGTTACGGTTTAGTCTGACACAATTATGACAAAGTGTTAGTAAATCTGGTTGTTTTCTCAATTTGAAGTTTAGCTATTCTTCCTTACCTTTGGCCAGTGACATCTCTGTCTCCATGACAGTTTGAAAAGAAATCCGCTAAGATATACCACAAACATGGCCGTCTTGAAGTAAGTTGTGAAGAATGGTTTGTCATAATTGACAGTCTTGAATATGTACTGAAACAAAGAATAAGAGACACTGGTCTACATATACTTCAGATAATGTATAGTACTGAGTTATTACATCTAGTATACTTACAGGTGTAGAGTGTAGACTATAGAGCCATAACCACTCACCTCGGTTAGTTCAGATGACCCCACCCATATTAGGTCAACTAGAAATAACAGAAACAATCCCAGTATGAGTCGCTGTTTTCCCGATAATGAGTCAAACATTATTCATAGGACACTTCTTTAGCAGCATATATACTTGTCCTGTATCTGGAAAAACAAAAGCAGCAAAAATATTACCGAAATTGAATCAACTAACAGGTTCTAACTGATTATATTTCCAAAGTCAATAGCGAACTTTCAGAATAAGTATAATAAGAACTAAGCTCTTGTGATCATCATTGAAAGATACTTTATTGTCTGGACAAAATGCAATTATTGAAATTTAGCATTGGTATTTTAAAAACGTTTAATGGGTTTTGCTATTGGAGGACTTTTATGTGTCAAAGTAGTTACTTTGCTTTTATCATCGCATTGATGTCTCAATGAGCTATGATCATGAATGGATAACATAAAAGCTGAACTTAATTTTTCATTGTCATTGCTAAATATCATACCCACTCAAATTTAGTTACGAGACTTAAATTTATTGTATTTTACACTTATTGATTCAAATCCCAGTTAAGTGCAGAAATGGAGATTTTGAGGAACATTTGCTCACTGAATGGCATTTTGTTGAAAGCTCTTACTGAGTTACACTTTTATTAGATCAGCCATACCAACAGTTTCGAAAGTGTAGAAAACTATGGATACAACTGTTAGGCAAGGGTTGACTAGTGTTTCATATCTGTTGAAAGTGTGTGTTAAAGTGTTAGGCTTTTAGATTTCAGTGGTTTGCACATATCAACATATTTGAGATTTGTTGAAAGTGTTAGACCGTTATTTTCGAAAATCTAGGAGAAGTGTTAGATTGTTGGAATTTAATGGTTCGCATATATCAACATTTAAGAGATTTCTAATATCTCCATATCTGCACTTTCCTCCTAAATCCATTACTTCTAGTGCTGTAGTAGTACTACTAATTATAGCTTATTTACTTTTGGCTTTACTATTAACATAAGTATAGCTAATAGTAATACTAATAGTGATACTATACAACTAAAAATAAAAATAAATAATGTAACCTCAGGTAGGCCTACAGCTAAATTAAACTAACTACAAACTCTAAGTTGAAGTATTAAGTAATTGTACTTGTAGTTGTAGTGGTCATAAACCATCCTCATAGTGAATGATAATGATAGTATTTATGATTACAATATAGATATCAATGCAGATATTTAATTTTATATTACTAGTAGTACTACTAGTAAACAGTAGTACTGTCGTAGTACTAGTAGTAGTAATACTGTGTCTGTAGCGTAAGTCGATAACATCAATTCATTCTGAAACTCTCATTATCAAACTCAATATGAAATTAAATATCAATATCCATATGAATATGATTATGAATATAATAATAAACACCAAGTCCAACTCAGAGTGTTACGTGCAAGTGCAAATTAAAATGTTATTTTATTTGTGATTTATATCATAATCATATGAACAATAATTATAATAATAATTGTATGACCATATCAATATCAGTATGAATATGACTACGAGACTTAGGCCGGGTATCACCAATATGAATATTAATATTAATATTATAAATATTCATTTATATTGAATATAAATGAATATTTATAGTGATTCATAGTGATATGAGGCAATCTTTATAAAACAATACAGAAACACAAATATTTTTCAAATATAATTGAGAACTTGAAAAGCCGCGTAGAAATTCATGGTCACTGAGCTGAAAAAGTTAATATTATTGAGTTCGATGTTCATGGTAATACTGAAATAATAGACTAGTAACTAGTTGGTAGTAGAATGGAGCTGCGTAATGCAGCACAATGTTGAGGGGTCACTGTATGCAGTGCTCTGGGGCGTGCAGTATGCATATAATTGCTGCACTCAATGACTACAAAGTTTGTGCTGCATCTAGCAATCCTCGAGTTTAATAAAATGGTGGAGCCTCAGTACGTTCCGGATACAGGTCAAGGTTACAAATCTGAATGAGGAAGCTCAATGAAGTTTCAATTGGTACTATGCAAGTGGCGACCACTGCACATGAAAGGGTCAGTTCTAGCACTCAGCAACGGGTACAAATATTGGTTAGCAACTTGTCCCAATTAATTAATTACAAGAAACAATCATAATCTGTTCAGCTAAAGATGAGGAACCAACTGAATTAAGCTGACATTGAACTTTTACACTCCCTCAACACACTTTTTCATGTTGTGACAATTTTAAGACTGAGCAGAGCCACCCATTTCACAAAGCTTAGCATATACTGATCAGGATTTCTTTGAAAACCATAATTTGTACAGCAGCAACAATTAGATGCTCTCAAATGCACTTCAATCTAGAAGTCAATGTTGCACCCCAACTAATAATTTAGCACCAGACAGCTATATTTTAGCCTCATATTGCAGATACTGCATTGCACTTTCTCTTTTCACCAACACATATAGAATGCTAGACATGCTCTCAAGCTCATCAGACATATAGATACTGTTTCAGTATTATATAGATACTGTTTCAGTATTATATAGATACCGTTGTATTGCCAAGAAAAAGCTGCTTCAACAGATTACAAGACAAAGTATAAAACAATAATGTTTCACAGAAACAAAGTATGAAAACACAAGAGGTCAGAATATACAATATAGAGAAGAAAATTGTTCAGTGAGAATTGCACTAATAGATTTGAGTCCTCCAAGTTTAGACCTGACCGCAGTCTGCGATCACAACCTTTTTGCTGGTTTTGCCAGATTGAGAGCCAACCGCCTCAATCTTCTTAACCACATCCATACCGTCAACGACTCGTCCAAACACAACGTGCTTGCCATCCAACCAAGGGGTGTCTGCGGTGCACAAGAAGAACTGGGAGCCGTTGGTGCCGGGTCCAGCATTTGCCATGGAAAGTATACCTAAATTAAACCATTCCAACAATAAAGCAATGTTGTTGTACTGCAGAGTGCTACTTGAACAGATAAGTTACTGCATCTATTTGTAACTCCTTGAGTGGAAACAGACCTGGCCCAGTGTGCTTCAGGGTGAAGTTCTCATCCTCAAACTTGTGGCCGTAGATGGATTTGCCTCCAGTGCCGTTGTGATTGGTGAAGTCACCTCCCTGGCACATGAAACCGGGGATAACTCTGTGGAAGCCACTGGCTTTGAATCCGAATCCCTTCTCGCCTGTGCACAAGGCTCGGAAATTCTCACATGTTTTTGGCACAACATCACTTCGAAGCTAAAAATAATAAATATATATTAAAATATAACAACATTTTCAAAGCAAGTACAAAGAAATAATTTATTTTGGTTACACAAGAACTTACATAAAAAATAGAAATACAAATTCGCTTATAGTTATTCATTGTTCATTTACATCTGCATTAAAAACTACAAACCTCCATGACAATTCGTCCAGTTGGTGTTCCACCAATAGTCATATCAAAATATACCTTTGGCAGCGACATGTTTTAGATTTAAACAAGGTGTTTAAGAAGCGATGCGTTTAAGTCGGCTCAATGGCGAGGAAAGAAAGAAAGAAAAATAGAGCGGTATTTAGCGGAGATCAATACGCTATGCCTGTTGTAAGACCGTGTTTTGACAATTGACAATTAAGTTTTAATTTTTGCACATTCTTTTAATTATAATTTTGATTTAATTAGCATTTAACAAATTGTTTTCCTATAATTAAAATTTTGTTGAAAATAGCTTTTCTAAATTTTATGTGCGGAGATACATTAAAGAATCTTCGTTCCTCACGCTAACACTCACTTGGAGACTCAAATTAGGACGTTGCTTTTCTTACCGAATTCAAACGCCGCGGGTATGCGACACGTCTGCTATACATCCGGATTACAGTGCTGGGTTGGCAAGCTTCAAGTTCAAATTTTTTATAAATCGATTCACCTACGCTGATAGTGTTATTTTGTTTGTGCTGTTGTAAATTCAGTGTTGTGTATTCAAAAGTAATGATTTAGTTAAAGCTGTTTTTGCTTGTCAAACTAAAACTGTAAGACTAAGTGGAAATCAAAGCCGCTCGAGCTGCCGGGCTCGCAGTCGCTCACACTCACTCTGACTCTCAGGCTCACCGTAGACATAGTGATAGTCACTAGTGTAACTGCAAGTGAGTAAACGTCGTGGTAGTGGGTGGTCAGTACCATCCAAGAAAAAAAATCAGTAAGTGAGTATGATTATCACTATGGCAATAAAGATAATGGATAATTTTATATTTAAAATGCAGTACATAAACTACATACTCATAGTCATACTCACTATCATACTGATGCTGATATTTTTACTGCCAAAATTTTTAAACTTTTAGTCGTACTGTCTTAGAAATAGAACTAATAGTAAATGTAATAGAACTTTACTCTGTTTCCTTTCCCATTATTTTGCTACTTAGCTTTTTTTATACTTTTAAATAGTGAAAATCAAGATAGAAGTTTACTGCCTCCTTTTAAAATTGAACTTCAACTTGGCAAATCATAGGGCTAGGCATAGTGATAGAGTGATTGTGCAAATTTACACTGACAACGATATCCCCAATAAAACTATAGTATACATGATACACATAATATACATAATCTGCTCCCTCTCTTAGTGCTTAGGTCATGGAGAAAGAAAATATTGTAATGCAGAAAATAATATGTAAAACTATACAAAGTATGTAAAATGGGATGCAGAATGACTTACATAACAAATACATAATAATGGGGTGTTCTTTGGTACAAAGGCTTTGTTCAGGGAGCATGCTTCCTATGCCATATCATTGCATAAAGGAAACGCCTTAGCAGTTTATTATGAAAGCGTCTTGAAGTCAAGTCTCAAGTGGTCCCATTTTCACTATCAAATCTGATCCTTCAGTCTCAAGTGTTGATATTCTCCTCCAAATAATAAATGATACATGATTCCAGTTACAGTAAACTAGCTATCCATTTCGAATAATGTGGCCGGCTACACCTGCTACTCTTTTCATCTGGCTGGTGCTGATTCAGGGGAGTTATGCCCTCTATGAGGGAATGTATTGTGGGAAGGAAAACTGTTATGAAGGTTTGTACATCAGAATCTATACATTAGCTGATATGCTGTTGGTTTGTGTTTGATTGTTTCCTAATAACTCCTCAAATGTTCTGTGAATGTATCTTCAGTCAGACTTTCTCACTCTGAGTTATTTGTGTTGCAGTTCTTGGAGTTGGCCGAGATGATTCAAAGGTAAGTTATATTCTCCTGGTAATAGATTCTCTCAGTCTGTGGTTAAACTTTACACGCAGTACCGTCAACTAGTTTCTCCCTAAACATAAGATCCTGTATGTGAAGAACACAGGCTAGTCTGTGATGAGTCGTGATAAAGCCTGTGATTCACTGACTACCTGCCATCACTGTGTTTACCCCCCCCCCCTTCTGTTCTTAAGTGTTGGTATTGGAAACTCAGTCTGCAACATGCAGTAATCAGGTGTGTTATGTAGCTATGGCTCTATGGCTCACTACTGCTATTTCAGGGTGACATTGCGAAGGCGTACAGGAAGTTGGCCCGCAAATGGCATCCGGATATGCACCAGGGTGCTGAGGCTAAAGCCGCTGCTGAGAAGGAGTTCCAGAGGATAGCCACAGCTTATGAGGTGAGATTCTCTCTCCACTTTATACTCTGATATGTTACTTCTTTCTCTTTGGGTTTACTTAAAGTTGCTGCCAGTTGCTATCTATATATAGCTGTTTGTAGTAGAGTAGCTGGAGTTGTCTTCATATAGTCAGCTAGAGACAGCACCTTGTAGTCAGCTAGAGACAGTATCTTGTAGTCAGCTAGAGACAGCACCTGTATCTTGTAGTCAGCTAGAGACAGCACCTTGTAGTCAGCTAGAGACAGCACCTGTATCTTGTAGTCAGCTAGAGACAGCACCTGTATCTTGTAGTCAGCTAGAGACAGCACCTTGTAGTCAGCTAGAGACAGCACCTGTATCTTGTAGTTAGCTAGAGACAGCACCTGTATCTTGTAGTCAGCTAGAGACAGTATCTTGTAGTCAGCTAGAGACAGCACCTGTACCTTGTAGTCAGCTAGAGACAGCACCTGCACCTTGTAGTCAGCTAGAGACAGCACCTTGTAGTCAGCTAGAGACAGCACCTTGTAGTCAGCTAGAGACAGCACCTGCACCTTGTAGTCAGCTAGAGACAGCACCTGCACCTTGTAGTCAGCTAGAGACAGCACCTGTATCTTGTAGTCAGCTAGAGACAGCACTTGTATCTTGTAGTCAGCTAGAGACAGCACCTGTATCTTGTAGTCAGCTAGAGACAGCACCTGTACCTTGTAGTCAGCTAGAGACAGCACCTTGTAGTCAGCTAGAGACAGCACCTTGTAGTCAGCTAGAGACAGCACCTGTATCTTGTCTTGTTGATTGTAGATTTTGAGAGATGCTGACTCTAAGACTGACTATGACTACATGTTGGATAATCCAGGTGAGTACATGACTACCAACAGTTACTGTGACTAGATAACTGAGGTGAGTACATGACTCTACCAACAGTCACTGTGACTAGATAACTCAGATAGTCACTGACAGGGTTTGTGTACACTGCAGATGAGTTCTACTGGCACTACTACCGCTACTACTACAGGAGAGTGACTCCCAAGGTGGACGTGAGACTGGTGATAGCCGTGACCATCACAGTCATATCCGCCTGTCAGTACTACGTGGCGTGGAACAACTACAGATCAGCAGTCAGCTACCTCCTTCAGGTTCCCAAACACCGCACCAGGGCCATGCAGATCGCCAGGGAGGAGAAGCTTCTGGAAACTGACAAGAAGAAACTCAGAGGAAAGTCAAAGGTATTGTTAGTAGTACTCTGTACTGTTAGTAGTACTCTGTATACTGTTAGTAGTACTCTGTACTGTTAGTAGTACTCTGTGTACTGTTAGTAGTACTCTGTATACTGTTAGTAGTACTCTGTATACTGTTAGTAGTACTCTGTACTGTTAGTAGTACTCTGTGTACTGTTAGTAGTACTCTGTATACTGTTAGTAGTACTCTGTATACTGTTAGTAGTACTCTGTACTGTTAGTAGTACTCTGTGTACTGTTAGTAGTACTCTGTATACTGTTAGTAGTACTCTGTGTACTGTTAGTAGTACTCTGTATACTGTTAGTAGTACTCTGTGTACTGTTAGTAGTACTCTGTGTACTGTTAGTAGTACTCTGTGTACTGTTAGTAGTACTCTGTGTACTGTTAGTAGTACTCTGTGTACTGTTAGTAGTACTCTGTGTACTGTTAGTAGTACTCTGTGTACTGTTAGTAGTACTCTGTGTACTGTTAGTAGTACTCTGTATACTGTTAGTAGTACTCTGTATACTGTTAGTAGTACTCTGTATACTGTTAGTAGTACTCTGTACTGTTAGTAGTACTCTGTGTACTGTTAGTATTACTCTGTGTACTGTTAGTAGTACTCTGTGTACTGTTAGTAGTACTCTGTACTGTTAGTAGTACTCTGTGTACTGTTAGTATTACTCTGTGTACTGTTAGTAGTACTCTGTGTACTGTTAGTAGTACTCTGTACTGTTAGTAGTACTCTGTGTACTGTTAGTAGTACTCTGTACTGTTAGTATTACTCTGTGTACTGTTAGTAGTACTCTGTATTATTATACTTCAGAGTGAAATACGAGAGGAAGAAGAAGAAGTTTTAAAGAAAGTTATAGAAGAGAAAATGGATATCAGGTACATGTGTACTCTACTCAGTATACTCTACTCAGTGTACTCTACTCAGTGTACTCTACTCAGTGTACTCTACTCAGTGTACTCTACTCAGTGTACTCTACTCAGTGTACTCTAGTCAGTGTACTCTACTCAGTGTACTCTACTCAGTGTACTCTACTCAGTGTACTCTAGTCAGTATACTCTACTCAGTGTACTCTAGTCAGTGTACTCTACTCAGTGTACTCTACTCAGTGTACTCTAGTCAGTGTACTCTACTCAGTGTACTCTACTCAGTGTACTCTACTCAGTGTACTCTACTCAGTATACTCTACTCAGTGTACTCTAGTCAGTATACTCTACTCAGTGTACTCTACTCAGTGTACTCTACTCAGTGTACTCTACTCAGTGTACTCTACTCAGTGTACTCTACTCAGTGTACTCTAGTCAGTGTACTCTAGTCAGTGTACTCTAGTCAGTGTACTCTAGTCAGTGTACTCTAGTCAGTGTACTCTACTCAGTGTACTCTACTCAGTGTACTCTACTCAGTGTACTCTACTCAGTGTACTCTACTCAGTGTACTCTACTCAGTGTACTCTAGTCAGTGTACTCTACTCAGTGTACTCTAGTCAGTGTACTCTACTCAGTGTACTCTAGTCAGTGTACTCTAGTCAGTGTACTCTAGTCAGTGTACTCTAGTCAGTGAGACTCAGTGCATTGTGTAATACACTCAGTCATAGTGCTAGTAAAGTGAATTATTTAGTTGTAAATTGAATACTTGGTTCTGATTGCACACTACTAGTGATTGTTGAGTTGGTGTAAGTTAGTTTGATATATTCCCTATGATTTCTGGTATAGTTATGTAATAGTGTATACTGTAATGTAACAGAGTATACTGTTATGGTAATAAATATCCAAGCTATACTGTATATGGTGTGCTATATTCATAGTGATGAAGATAGGTTAGTATTACTTGTGTGTCTGTTGCTACAATACTGTAACATACGTCTTCTACTACTACTCTAACATACGTCTACTACTACTCTAACATACGTCTACTACTACTCTAACATATGTCTACTACTACTCTAACATATGTCTACTACTACTCTAACATATGTCTACTACTACTCTAACATATGTCTACTACTACTCTAACATACGTCTACTACTACTCTAACATATGTCTACTACTACTCTAACATATGTCTACTACTACTCTAACATACGTCTACTACTACGCCACACAAACCCTAGCCAATGGACCATGTCACACTACTGTTTACATCACACTGACATATATATATGTATTGTGTCACTTTCTACTTGGGAGTTGTGGGTACATGTTCTGTGTATGTACAGCTGCTTCAACTTCTTTATTCCAGCTAATGTTCAGTCTTAGAATACTCTCCAATCCCATAGTTGTCTTCTCTTGTGTATTGTAAGGCTGAGCCAGTCATTTGTTCTATAATGGTGTTTCCCAGCACCTCATTATAATGTGTGTATGTGTAGGGGTGGATACAGCAAACCCCACTGGACTGACATACTGTGGGTCAGGATTATACTGCTCCCCTACACCACTGCCCTGTATATCAAGTGGTACGTCACCTGGATCTGGAGGTTTAATATCAAGAAGGAGGAATTTGGTGAAGAGGAGAAATTCTATCTTATACAAAAATATATGAACTGTACAAAGACGCAGTGGGAGGTATTCTATATCATATATACACTGGGAGGTATTATATATTATATATACACTGGGAGGTATTATATATCATATATACACTGGGAGGTATTATATATCATATATACACTGGGAGGTATTATATATCATATATACACTGGGAGGTATTATATATCATATATACACTGGGAGGTATTCTATATCATATATACACTGGGAGGTATTCTATATCATATATACACTGGGAGGTATTATATATCATATAACACTGGGAGGTATTATATATCATATACACTGTATTGTATACAGAGTAATACTATTATATATTCATGTATATATCATATACACTGTATTATATACAGAGTAATACTATTCTATATTCATATATATATCATATACACTGTATTATATACAGAGTAATACTATTATATATTCATGTATATATCATATACGCTGTATTGTATACAGAGTGTGGATGACGAACAGAAAAGAGAATATCTTAAACTCCGTCTCTGGAAAAAAGCCGAGTTTGATGTAAGAAGTTACATGCTGTTGCTAATAACTCTCTCTCCCTTGGTAGCTTGGTGACTCAGTAAGGCAGCGTCTACACGCTGACCTGAATCTAGTTCATGGCCGTCTACCAGAATATATTGTCTATAGTATTTTATAGGGTCATCTCTGTTGTTTATTATTTCTATGTTTCACTGGATATTTCTGCAGTAATCTCGTTTCACTCCTAAACAAGTTGTATATTTACTGTTTATCAGGAGTGGAAAGCTGAAAGGGAGGCGGAGATGAAAGCGAAACTAGCCGAGAGCTCCAGGTACAAGTCCATCAGACGATATCTAAAGAATAACAAACAGCAGATGACCTTTGGCCCCGAATAGCCCCTCCCTCTCTCTAGTTATACTGTACGATCTCTCTCAGAACTTAAGCTAACCATGTGTTCATACTCCCTCTTTGTGATACAGTAGACAGAGTTTTAGTATAATAGGTATTTACATTATATTAAGCCGAGAAGTTATTGTATTGTTATTTATTATGACTTATAATACTTTAGTATTATATTATATTAACAGTGATTTAATTTATGTTTGAGCTGCCAGTCAAAATATTATGGTTATAGTCCTGTGTTTCTTATGGGAATAGTTTATGACATCACGTCCTTTCTGAGATATCTGTTTGACCTTGACCCTTAACCTTGTTCTCATCATGGTGCTGGTTTGTTTCACTGTGTGTACTATATTATCATACTGTATGTTTCCACTAACCCCTGTCCTATACACCATTATTATAATATACTCTTCTATAATTATAGCGTATTCTTGTTCTCTAATATTTTACATTTATTTACCAATTATTGGCCCGCTTACAGACCAGAGTGATACATTACATGTTATTCATCTCTCACTCGCAGCTCATCTATTCCAAATACTTGTCTTTATAGTCTATTGTTTCTATGTTATAATACATCATCTGAACCAATGACCCTCTCATTTCTTCAATTCTTGTTTTGATGTAATGACTTTGTCCAGCAATATGCACATTACACAGGATTTGGTTTTGTGTGAGAATTCGATTGTCTCAGAACAGTATTTCTCACTAAACAACTTCTCTATATCAGAGTGTGGAAAAGCTCAGCACAATAAATACTAACTTGTTAACTTATAGCTAGACTAGACAGAGTTTTAAAGGATATTTATTATGTAGAATAGTATGGTAATGGAGGTCTTCTCAAAGCTTGTAATAGAAGACTTACACTATAGTTGTAAGTTATATAGTACAACATTGGAAATAGTTTTTTTTCGTGAAATATTTGAAGAAAGAAAAAGATTGTGGCCCAAGCTCTGTTACAAATCTAATTTGCTACTAAAATTAAATGAATTTTATTACCCAAAAATAAGCATCTGAGGTTAGCTATATTATGGTACTTTTATAAAGCTTATGACTCAACCACCAACTAGATGGCTGCCCCCTTATTCACACATTGCAACAAACGTAAAATATCAGCCATTTTTAATGTGTCCTGGCTGAAGTTCTCAAATTGTGCTATTGAGTAGCATCTATGACAACTCATTGGACATTTATATCCAATGAATTGACATGAATGTCTTCCTGTCCAATAGGAGTTCGCTGCAACTTGTTTAAATCAAGCAGTACTTGATTTAAGTACGTGCCTCAACGCCGTACAGGAAGCTCAGACATTTGTAAAAGTGACTGATACGGCAAAGTGTAAACGAGGGGTACATGTACATGTTTTATATTATATATTCATAGCATAACTATAAATTGAAGTTGTCGCCTCAAAGCAGATTTGAGTCCTTATAATTCAGGGGTGGGCGACTGGGGGCCTCAGGGCCACCTGTGGCCCTTTTCTCATTCGTCAGTGACCCTTTTGCCGATTAAGATAAGTAAAAAGTGTTAAATGCATTCCGATTAGCATAGCAGAGATTTGGTGACAATTAAATTTATTATAAGAGAATTTATAATATGCGTACAGTCATGTGGACCTCTGTTTTGGCTAATTTCTGAACTTGACCCTCATGCAAAAGAAATTGCCCACCTCTACCTTATCTTTTCCATTATATGCAAGTTCATTGCAGCTGCACATAATCATGTAAAATACACATGAGTATATTATATTATACATTACTTCTGTGGTGATTATCTGCCCCTGACTGTCTAAAGAACTCCATGTTACCCAGCAATACTCTGTCTAAGACATGATTATATAATGTTAGAATTATGTTGTCTACAGTTATGTTTGAGTTACTCTGCACCTGCATGTCTGTCATTTACACTCAAGTTATTTATTACTTTCAGTGTGTGAGGTTTATTTCTTAGTATTTGTAGACCTGCAGGTTGACCTGAGGCTCAGCTTTTATTTACCTCTCAAGTATAAGAGCTACTCTCATTTTAAGTTCTGATTCTTGTGATCAAGTATGAAAATATGCGACTGATTCATACAACTAGTCAGAAAATGTTTTCATAAATAAACTTTATTTAGTAAAAGAGTAAAATATAGCTGATAAGTTTAGTAGTTTATTGTGTATCTCCTCAGTCCATCATTACATGCTAGGAACACCTTGTCTCCATTATACACAGCAATGTCATACACCCAGTCACTCGCACCAAGACTTTCTCTTGGAAATGTCTGCATCAGTTTCCCTGTAAATAAAATAACACCAGATTGTATCAGTTTGAGACAAACAGACAGACTACAGTGACATCACAACAGCTGACACACCTACATGCAGTTTCTACTTTCTAGTATAATATAGTAACTAAAATAAAAATATATATAATAATATATATATCAAACATATTTCTCACTCAGAAAGACTTTCTTTAAACATGGAACTAAGCGGATTATGTTGAAGATAATAAAGTTCTACCAATCAGTATTGAATAATTCACTGAGCTGCTCTACTGTTTACTTCATAATAAATGACATCATGGAGAGAAGAAACTCAACATACAAACTTAGTGCTCAGCTAATATAATTATAAATAATTACATAATATAAGATATACTCCAACATTATCACATATTAAATACTTGACAAGAACCAACCACAGCCACCTGAGTCCCACCAGCAAACACTGCTCTACCAGCCATCATCAAATCACAATATTCTCAGTAATGGCAGTCAAAAAGTATCAAATTATTTATCTTTAAATTATCTGATGACCAAAACAATAGCAGCACTAGACTGAAGTCAAACTACAACTCATAACTCATGTGCAGCTGGCAGTCTGTACAGTTGTTAGACTGAGCACCTCTGAAATTACTGTAAAGCACTTCCATGAAATACTAATTATTGTAAATTAGCCTCAAAGCCAAGTGCTTACTAACACTATCATCTTACAGCCTAAGAGTTAAAATTATCATATAAAATCATTAGAGTAACTAAACTTACTATAACAGACACAGTATTTATTTACCTTCAAGTGAGAGGATGAGGAGAGGTCCCACTGCAGTACAGATGTGAATCAGTTCAGATGTTGGATCAAAGGAAATACCAGTTGGTCGTGAGATGTGAGGGAATTCCCACCTTATAGTGAGAGTTGTGTTCTCCACTTTATATCTTCTCACTTTACCATCTTCAGTGTAGTCTCCTATGAGGAGAGTCGAGTCTGGGAGGATGCATATAGAGTTAGGGTCTTTCGTACCAGGAAGTGGAAACTTCTGTATTTTATTGTCAACTAGGTTACAGACTACCAGCTGCTTCTCCTCACTGTCTACAATATATACTAGAGAGAGGTGCTGAGCTATTCTATAGAAGGTGAAGTGAGTGAAGAAGAGGGGTGAAATTTTTGCGAGTAAACCATCTGACTGTTTATATAGAGAATGGGTTTCCTTCAGAGAGTTCGGGTCAAGAAGTGAGACTTCAGCTGTTTTCTCTTTCTTGTTATACCAGCTGCCAACCACCACCCCTTCAGGTTGGATTATCTCCCCCCCACCGTGTAGTGTTGGTGTCCTTCACTGAGCCGATAGTATCCAGAGTGTGTCTATTTCTTACTTCTACACCTTCTAGTGTCCCACACATCAGATGTCCAATAGCTGAGATGTTTACTCTATCACTCCAACCACGTACAGGAAGTCCATCAGACTGTAGAGAAGCTGGTGGCTGCAGCAGCTTCAGTCCCAGACTGTCTTCACTGTCTGCAACAACAACATAATAATTCTATAACTTGAGAATCTCATCACCTGAACAGGTAGAGAGTGTTTTGTTGATACTGACAGCAGATAGTCAGCATAACACAGTTTAGCAGCTCACTTATACATCGTAAACTCTGAAACACTGCAGAAATATCTCATAATGTGAAAGTAGAAATAACAAAACTCTACTCTCTAATAAATATTAACTATAAACTGTATCAACCTTTCTATATACTTTTAGCTTTAACAAAAAGCTTCCAGTGCAAAGCTGTGAAATTGAATAATTTAGCTTCAATTTTTAATGCCATTATCATTAATTCTACACACTTGCAGGTGCTAGGTATTTGCAGGGACCAATCAAGTTTATGGCAATTAAGAATACTAATAGTGATACTAGGCAATACTAATAGTATCTGTGTTGAATATAAAACTATAGGAAAACAAAACAAAAAAATCCATTTGACAAATGATTTTTTAGAATTAAAATGAAATTGATAAAATTAAAATACACAAGGCTAAGAGTAAGTACACTGCTAAATGTCAATTCATTGCAATTTCTGAGGCTGAACTCATTAAAATAAATATACGTAAAACTTGTAGTTATATAATATAATTATTATATATCAATATAGTATAACTATATATAATAATACACACGTGTATTGTTATTCCAATGACAATCACAATGAATATGATCAAGAGTTAAACTCTAACTTAGAGCAAGACTAAGTCACTAATTCTAAGAGCAAGAGTAACACCAACTCAAACTGTGACACAGGTGACAGGAGTGAATCACCGACTGACAATCACAATCAGTCTATGATTACGATAGTTATTTTCTGTTATAATGACAATGTTGAACTTAATGAATATCTAGCCTAATCTAAGTTACCCACATATTTTACTAACCTGACATTCTTGCTCTAATATACCTGCAGGAAGAAAGTCACTGTGAAATCGTTGAAACTCCGGCCAACCACGTAGGAACTAGCTATCAGACCACGTGACACACGTTAGCTACTACCCGACTGGTATATGCCCATTGGCTACTCCTAGCCGTCATTGTAAACGAAGTTTACATATTGCTTAGTACCTATAACGACTTAATTTATTTTGGTAAAATTGTGCTAAGATTATCCAAGTGTGTAAATATTGTTAGTTTGCTTCAGATTCAGATTGTTTGAGAAGCTAATCACTTTCTATTTTTTCAACATATTATTATGTTTGTCTACTACATTTTCGTGTTTTACATTTCAAGATATATTTTGAATATAGTGTGGTTCACTAGTACTGGTTGCTATCAAATAATAAATCGGTATAAATATTATAATAATAAATATGGAAATCAATGTGAATGACAATGAATAAAATAAAACAGCATAGGTAGAACTATATGAATATGGATAACTGTGTGTGAATATTATAAAATTGAATTCAATATTTTTCATTTAAGATTTGATATAGTGATTATCTATACCACAGTATTTCACACAGCCTGCCTGGGGGTTGGTATATTATGTGTTGCATGGCACCAGCTCCTATCTTGGTCTGTAAAGAAGGTAAAGCCTTCAGGTTAGGATGTTGGTCTGCAGTGTTGTTCCACAATCCTATAGCTACTGGGAATTGGACACTCACCATATTATTACATGATATACTAGTTTATCTTTACCTATATACTCTATACTCTACAGTCTACATTGATATGGAGTCAGATGGATTAAGTAACTCTTCATTATTAAATTCAACATTGTGACAACCCTTTCTGTAGTGTTGAGTTAACCCAGTAGTTCCGGTGGTGTATAATATGGTAAGCACGGCTGCCTGCAAGCCGGAGGTCTCGGGTTCGAACCCCAGTGGGAGCAAAACTATTTTATGAATTATTTCGGCCTTTAGTGCAGTAGTACTTTGAAAAAGTGGAGAGACCTGTAGTGTTGGGAGTACCCAGTTGCCCCTGACACTCTCTGCGGTGTAATGGCTAGCAAGCACCTGCTCGCAACCCAGTGGGGCGAAACTATTTTATACTTTCTAACTATGTGACCCTGTAATATTCAAGTTTTGCAGTTATATTCGCAATACGTGCCTACTTATGTTTGCAATGTTTCAGTGAGAATTCAATTTTATACAAGTGTAAAGCTATTTATTTGAACAAATTTGTTAAAAATTTTATATTCAAGCTGCTATCAATGCCATATTTTTCTAAACTTATCACGTAAAATAATTAAATGTTCTCTCAGCATTGCTATAATATTACATATTTAATTATGTATATAATGTATTGTATAACGATCTGTGAATTAATATTTTCTAGAGGTTAGTATATGATAATTATTATTATACTTTTGGGCTAATTTAGAAAAAAATTGGTAATTAGCCTCGGGTTTTCTATAAGGCACATAATTGTATTTAGTACTTACTAGCATAGGACAAAAACGTCAAGTAGTCTAAAATAAACAAAATTGACAAGTTTATAAATATGAAAAAGAGTTGTCCTCTTTATTTTTTTTGTGCGTTGAAGAAAATAAATGCTGCCGTATATAACCCGTCTTCGTCTCAAATGGTTGCCCAGCAACTCATCGGAAGTAAACAGTTTTGCGCCTTCACATTGCGACGAGTTAATACTTGTTAGTTGTTACTATTCTACTACTTTCAGCTGTAGCAGTTGTTAAATCTTTTATCGAGCACTTCAATTTTTACTATGACTACTCGCACATATGCCCCATCAGTGCGTGTTGGTAACTGGAATGAAGATATTCAGCTGGAAGAGGTAAATATGATATCAAATCCAATACTAGTTATCTGTACACGTACTAGTACTAGTAGTAGTACTACATTTGCTTTTACTTTTAGTTTTACTTCTAGTTCTACTTCTAGAAACTAATCAATAAATTATATTTTAAAATTATGGCTTTACCTGCTAGTTTTTATTTGTTTTATTATGCTTATATAACTATTTATTTAATAGTAGTTGATTAAGAAACATTTTAAATTTATAACACGACGCATGGAAAGTTTATAATCAAAAGATCAAAAACCTGAATTTTCCCTTAAACATCAACATGCTCAATTCTGTCAATTTTGCTGAGTCACTAATGAATAATAGGTTGTGACTTATAGTTATACTTTTACATTGACTATTAGTTGACTGTTATTATTTTAAATTTTATTATGATTTGTGATTAATTTTTAAATATAAGGATAATTATAAGTTTGTATGTTAGGCATATGCCACATAAAAATATCAAATAATAATATTTATTTTATTCTTAATTATTTTGTGACTGAAAGCATAATTTGTAGCCAATTTAAACTTATTGCAACTAAATTTTTTTTTGATGAATTCTGCAATGCGTTTCTAATTCTTTTTTCAAAAATTCAAATTAGTTAACAATCAATGATATGTTTTGCTCATAAATCTTATCAAGTTATATGTAAGCATTTTATGAAAATATTAGAAAAATGATTAATAAAATTTCAACTTTTAAATCAACTAGTTGCAAAAAAGTAGCCCAGTATGTTTGCTAGTTTTTGTTCATATAAGCAATGCACATTAATATTAGTTTTTATATTTCCTCCAATAGTTTTTAGTCAACAAAAATTTGTTTGAATTTGCATCATAAATTTGAATCAAACATTGTAAGTATAAATTATACGTTGTGGTTTTAGAAGCTTGTCTAATGCTTTGAATCAAATGTTTTGCAGGATACAATTAAAGACTTCTTAGAAAAAAGAGAAAGAGGAGAGCTTTTGATTCAGAAGTCTGCAGATTTTTCAGCCATTGTGCTAAAAGGGGTGAGTAACTCCAAATGTAGTCTGCATACTTGTTATAACCAAATAAGATTCTATAGTTGGTACTTGGTTGACACAAAAATTTTTCTCAATTGTTTAAACAACTTTTAAATATTTTCAGACCGCCTTGAGTGTGGTCAATGATGGGGCCTTACACATGGGTGACTGTGTTCAACTAGTGAACCCGATGGCGGCAGACAGAACTAAATATTTCGCCAACATTGATCCCAGAGATGAGTCATGCCTGTCAGTCAACATATCAGCTAGTAAACTACTGGCTGAGAGAAAGATTGCAGGCACCTGCCAAGTGTCGTCATCCATCAATCACAAATCACCCTATGCCAGGAACACTTTTGTCATAGAAAGGTGGTTTATGTTTCATGTTACATTTTCTCTTCAGAGCATTTTCTTGCGAACAGCAATGTGATAAGTTACGGGTAATATTAACCATATTTGGTATGCACATATGTATAGCGTAAAACTAAATCACGCACAAGCTGTAACACGTTTTGGTCCAAAGAAACATGCCAACTTGTTTTAGTTGCACACTGGAATAAGACATTTATTTACATGTTGCTTTCAGTGTTGATGGATCACCCCTTCAAAGCCAGTTACACTTCAATCAGCCTTTCTGTCTAAGAACTACAGAGGATGGTGGAAATGTAAGTAGTAGTGCTAGTAGTAGTAGTAGCAGTAGTAGTAGCAGTAGTAGTAGCAGTAGCAGTAGCAGTAGTAGTAGTAGTAGTAGTAGTAGTAGTAGTAGTAGTAGTAGTAGTACTAGTAGTACTACTAGTACTACTAGTACTACTGCTACTACTACTAGTAGTACTAATAGTACCAGCAGTAGTAGTAGTAGTAGTACCAGTAGTAGTGCTAGTAGTATATAGTAGTACTGTAGTAGTAGCAGTAGTAGTACTATATAGTAGTAGTACCAGTAGTAGTAGCAGTAGTAGTAGTAGTAGTAGTACCAGTACTAGTAGTAACTGTATCTATGATGCAACTAATAATATTCTATTTTCAAAATGGAGTTTGACTTCACAGTTGACTCACCACAGTGAATAGCGACAGGTTAGGGCAGGTGCCAGGGACTAGAAAGTGCGACATCTTTCCTGTTTATTTCCAGCTCTACCTCAGTAGCGACACACTGACTCTCCAGAGACAGGCCAAGAAGTCTCGACACCAGGAAGTGCTGCTCGTGCCAGAAAGGTCTTTTCTGTGTCAGTGGCACGTCACATACTTAGATCCTCAGATGAGACTTGAGATGGAGGGACGTCCCGTTCCAGTAAGAGATTAGGAAATACTAGAACGTTCGTTGCCTTTAGCCATGTGCCAGTGTATTTGTTAGCTGCAGCTAATGTGAATGTTGTAGGCTAATGCCAAGGTGCTGTTTGTTCACAGCAAAACAGGCCAATCTCTGTGCATAGAAGAGGCTTGCAAAGTCAAGTGAGTGAATACCAGAAATAATTTATTCTTCCAAATGTCCCAACCAATTCTTTAGATTTGGCATAAAAGTAACTTAGCCGTGCACACCTTTAGCTCTGCGGGTATAATATTGCACTGCTGACAGGCATATAGCGCTGTTTTCACTGTTGAGTTTCATATTCAGAGTTCTCCGCCACCAAACCTTCTGGCTTTAATTGAACACATTTGATAAAGCCGAGCTACACTGCAAGTGCCATCAGTCATAAATTAGTACTTGATTCATGTTAAAGTGCAACACATCCTTTAGTTATCAATACCTGCCTTAGTTTTAGCACTTAGCAGTCAAAGAGAAGACAATTACGTATTTACTGTACATTATGTAGAACAATGCTGGGCTTTGAGTACGAAGTGACTGCCACCACGTGCCTGGATTCTCATAAAGCAGAAAAGGAATGCAATCATTGGATATTCAAGACAGGAAACTGAAGGTTACACCTGCCCTTTATGAAGTGTTATCTGCATCTGAACTTATACACATAACATTAGCATTGCTTTGTTTCATCAACTATTTATTATTGAATACACAAATATACATAAATGTATAATTCATCATTCTGGCGAGTAGTTGTCTCTCCTGCAGCTTCTCCAAACAATTCTTAGTTCTTGTTGTCAGACTGAAAGATAAATGAGAATTCACAAGTTTAACCTTCACACAGCACTTTCAGCTCCACTATAATATTCACACAAAGAGTAACATAAGCAAAGTAAAGTACAGTTGCTCTACCAGAAGCCTAAGTAGAACATAGAGAATAGCAAGAAGGGAGAGAGTAGAGCAAGAAGGGAGGAGAGGAAAGAGAACTCACTCTCTGGGTAGGTCTGAATCTGGGAGGTGGAGTTCTGTCCTTCCTGGCTTTCCTAGATCTGTTCCTCACAACTTTACTGTGAATAGCGCACGAGATGCAGTAGTGTAGTTTGGCATAGAGTTTAGGCAGGATGTATCCTACAAACACACAACAGTATGCAACTTTAACAACATTTTCATGTAGCAAAAGACTAGCAAAACAGAAAATTTAGACACTGTTTCCCAAAAAGGTATTCATAGTCTGTATTAGCCCACCAATAAAATATCAATTTAACACATCAATTCCATAAAACTAAAAACTTCTATATGTCTAAAATGAAAATGTTAGTAACAATAGAAAACCTGCAATATGAAGAGTAGAGAAAGTGGACTCACCATCATATACACTAGCTTCTCCAATATCCCTCACAGCTGCTGCCTCCACTATGTTTCTGATAACAAACTTCTTAATAGCCTTGTCTTTAGGACAAGCTCTGGCACAGTTGGTGCATCTAATGAACTTTACAGCACCTCTACCATGCTTATTTCTTCCTCCGTTTCTCCTTTTCTTAGTCTACAAAACATGCATTATGAGTATATTACTTCAGTATAAATATTGCAAGTTACTTTTACAACACATTTTTAGTTAATGTCATTGTTGATGCCTTGAAATCAAAGTCACAAACTAATCTTTTGACTCAAGAAAACAGCTCGAGTTTGTAAAACAACCAAACAAATTATTAAACTCATAGTGATACTGTATTATTACTTTTAGTTTAGTTAGGATGCCGGTCAATAACCAACTCGACATCTGTAGATGTAATTCAGTGACTCAGTCACTGGACTGACTCTCAGAGATTTATCTTATTTTACTTTTCGGCGAGTCAAATTTAACCTCTTAGTTTTACCAGGTCTAATCAGTGTGGTATATTTAAGAGTGTTGACTTTAAACCATGAAAAATCATAATGCCGCTATCGGTACCGTGAGTTTATATAAGTTATAGAGGAAAATTTTTGCCACTTTTGTGATTTTATTTTTTTTTTATTTTATGTGTCCATTTTTTTAATTTTGTTTATTGGTAAAGTTTTTAAACATATTTTCAATGCATATAAAATTTAAAAAAAAATTAAAACTCAATCATGCACGTAAATACAAAGCTATAAAGTTTAAGCTTCGCTGTGATTACAACGTGAATATGAATTGAATACTTGCAATAACTATTTTACACAAAATACATTACAGTTGCTATAAATGTAAGACTAGTAAATTGGATGCAAATAGGCACAGTAATACTACTTAAGTTATGCTATTTTTGAAATTTGTAGTAAATATTTGGCATGTATTATATATATATACATACCAAATATTTACTACAAATTTCAAAAATAGCATAACTTAAGTAGTATTACTGTGCCTATTTGCATCCAATTTACTAGTC
Organism: Bugula neritina; assembly: GCA_964035545.1. Taxonomy (NCBI): domain Eukaryota; kingdom Metazoa; phylum Bryozoa; class Gymnolaemata; order Cheilostomatida; family Bugulidae; genus Bugula; species Bugula neritina. Next base: position 539,607 of record OZ037765.1, on the reverse strand, counting down.
TTACATTTATAGCAACTGTAACGTATTTTGTGTAGAATGGTTATTGCAAGCATTATTCAATTCATATTCACATTGTAATCACAGCAAAGCTTCAACTTTATAGCTTTGTATTTACGTGCATGATTGAGTTTTAATTTTTTTTAAAATTTCATGTGCATAAAAATGTGTTTAAAAACTTTACCAATAAACAAAACTAAAAAAATTTTTACACATAAAATAGAAAAAAAATAAAATAACAAAAGTGACAAAATTTTTCCTTTATAACTTATATAAACTCGCGGTACCAATCTCGGCATAATGGCGCCCATATGATTCCGTAAGATTACCTAATGTCAACACTCCTAATATATACCACTCTGGGTCTAATGTCATTTACTTTATTTAGTTTTACACTCGATTAATTTAAAATTGATATCAACTGAAAATTACTAACTCACAAACTGTAGACTAAGTGTAAAGCCTGATGCTAAGTATTACTACTCGTCAAAAAAAACTTACTTTTAGAAGCAATGAAATTACTGGTTGACTGCTAAACAATAAAACTAAACCTCTACTTCTTAACAGCTAGTATTACCAACTTCAAGTCAACTCACAATTGTCAAAGTGAAACCAAATCACTTCCACTACCAGCCAAACTCAAAGTCAAATGAAATATTCATATTGACATTATATTTAGTGTATGGCCAATGCTAAGAACATCCAAATAAGATTCAACTAAAACGAAAGTTATTTAAAAGAAGAACATTTGGATTAAGAAGAATAATAACATATTTACCATGGTTCTTTTGTGCGCTGCCTCACAAAAGCAGGTGGCCAAAATTATAAATGGCGTAGAAAGGAAGGAGGAGATGCACGAAACGCTATCTACATAATTGCATTTTATTTATTTATTTATCACAATTTAGCAAAATTTATAAAAAAAATTTAATTTAAAACTTTTTAATGTGGCAAAATAATGTTTTGTCAAAAAAATAATGTAAAAGAGCATAATAGCTGCTAATGAAAAATGTTAAAAAAAGATAACCCTTAAAATGAAAAAAAGATAATAAATAATGTGCTAGTAAAAATTTTGGACGATGAATTCACTGAACTGAAACTATAACTTATAGTTCATGGGATGAATTTACTAAAAAAAAAAAAGACAACACGCACACATATACAAACTTTATACTATATTGTTTATACTTTATGTTTATAGCCTATGCTGTATACAATTGTAAATATTTTGCTTGCTTCAAGCAAACGGGAAGACTTACAAGAAATTACAAGTAAAGACAACTCTTGTGCTTTTTGTGAAGAAATTATCCCAAAGAATTATTTATAAGTGAAAAGAACTTATAACTTTGCATCAACACTACAGAGAGAAGATAACTCCACATCGCCATTCAATAGCAATTATTGCCACTAATTCAATGCAGCAAATAATCTGACCAAACATCAGAATTTATCTCTTTGATTACTTCAATATTTATAAATTATAACCTGCAAAAAGTTTTTATTAGCAAAAACTTTCAGAATCATTATTAGACATAGCATAACTGTTTTATTTGTAGATTCAAATGCAAATTACACCATGCACAAAATATAAATTAAAAAACTAATATGTAAAAAATAATTTATCTATATGAAAGCATAAAAAAAACAAACAATATTAAAATAATACTTTTACATTCTAGATGGGCCTATGTACATGTACTTTACAAACTGAGCAGATGACTCCAAGTGTAGTGATGTCTCTTGGAATACTGTATATCGTTATATTTACACATTTCAAACATAAAACAACAGCATATGGCAAATTGTGTGCAATGGAGTTCATAAGTCATATAATAGTGAGTGAGTAAACATGGAATACTAGGCATTAGAATAAGATGACAACTCCAAGTACTCAAGAGGTATACTAATAGAATGAGGTGCAATATAAATATACTATACACTAAGATACCTGTACTAGACTACAGCAAAGTGCTGCCAGCACTCGGCAGCTATACTGGCAGCAGTATCAATGATACGACACATACATTACATACACAAACAACAACGTCCGAACTAGACTTGTATTAGAGTATGCTGCCGATGACGTAACGCCAGACCTGTCTGTCCTGGACCTGGCAGCGACTGACGGCTCAGTGTACGACACAATGTCTGTGCGGTTTGTCCAGCGAGGCTGGCGAGATGAGAACTTGCGCACGTCGTCGTAGGCGCTGTGAGCCATGCTGACAAACGAGCTCTCCCCCGTCATCAGCACGTCAAACACACACGAGTCAAAGAAGAAGTCCGTCACTGCTTTATCCCTGCAGGACGCTTGAGCAGCAGCATAGGAGCTCCGCTGCCGAGGCGTGCCTTGAGAGATGTCGAGTAGTAATTTGGACAAGTCAACTCTCTCTGAGACGGGGCAGCTGTCCAGACAAAGCTGCCGCAGGAAGTCGCCGCCTTCCCTTGTGCCGTTCAACACGAGTTCAGGAATTCTAATCCCAACGCTGAGGTAGCGGCTGGCTATCTGTCTGATCACTACAGTGGAGTCGATGTACTTGATGTAGATCTCTACCTGCAGGTATAACAGACTATGAGTATAACATCTCAGTCTATGAGTATAACATCTCAGTCTAGGAGTATAACATCTCAGTCTATGAGTATAACATCTCAGTCTATGAGTATAACATCTCAGTCTATGAGTATAACATCTGAGTCTATGAGTATAGCATCTCAGTCTATGAGTATAACATCTCAGTCTATGAGTATAACATCTCAGTCTATGAGTATAACATCTCAGTCTATGAGTATAACATCTCAGTCTATGAGTATAACATCTCAGTCTATGAGTATAACATCTCAGTCTATGAGTATAACATCTCAGTCTATGAGTATAACATCTCAGTCTATGAGTATAACATCTCAATGAGTTCTTGTATGTATTCTAAACATAGTTTATCAGTCAAAATATTATAGAAAACTAGTCTTAAACATCGTAAGCATCCAGGTTATTTTGATAAAATCAATTACTGTTAATTAAAAGATCATACTTTTTTAGTAGCATTCACAAAATATATACAAAAAATCTCAACTCAATATACCAGAAAAAATGAATTAAAATATATGTGTTAATAGCACTGATATTGACGTGACCGTGGCACATGAAAAATCTGAAAAAAGAGTTGTCTTCTTTTTTTCTATATTAATATATAGAGCTTGTCGTGAAAATAAAGATTTTTTTAAAAAAATATTGTGACCCTCTGGTAACTTCCTGAATTTAGAAAATTAGCTCATATATTTCTTTTCATGTGGACAACAGCTCACTTTTTTTTAAATTTATTTTGAAGCTCTTTTCGTAAAAAATAATCAAAAGTAAAAAATCCAAAATTTTTACAAATTGGTTCGGGGCTTGACGTGAAAGGCATTTGGACGAAGATGTCAAGGTCACCATTAATAAATTTATTTCATCACAATTCACAATACTGCACGGAAAGTTAATGAAGTGAGCTGAAAATTAGGTTGCTAGCATATTGATATACATTATATTGATTGTTGCAGTATTATTTTTGAAATTTGTTTTGTTATCAGTTATGTTTAACTTCTTCATAGAGCTGCTGTTAGACTAAGAGTAAGACATAATATTAGCAACAATGATAATATTAATAATAATATTTATTATTTATATTAAATTAAAATTATTATTAAATTCACAGTGAAGTATCACTATCACTATGAGTATGAGTATCGTATAAATTAATTATGAGTTTGAGTATCACTATGACATTAACTCAATCAATGATTGACTATTACTATGAATATGAATATGGCTTCTAATTCTTGTAACTTTTGACTATGACGATGCTGATACTGATAGTGATAATCACTGCCAGCCCAAGTCTCATACTCATAGTGATACTATTAGTATTAATAATTAGTATTACTATTAGTACAACTACTAGTATTACTCATAGTTCTGATAATGATGCAGATGATAGTTTTAAAATTCTACTTCTACTTTTATAGTAAGCTAGATTGTATATGTTGAGCTCTACTCATTTTTTACTACTAATTTGCTAATACTAATACTAATAGTAATACTAATAATAGTTATAGTTGTTATAATGATAGTAATACTAATAGTAATAATAACTATTTCAATTTGATAATTTATGTTTTATAACAGCATTATCGCTTATCATTTACATTGGTTCATAATATGCTTATTTTAATTTTGCTTTGTGTGTTTTGTCATGTTGTAAATTTAAGTTCGTATGGTTATTTAATGAACTAGAGAACTAGCCAAATGTTATGTAACGGTTGCAGTAATTTACTATAAACTCAGTGAAATTTAAAACCTAATTGATATTACTATGACATTGATTGTACAGAGGTAGCTAAAATATACATTAAATTACCAATAATTTTAATTCGCCAACACACTATGAGTAGAACAATCAAATGCAATGATAGAAAATTAATTAGTCATAGCAGCCCGTTGCTTGAGGAACATTGAGCTACAGGTCTAAAATGATGTAGTTTTGTGATCCCTTATATAACAAAATAATTTTTTCAAACTGGTTTAATACTTTTATTATAAACACGCTTATCAAAGTAACATGTTTTTGATGTATATTCTATTAAAAAAGCAATCACATCAGGTTTTCAATTTGTATGTTGTACAAAGTTTATTATGGTGACAAGTTACTAAATTATATGGTTCAGCTTTGTAAAGTAAAGCTGATAAAATAAAAACAATTATGTGATTGTTTTACTGCTATATATTAAATTTAAATGAGTTGAATAATATCCTAGTGCAGTGAATTAGATATTTTTTTAGCTTTGGTACACCTGTTTGTTATAGGCTAACATTCCACCAATAGAAGAATGGTGCAAGTAGAAGAAATTTCAGGCGCAGAAAGCTAAGGAGCAGTCGGAATGCTGCCAGAGTTGTGAAGAGGCACTTGAAAAAGCTGAATTTCAATAATGACATGAAATTCGTAACAGATCACCCTGGTGTATTTGAACTGACATGGCCAGCAGAGTTCTCGAAGTCACATACAACAGCTATTTACATCATCATGGTTAGCTTAAATTTAATTCCTATATCAGTCTCTAATATATAGTTTGATATCTGCTGTAAATTTGCTTAAGGAGCATACACATAACCAAAACTGAGTTACACTATAGTATTTGTTCTTGAACATATTTACCAAGATAAGTAGATTTGCTAATTCATTAACAGTAAAATTATAATGATACAACAATTTTTCTTTTAGATGATTCAATCAATAACACAAGACACTACAACATGGTTTTGCAGTTATAGAGTATTAATTTTCTGGCTCTTTCCAAATCTTCATAGAAGGCAAAGAAAACCACTGTCAGCTTGCCTTTATAACTAAGTGCACGCGTCTTCCACCTACAGATGATGATAAACAATTTGCTGGTGTGGAACTTTCTAATTTTGTTTACAATGAAGATAGATTATAGGACATTATTCTTTATGTAAAGATTGTCAAGTTTTGTTATAATTAAGAACAGTTTTAGTTTCAATAAATCGGTTCAACATTATGGACATCATTGCACAAGCATTTTAATCTTTACTATCTACAAAGGTATCTGATGGACTACTTGAAAATACAAAACTATGCTCCAGATACACAATGAACTGACCAGCAAAGTTAAAATGAGTTGGAGATGTAGAACATAATATCTTGTTCAAGGCTTTTCCCTGCTGTTGGAACCTTCTACTTCAGAACACTGAATTGAACAAACATATGTAGATGTATGAAACTTTGCAAACAATAATAATGTGAAATTAGTTGCTAAGTATTACATTGCTAATAAATACAGCATTGTGTAATGTTTTATTTAATTTTTTTTGAGCCATTTGATCTATAGGCCTGCATAGTATTTACTATATTATAACTAATAAATTGCAGACACATTATGTCAGACCAGTTTCCATTTAAATAGAATCGTGTAGGCTATCAAATTTGTAGAAGTAAAAAACCGAATTCTTATTGAGTAAAATACTTGCCTTTTTTTTTCATGATGCCTCTACTGCTAAAAAGAGAAGTTTTTATCAATACAGCTCCATCAATCTGTATCCTGATGAAGCTAGTAGTTTAGGAACATTTGTGGCGGGGAGTGTAGGCTGAGCTGCAGTATAGGAAGAACCCCAACATATGTAATCTATTCAGCACATTATATGTATATTTATTCAAAAAAGAATTTAGAAAACGCTTTATGAAGCATGAACAAAGTAAAAATTAATGCTGGTGAAAGTAAGTAATATTATTACACCCATTAGAATTACTAGCAGCTATAGCATTAAAATTATGTATTTTCATATAAATGTGTCTAATTTATGCTACAAAGTTATTACTGCCAAAGGTTACAAAATTTACCAGTCACATTCATGCAGCTGGCGGAGAATAACTAACTTTCACATGCAATAAATACAATTAGTAGCTCAATCTAAAACTAATGCGCTATTAAATGTTAGAAGTATAAGTTATAGTTATTCTAAGGAATAATTGCAAAAAAGTTACTTAGAGGAATTTAACTCTTATTATAATGTAATTATCTTCCAAGATATATTACAACATCACTACTTGGATGCATACAATGTCATATTTATATTGGCATCAACATAATTTTCAATAATTTCCAATCTATTAACTTGAGCATTATGATTGTGATTATTTTATAAATAAGGCGATGATTAGGCACTGTTGGTATTTTGGTTCAATTTATTAATAGCTGTAACAGGCAGAGTTGTAAATATAATGGATATATCAAAATTCCAATGGGTATAGTACTCTAACACAACATTGATACTAATAATTGTAGCCACTTACTCTTAGAGTTAGTGAATAATGATACAGTCATAACAATCTGAATTTCAATCAGCATTAGAGATAGGCTGACTGCTTTATAATATTATAGTTATGTCAAATTGAATTTATTCACTATAACTATAAAATTTATGATTATAATTATAAATTAAAATAATTTAAATATTATATAATATATTGATAATTATTGGAATCATAATTATATTTATTGTTATGATCATTATGATTATAATTATTTAATATTATCTTTGTTTGTATTTAAAGTTGTTCCTTAAATTTAAAGTTGTTTAAGTTTTATAAATTTATTATAATTATATTACTGTATAAGTATTGCTATTAGTATTAGTATAATTAAATTATTATAATTTATATTTTATTATTTATATTATTATTTATTTTACTTTTTATTTTAAGACCAGCAGTTCAAATTAATACTTGTGTCGTTTGTTTTATATTATAACTTACAAGTATAACTATTAACATAATAATTTTACATTTGTTATTAGTATTACTATGAATATAAATATTTATATTAATATAAATATAGCTATTGGTATAACTTATACTTATAGTTATAACTAATATTATAAGTATTAGTTTCGAAACTGATTCTGCTCCGTAACTGATACTGTCATATGTGATATGATTATCATTATGACTGATAATAGTATTAATAAATATAACCATTGAATATTATTAATAATAGTTCACCAATAGGCGACAGTCATAGACTTAGAGTTAGAGTGAGAGTCATAGACATACTCATAGTGATAGACTAGTGATACTCATAGTCACACTGATACTGTGATTCAGTTTCACTGATTCAGTTACAAATTTTAAAACTTGGTTTTACGTAGACAACTACTAACCTATAATTCATCACAAAACGGTTGAAAATCATCATTTACTGCATATTTAAGAGTAATTTTCTGGTAGTGTGGTCGACATGATAATTGAAATTAAAATAGGGAAAATAATTATTTTGTGATTTACAGCAAGTTACAAACTAGCGAAATGGAATAGTCCATTTGAAAACAGTCAAATTAGTTACCTTTCTTGATGTTGCGTAGCTAACGTTAGTTATTAGTAGCCGCCCGAAGAGTAACATTCATGTGATTTGAACTACGAATAACCAGAATCTGTGACAAACCCGCTTCTTAATAACTTTACGCGATATAAACTCACGCTACAATAGGGCTATTTTGCCATCCCCACGTCAGAATAGGACACGGAGGGCACGCTCGCGGGCAAGTCTGGGCAAGTCCAAGACACCTAATATGACCACTTTTACTTACATTTTTGTAGTGTTTTCGTATAAGAAATTGGATAAAATGCTGATAAAACAGTTGAAAAGCATGCAAACTTTTGCTCAAATGTAATAAATAACCTGGAAGCTTACCGCCTTTAAGGAATATAATATAATACAATATAACATAATATAACATGATATAATATAACATAATATAATATAACACAATATAATATAGTATAACATAATATAATATAACATAATATAATATAACATGATATAATATAACATAATATAATATAGTATATAATATAATAATTACTGAAATAAGTCGGCTAGTCTGCCAACACTACAAGACAAAATTATTGTTTCAAATTTCTAATAGATGAAATATTGAAGCATGGAAAATGAATTTATGAAGGAAGGAGAATATTATAGTGGTTGTGTTATTAGGTTATGATTTCAAATAAGAAGTTGTTTGCTCTGTAGAACTGAGAAAATATATAGAAGGCAACTCCTACTTTCTAGTTGCTATTTACCAGTATATATCAGAATATTGCAGCTAATATTACAAACTCATCACCACCAAGTCTAAACACCTATAGCTAACAACTGCCTTCCTTCTAATATATATTATTTAAACAATAACTAGAGACTAGAGATTTCTCTATCATCAGTGACTATAGAAACACACATCAACCAAAACATGTCAACAAATAGGATGAAGTAATTACAAATGCTGCCTGAACTTTGTTAGAGCTGCAAGATTTAGAAGTGAAGAGCCAAGAGAGCTAGTATTAGATGTATTCTTTGTGTTTACTCAGCTAATGGCCATCTCACACAACAATTACACCAGTTAATGGCTTCACCTTGAGTGTGTATATCAATATTCAAAGGTTAATAAACCTTCCCTGATGTACTACAGTCTGCAAGGCGTACAGTAATGGTTGGGCCAGGAGTTAGTAGAACCCAAGTCTATGTACTGTTAGGAACACTGGCTAGAATAGGCTAAGCTGTAGTGGAGAAAATTTAGATAGCAAGTGTAGCAAGAAGTTATGTCCTCAAAAGAATTGCCCCAAACCGAAATCCATTTTCACAACTGAAGAACTTAGACTATTAAAATATCTCTGTATCTAAAGCTAAACGAGAAAAGGGAGCCGCACAAAGTCAACGACAAACACAACCGCCAGTGAATGTAATACTGGAATCATTACTTCAACAGCCAAGAGCTGGAGAGTAGAAGAGTAGGAAATATTCAGACTGAAGTCAGCGAGCGGGTGGCAGCATGGAGATGACAAGGGGTCCTTCTAGTAGCTAGTTCATAGAAACACACTGTTTACCTGTCTAATGCAACCACGGGCTCTTCAACTGTGGCCAAACTATCAGTGTAAGCTAAATATAGTCAGTCATTCAGTCAGTTACTGTGATTAGAGTGACTAGAGTAGACAGGTACAAGGAGAAGGTAGAGAAGCACACGACAGCTTACCTGTTCCCCAGGTTGAGCTGTCTTCACCTGGATACTGTTATACGCCCCGTACTCTCTCATACCGTCAGCAAACGTTGAGGGGAGAGAGCCCGCCTCTGCGCTGTAAAACACAGCTTCCTTTGAACCGCAGAAGTTGCCCAGCTTGCCTCCACCTCGGCCTTTTATCACCACCGTGACCTACAATACACGACGTACAGTGACCTACAATACATGACGTACAGTTACCTACAATACATGACGTACAGTGACCTACAATACATGACGTACAGTGACCTACAACACACAACTGGCAATGTGAGAGCGAGCAGTAAGTACTACAAGTACTACCAATATCTCTAGACACATCTGTAGACACATCTGTAGACACATCTGTAGATGCCCAGGTGTTAGCTAGCTCCAGCCAGGTTCGGCTGGGCTAGTCATCTGTGAAATTACACCAAGTTATTTCATTAAAACACAAAAATGACATTAACTCAGTTTGCACACCTCCAACTGAGCAAGTAGGGCGGGCAGTGATGTCTTTCGTAATGAAGTGCGAAACTGGGCTAACGTATGAATTATAAATTATATCCATCCATCATTTGAAATTACACACTGCTACTGTTGCTGAATAATTAGCGTGATGGTGTGGTTACTGTAACTAGGAATGAGAGGGTCACAGCTTGTCTAGTGCGGTAATAGTTATATTCATCTGACAGTTTGTGGTGAGATGCCAGCAAAGAGTGTTGTTGGTGCATAACTTGATAACAGTGACTGATGACTTGATGCATAGAACATGGTAGCCACTGACTGAGTAAGAATTGACAAGGAATTGTTATATTGTCTAAATACCCTGAAGATGTAACAACATACTAGGTGAGGCTATGCAGCAACACACCCGGATGATTATAAGTATTGAATTCAGGCTAAAATATTGAAATATCTGTTCCATCATTATGCTACCGCTAGAGCTAATGCGTCAGCTACTCAAAACAACTTTCTGAGCGACCTTTCTGAATGGTAAAGTGAATGGCCAGCTAAAAAGGCGTGATATGTTACATTGTGTTCATCTCGACTCAATCAACTCTCTATTCACTTTATTCAAAGAGCTCCTCCCAATAGTCAATTGAAAAAACAATCTCCATTGTAGTGTATTATATCTACTGTAGCTACCGCGTAATAGAAATGCATTTTCATCAGCTGCACACTACTGTAGCAGAAGACAATGGCGCGGGCACAGGGGTCACGTGACAACCACAGCGCCACCGCAGGACTGATTACAGCGCAGTTTGTGGTTTTAACACCTGCGTACAGACAAGGAGAAAGTAATGGGACTGAAATAGATTGACTGCCTTGTTGAAAGAATAGATGGAAGTGTAGGGCAGAGATGATTGCCTAGGATAATGTAGAGCAGGAATGTAATGTGGAAGCCATTAGCTAACAGATGGACTATATACAATAAAATAGCCGTATGGCAACCATTAGATAGATTAGTTGCAAGAATCTTCATGCAAATGCCACACAGGAAGAAGTTCTAGTGCAGAATGGACCAACTCTTAGACTAGAATAATAAATGGGGAAGTTGTGGTGTATCCGGTGATAACCTAGGTTCTACACTCATTCTGAGAACTGTTGAACTGAGGCTATAGTGTAGAACTGGAGTCTTATCAGTGGAATAGTTGGGTGTTTGTAGCCTAGTCAATCTACACACACTTAAGGCACTCTCTTATCTCTGCTACATGACCATTCCTGTTAACACCTGTTACAAACATCTCCATACTGGGAAATGAAAGAGAGGTGCACTATGAGGGAGTGTAGTGAGTGACTAGTGAGAGGGGGTGTAGTGAGAGGGAGTGTAGTGAGTGACTAGTGAGAAGGGGTATGGTGAGAGGGAGTGTAGTGAGAAGGGGTGTACTGTGTGTTGAGGAGGGGTTGTAGTGAGGAGGGGTGTAGTTAGGAGGGGGATAGTGAGAAGGAGTGTAGTTAGAAGGTTTGTAGTGAGAAGGGGCATAGTGAGAGGGGGTGTAGTGAGAAGGGGCGTAGTGAGAGAGTAGTGAGAGAGTAGTGAGAGAGTAGTGAGAGAGTAGTGAGAGGGGGCGTAGTGAGAGGGGGTGTAGTTAGGAGGGGTGTAGTGAGAGAGTAGTGAGAGAGTAGTGAGAGGGGTATAGTGAGAGAGTAGTGAGAGAGTAGTGAGAGAGTAGTGAGAGGGGTATAGTGAGAGAGTAGTGAGAGAGTAGTGAGAGGGGGTGTAGTGAGAGGGGGTGTAGTGAGAGAGTAGTGAGAGGGGGTGTAGTGAGAGGGTAGTGAGAGGGGGTGTAGTTAGGAGGGGTGTAGTGAGAGAGTAGTGAGAGAGGGGGCGTAGTGAGAGAGTAGTGAGAGGGGGTGTAGTGAGAGAGTAGTGAGAGGGGTGTAGTGAGAGAGTAGTGAGAGGGGTATACTGTAAAAGCACAACCAACCTTCTGAGTGACAGTGGCGGCTCTGGAGCTGGCAGACTGAGGTGAATTAGTCACCTGAACCGTGAGGAACTCGTTGTCTATGAGAGGCCACGCCCCCTCCAGCTTGCAGGTCATCTGCTGCCCGGAGAAGGTGATGAGGTGAGGGTCTCCAAACAGAGTGCAGTAGCTGTACAACGACTTCTTCTTGAAGGAGCACGGCGTGGCGGTGTCCGTCTTGACTGGTTCCGGACCTTCCGGGTAGACGGGTCCGTCTGCCGAGCAGTTGTTGACGTTGAACTCTGACCTCAGGACCCTCATGGCGCCGCGATAGCTGAGAGTTCCGGCACACAGCACGCTGTCCAGCTGCACCAGACAGGATCTGTACGTCCTCAGCACCGTGCACTTCCTGGCAGCCTGACTCTCTATCCCCGGCACGTCAGCCTGGTAGTAGCTGTTAGCTGTCTGGTACAGCTCCCAGCAGGGCTCCGAGTTGCACCCTCCTGTGAAATCTGCAGAATAAACCAGCTACTAGGTGAATTCTGCAGAGTAAACCAGCTACTAGGTGAAATCTGCAGAGTAAACCAGCTACTAGGTGAAATCTGCAGAATAAACCAGCTACTAGGTGAATTCTGCAGAATAAACCAGCTACTAGGTGAATTCTGCAGAATAAACCAGCTACTAGGTGGATTCTGCAGAGTAAACCCGCTACTAGGTGAAATCTGTACTAATGCTGATATTTTATTGAAAATAGGAATAAAAATCATGAGAAGACTTGTTGGAATAATTCAGTACAATTAACCAAGTTAGTCAACACTGCTTTGGAAATTGAGAGCAAATAATAGAAATAATAGCTCAATGGGCCATTCACAAACTAAATAATAATAATCTAATACAATTTAAACACTGAGGCCTGGTGAGAGTTAAAAACTGTGTAAACTGAGCGGCCTTGTTTGCCTGGTGCACAATAACAGCAAAGAGAAAGTATACAAAGTGTGTTACTGCCTGCCATACTGTCAAAAGAAATGCAAACAGCCCTGTGTCATGCGAATTAGTGGGTAGCCACTTGACAATGAATAGACAATGCAGACTGTTCACACCTCACACAGTGCTCCTGTGACAGGGCACCTGTGACAGGGCATCTACAGCATGTTGTCACTTGGAGAAGATGCACTTGACATATCTCAAGTGACGTGTCAAGTAGCACCCCTGGTAGCACTTGCTGTCCTGTGCCATGTACAGACAGAAGTGACACACTGGGTGATGTGTAGAGCTCAGAGCACCTGTTCACATTGGATGGTGAAAAGTATTGCTATGCTAGGACTGAGTGATCACTAGATATTTCTATTCTCATTCCCCAGTTTACTACATCACTTGCTACATGAATGTAAGTGTGGGAACGAGCCTTATCTCCACACCTCACACGAGATAACAAACCATGTAGCAATAGGCAGTGGTGACTAACTAGAGTAGTGACCTATATACAGTAGTGACCTATATACAGTAGTGACCTATATACAGTAGTGACCTATATACAGTAGTGACCTACTAATGTGAACTAGACAGTCATAATGATAGTAAAACTGAAGATGTAGTAAAACTGGTGTTTACAGTTCAATTACTAGCATCACTCAATATAGCGTGAATTATGATGTAGTAGAATAGATGTAGTATATGTTACTGTAGTATATGTTACTGTAGTATATAGTATATGTTACTGTAGTATATAGTATATGTTACTGTAGTATGTAGTATATGTTACTGTAGTATATAGTATATGTTACTGTAGTATGTAGTATATGTTACTGTAGTATGTAGTATATGTTACTGTAGTATAAGTCACATGATATGTCACATGACCTACCATCACAACTAACGAGGGCGAGGAGACACAACGAGAAGAGAACACAGAGCCACCTTCCTCTATCCCAGCACCACATGCCTAGTTGACCTCCTAAAGGAGGCTTACATGGCATTGACTTCCTACTCTACAGTGATACTGCTCATCTACATCTACAAGAAGACATCAATGATGAGGGTAAATCTATGGACAGGAATCTGTCAGACAGTTGAATGGTTCCGAGATACTATTACATCACTACAACTATCAATACGACTATCACTACGACTATCACTATGACTAGCAATAGACTATCAGTATGTCTATGAGATTAAGAGTTTGATTTCAAATGAGACTAAATGTTTGTATCTGAACTCACAATACCATATTGCTATTAGTATTGGAACACTGCCATTGGCATGGCCAATAGTTATAGTAATACTATAAACATGAATACCAGTAACATTAAATGTAGTAACTAATATATAATATTGATATGGAATATTAATATAATAATCAACACCAACAATGACTGTAAGTGTATCACGTAGCTATAGTATGAGGCTAACTAACTCTGAGAGTAACTTAAACAGTAAGAGTAAATCTAACACATTAATCAATACCACTACTACTAGGCACTATCACTAGTAGTACAGTAGCACTAGTAGTACTACTAGCACTAGTACTACTACTAGTAATAGTAGTACTAGTAGTACTGTACTACCAGTACTACTGCCACTACTATTACTACTAGTGCTAGCATTACTATTACTATTAGTATTACAATAACAATTATAACTACTACTAGTACTAATGATTGAGTACTAGTAGTACTTATAGTTATACAACTACTAGTAGTACTACTACTTGAGCACTACAGTGACTACTACTACCAGTACCACTACTAGTACTACTGCTAGTAGTAGTACTACTACTACTAGTTAGTACTACTACTACTACTATTACTACTACTACAATACTAGAGTACTACTAATAGTAATATTATTAGACTTTGCAGTTGAGTAATACTAATTGCAGTAATTTAGATCATCTTAAGGTTGAAAGAATATAAGTAAAAGCTCAATTTAACAAATAAACAAATAATATTAATAATTATAACTATAAGTAAAATTATAAATATTATCATTAATATTAATATAAAATTAAATACAATCATTATTATATAATTAATATTATAGTTATACTAATAATTACTATTACTACTAGTACTAGTATTAGTATTACTATTTGTAATACATCATCATTATGATTATGATAACGGATTATGATTATCATTAACTTTAAGTGATTATGATTGCAATATTAATATAATTAGTATTACATTGACATTCACATTGTGATTGAGTGTCAGTGTGACATTACCGAATGTGAAATAAATAAAATGTCAAGATAAGCGTAAGATACAAAATTAAGCTTACCTGCTGCCGATTACAGAAAATCCAAGTACTAATACGGTTATAGTAATAGAGTTTGAAGCCAACTCCCAGGCTGAGGTTTACTACCAATCCAATGCAATAACGATAAACGTGAATAGTCACAGTACTAGTACTACTACTAGTAATGGCTAGTGCTAGCCCACAATCGGTAAATGTATGAGAGTCGGAGAGAGAATCAGAATTAAATTGAGTAATTCGACTTATAAAATTTACTAGTATTAGCTATGTTATTGTTATTGACCGAGTCTTATAAGTTATACTTATTACTTATAGTTATAGTTATTGTTAAAATTAATAAACTATAAAAACAATTATAATAAAAATAACTTTTGACTCAAAAACACATTTCATGTGACAACGCCAACTAATTTTATCGACAGTATTCGACTTCAAAAGCAAGTCGAAACCTTCCGATATATTTAGTTATAACCAATTTATTACTAATGCTACTGCTGAATTACTAACAACACTAATTGAATAACTATCACTATCAGACTCACTAGAAATGAATTCCTTCGATGGGAAGTCGCACAAATTTGATAGGCGGGGCTAGAAACTTCACAATATAAAAAGGGAACAACTCCAATCTCATTACAAAGCTGTATCACTTCAAATGTTTTTTTATTGAAATATTATAAGTGTGTAAAATTAGCATTACAATTAGTGGCAATAATGGTTGTAATTGTGTTTACGAGTACCAAATGCTAATCATTTACTAAAAGATTTTACCTCAAAATGTTCACAAATCAAAAGTTAGTCACCATTCACATTTATAATCGTGATAATCACAGTTTCTAAATCATATGGTACTGGAGACATATTTAATATGTGATATAGCTTCATAGTTGACCTAGTGCAGACATAGCTACATAATATTACTACAGTGACACTTCAAATCTGGGTTATTGAGGGTGAAAGCAAAAGTTTGTACAGCCACTTTATATCTCAACATTCTATATGCTGAAGCAGCCACTCCACACCCAAAGCAACGTATTTTTGAAAGCAATAAAACGATATTGTGCTTGTTCTATCCACACCCAAGGAAGTGACATTGGCAGAGCATCTGGGCTCCAGTAATTAGCTCCAACCGTTCAAGTGTAAAGTCTTGCAGACACTTGCAGAGTTGTCTTCCCTGATACACTATCTCCTTTGAAGACATTTTATTAGGAGTTGTCTGCACTCCAACAGTTTGTATTATCTAAGTGGAAGAAACTGTCCTAATAGGATTGCTGTAAGCCTATCACATTAGAGTTGTGTTGAGCATAAGCAGAACTATAGAGTATAAGTGATAGAATGTATTTCATCTACATGAACCTTTCTCTGTATGAAACCTCTCCTCTGTAGTCCAATGGAGGTTAGTTGAGAAATAACTGAGAATTAATAATACTATAAGTAAGCATAATAATAAACAATTTTAAATAGATAATAAGACAATTCTTATATTTGTGCCATGTACAATGAATAATGCTGGAAGGATATTTTAACGTTTTAATAAGCACCACTGTCAGGTGCTCTTCCTGGCAGCTTAGCAGCTTCAAGTTAGAGTTATCTCCCTCTTCACAACATGATAAATTTCCTATCATATGCCAACCTCTAGCATTAAACAGCATCTGGTGACTATAGATGCACTTTTTAGGAATAAAACTGATTGATTGATTTTATTTCTATCACTAACATGATATATGTTGTGAAAAAAGTGCTAAATACCGATGCCCCTGGTATTAAAAATGATAACAGTGTAAAATACATGGCTTGAAAATAGGAGCAAAAAGTCTGAGGCTGGAAGTCAATTAACAAAAATTATTATACACGTTTATTTAGCTTGAGTGCTGCCTGGCGTATAAAAGAATCTCTGCCCCATGTGCTTCTGTATTTAATAGTACGATATCGTCCTGATGGGCACTTTTCAAGAAAGCATTACACTTTGTGTAATGTGTAAACTTAGAACTGCAATATGAAGTATAGTCTGGAAACTGTGCTTATAGTTCAATCAACATTTGATAAAAAATACTGAATATTGAGGAGTTTTATAACATTTATTTTGTTGGTATTCATACAGTAGATATTCTTCACTCAGAGTAGATGGGATTATTCATTCAATGCACTATATTTAGTTCAATAAGGATGAGCTCTTAGTAAAAAAATAAATAATAAATATTAAGTTAAAGCAAGACAATGGATAAGAATGAGCAATTTGGTAACATATAGCAAACTTTATTGTTATGTTGGACACACAGACAGACACACAGACAGACACAAAAAACTGGTAAAACTTTATCTTCTGATTCCGTAAGAGCACGACTGCTGGTAGATGTTGGAATTAGGGAAGATGGGATGGTCGGAGCTGGAGAAACTGGCACCTAGGTTTGGGGAGGACATATTGACATTGTTGTAGGCGTTTGGGTTATAACCGTTAGGAGAGATCATTGTGTGGAGCGGCTGGTTAGAGAGGTGAGAGTAAACAGCAGTGTTACCATACGCCGGATGGGGAACTGGTAGAGGAGGGTAAAAGCTTTGCTCAGCGTTCATCACCCTAGTATGAGCCGGCGGTATCGGCGCTGTCTGGTAGGCAGTATTGGCAAACGTGTTCTGGAAGGTGATAGGATGCTCCATTGCTGGTGCATTCAGAGGCATACCTTGGCTCTGTAGCTGGTTGAACTCTTTGGTCTCTTTAATCTTGAAACGTTTTGATCTACGGAGGAAAGAGCCGTTAGCAAACATATTGGAGCAAGAAGGGTGCAGCTTCCAATAGTTACCTTTCCCGGGCACCCCCGCTGGTCTCGGCACCTTTACGAAGCAATCGTTTAGACTGAGGTTGTGGCGGATGGAGTTTTGCCATCTCGGCTCATTTTGATTGAAATAAGGAAACCTAAGTTTGATGAATTTGTAGATCTCGCTGAGAGTGAGCACCCCTCGGGGACTTTGCTCCAGGGCTATGGCGATGAGAGCAATGTAGGAGTATGCGGGCTTGACGTCACTGTAGGGCTGTAGGCTAGACTCAGAGCTGCATGCAGATTCGCTGTCAGTGGAAGGGCCGGCACCACTAGAGAGCTGCACACTCCCTACCTCATTCTGTAAGGGAAAGTATTCACTCATCTTAGACTCACAACTAAACAGGTTCAAAAGTTCACAAATTGCAGCTATAGCTAGATATATGATGACCTGTTATGGAATTGATACAGAGCTAATAGGAAAGGTCTATACGACCTGACCAGAGACAGCTGAACCCAAACTCTGTGCTGCACTAGGTTAATAAAACCTTTTATTACAATAGAATTAATTTGCATTACTTTAGTGAAAAGTTATTTAGAAAATAAAAAGATTCAATTTTAACATGAATGTTGAAAAGCTTATTAATATTGAATCATTTTAACATATTGATTATGACTTGAAATTGAAAGTCTGAAAATTGAAGTACAAAAAAGTGTAATTTACTAAGCAGTTTGACTCTGTCTTGTAATACAAAATAAATAAAAAGTTTAATTACAATAAACTAGATGCTACAAGTACAGTCTATAAACAGAGTCTATAGTAGCAAGTTTGTTTTATTAAATTTATCAACTTTGTATCAGTATAACCCCTTATCCAACATCAACACCTTAATTGATTTTAGGTAAAAATGGCAGAGGTAATAATGGCACAGGTAATAATAGCACAGGCAATATTGGCAAAGGTAATAATGGCACAATAATGCTACATGTTTCCTAACCCCCAACCATCATCCCAAACCCCAATATTGAAATGTGCCATTACTACTGGACATCAGGGTTGGGGTAATTGTAATTTGTAATTGTAATTGGCTGTAACTAATTACATTTTTTCAAGTAATTGAATGTAATTTGTAATTGAGGTTTAAAAATGTAATTGTAATTGTAATTGTAATTAATTACATATCTAATGTAATTGATTTTTACAATTACTTTATAATTACATGTCAATTACTTCAAACTTTTAAATCTTAAAAAACTCCTTTTTCTACAATGCCTACTGTTAAATAACAAGTTCAGATAGTTAGGTCAATATAGTAGGGTCATTCCATGCCAGCTCACTGAATTGCCCGCGTCTATTTGCGTCTCAGATTTTGTTAATGTTTACACCAAATAGACCTACACATGCCTCAAGTACTCTTCTTCAGTATTTCTGACCTGACACAAATTTTTTTTGAGAACTGACTACTTTTGTGGACAAAAGTTGAGAAACATTTTGAGGAAAATTTGTGATTTCTATTTTTAGACTAATCTATAAACGTCTATATCTCAATCAATTTTCTAGACTGAGCCTTAAAATTTGCTGTGATTTGATAATACCCAACAATTTGCACTAGTAGCAACACATACTACAGAATACTTTGTGTGCATATATGCAAAATCATTGAATATGAACAAATCTTTGTAAATTTTGAAAAATTTCAAATACTCGCCTAATCAAATTTTAAATTACATATAAATTGGTCTAAAAGTATAAATCACAAATTTTCCAACCTTTGTTCACCAAAGTAGTAATTTCTCAAAATGTTTTTGTGTCAGGCCAGAAATATTCACGAATGGTAATCTGAACATGTGTAGGTCCATTTAGTGTAAATATGAGCAAAATCTGAGACACAAAGATGTGGGACTCCTTGAAAGTTGGTTGATTTGGTATGGAATGACATAATAGTATCACTGTAGAAAACAAAAGAGGTTCACCATTGCCGCTGGTAGTTGGACCCTAGAAGTAGCTTCTATTTATTCCTTGCGAGAACAAAAGTAATTGTAATTGTAATTAATTACATTGCCATGTAATTGTAATTGTAATTAATTACATTTATTTTCAACTGTAATTATAATTACGTAATTGTAATTGACAAATCTTCATGTAATTGTAATTGTAATTAATTACATTTACATGTAATTGACCCCAACCCTGCTGGACATGACCAGCCGTTACATAACATACAATATTGTCAACCAGATCTATGAAATAAACTTACCTGTCTAGGGTTTCTCCTCTGCTTTCCCTTCTCTACTGCCATACAACTTTGTTCTCATCTGTAACTCTACTATCTTACGTTGCTGTTCCCAGCTTCTTGCTACCTTGAATGGTTCGATGCCGTGAAAGTTACCTTCTTTTATATAAGTAAGCAGTTAAAACAATATTAGCTTTACCATTGTTAAATTTGATAGTCTCAGCGTTCATAATAAAGTATAACGTGGGGTGGGGGAGGGCCAAGACAGCCCTAATTTACATCTTGCTAGCGGGCCTATTAAAACTGAGCTACAATAGAATAATTATGCCCGAGTCTATGCTGAAATCGTTACAAATACAATATCTAAGTATTAGCAGATCACGTGGGTTGGTAGATCATATATACAGGCATCTTCAGAACACAAATTAATTCAATAAACAATAAAATTTGTTTTATAATCATAATGATCAATATGATAACAAATTTGTTGGCCATCATTTTATTATTATTGTACCTACATACATTGGTGATTGACCTTGAACAAAGTGATTTAAAACAAAATCTATTAATATGAATATACCTATACTTACAGAGTAGTATTTTATTATGACATATTTTTATGTTGCTTTTTGTTTTCACGAACATGAATTCGCTAGCAAATGCCAGGTTTAAATAAAAAATGACCCTTATGCTGTTGCCAGGGCATGATCTTAACTCTTGTCTACTCTGTGAATACAGAAATATTATTATAATTTGTATATATTAAATAACTATATAATGTATATGTAGAATATATTACATATATTTATATAATCACTTTCTGCCATGTAATTAGCGTATGAATGGCCTAGTATAAACAAGCAAAGCAAAAGCACCGGCATTAGCAAATAAAAATAGCTACACTCCAGCTCCCCAAAATGTAACAGCAGCGTAGAGAATATTCATCATAGTTTAAGGTTGTCGAGTTTAAACTGTTAGGAGACATGCAATAAATAATGCAATGTACAGTAAATGTTACCAACCTGGTCCTACAATGAGTTCATTAGTTACCTAATGCACTCACTACTTACGCACCGAGTCTTTCACAGGCCTATACATCTGATCTTGTAATGGGTTCAATAGAAAAGTAAAATTACAGCAATAGTTCAAGTTGAGTGCAGAAAATCATATATTATTGTTGGATATGACACGTATGTGTGACATATCATGGCTAATATCTGAGCAGCTGTAGCAGGTGCTCCAGGCGCCTTTCCAATTACTCCTCGTCTGATCACCACTTTAAGTTAAGCCAATCATATTATATATAATTTCTTAGACAAGTAGAAATGTGGGTAATTTGACCTTATTTGGTACCAAAAAGTATTTTATGACCAAATATGTACAAAAGGAAAAGCTGAGAGAAATTGTCGATGCATGAAATGTACATATGGGCCGTCTTACTTTATTTAGTAAACATTAGCAAAGTTTGCCTGAAAATTAAAGTTTGCTCAAATTATTCATGGAAATCTGTTATATGAAGTAATTTCATACCTTGATTCTAACTATGCACTAGAAAACAGGTTAGAAGGGATCTTGCATCAGCAAATCAACATGCCTACTCCCTACACACATGGCTACACACACACATGGCCACACACACATGGCCACACACACATGGCCACACACACAATATGTTAATATTTTTTTAGTTTAGGATAAAAAACACATGAGCTAAAAATTAGAGATGTTGAGTGTGTACTAAACTAAGTAAAATAGTATAGTATTTGGTGTATCTAAATTACGGCTAGACGACAAAGTGTACCTATACAGTAATTTATATCTCAATTGAAAACAGCACTGTTTAGAGGTTCACAAAATAAAACTTAATGAAGCTATATGAAATGTTCTTTTCCTTTACAGGTTTAATTTCACTTAGTTGTTTCCTAAATAAACTACTCCCACTTGGCCAACGTTCTTTACAAACACTAAACATTAATGATATTGAACCCCAAACCCCTGAAATATTTGGGTCATCTAACTGGTGGTTTGCTATCTGGAATGACAACATAAAAAATATGGGTAATATAGCAAAAGTTAAAAAATGTTTTATTACATAATTGGATTTATTGTGTTAGCACTGTTTTAGTTTACGCCATAAAATATATATTGCCAGCTAGATATTTATAAAATAAGCAGAAAATGCCTAAATTCAGTGAGTGGTAAGTAAAGTGAGGTAACGGGGAATAATATTATAGTATTGATCATTTGCTAGCCTACTAAAACTCAAAGCTGCAGTTTTATCATTAGTATAGCAGGCAATGAAATAGAGTTCTCAGCAGAGCTTTAGGCTATTCGGTTACCTGGACAAAGCAAGGGAGTTGGCAGGCTAATGTTAAAAACTTTAAATTTAAATAGCATTGTTATCCTATGATGACTAAACATTTAGGAAACTCAACAATGAAAGTTCATTTCTAAGCAGTAAATTCAGCCCTATAGAACTAAATCCTATCTGTACACTCTCTCAGTACTCTCTATCTGTACACTCTCTCTCAGTACACTCTCTCTCTCTCTGTACAGGCCAAGCACTAAGAGAACCCCCTCTATAAACCAGAGTGCAAACATTTCAATACACAAGAAACTGTTGTAAAGTCTGGCTGAATTTTATTAAGGAAATGACATCATTTTAGTGAGAAAGGTAATGCACTGCACGTAACTAAAACTCTGAGCGGTTCATTTTCATAAGTAGAGGTGAAACGGTGGAACTAAACCAACTCTGTGTGTGACATAGTGTGTGTCTCAACTCACACAAACTATACTTTAAAAATGCTTATTTTCAGAAATGCGGCCATGAAGGCAGTAGACAAGCAGCAGCATAACTAATAAATAGTTGAAATCATCCGTGAGAAAGAATAGTTTACACAAAATATAATGAGTTTATAATATAAATAATAAAACTGTGCATTATTTTACTAGACATATCATTTCATACGGAGTATGGACAGAGGGGGGGGAGTGTACAGGAGTTAGAGAAAAGACAATATAAAAGTATTTGGAATAAGACTGACTAGCATCTCTTCCCATAATGCATCAACTTTCTGCACAATTGACCTCCAGAGAATCGGAAGAGTTCATTGATTAAAGGAGAGGTTAATGAGTGAGAGTGGATGTTCTGTACACGACATCTCACCCAACAGTAAACAGCTGGTATAATCTAATGTGATTGGTTGGCTAGGATGCCTTCAGCCTCTTTTTGGGTGGACCGGGAGGGGGGTTCTGGTGGCTGGCTAGAGCCCTGAATGCGTCAGCTATGAGGTGGGAGTGACTGTTGGCCATGGTTCTCCACCCCTCCGTTTCCATGACGTCCGTGGCGTGGCTGTGTAAACAAGACAGCTACATATTGGAATACAATGAAATGAGCCAATATGTTGTGTTCAAGTATAAACATTATATATTGTATGTATTGTGTATTCTTTCTGCAATATATGTTCTTGTAGAGAAAATGTTATAATACTTAAAAAATAAATTATAAAAAAATTATTGCCAAAGAAAACATTATCTTTCACTGCATGTAAGTCTTGACTGATCAGAAAATATTTGGTGAGATACGTGAGGTAATATTTACAGATACACACACACAGTATACACACACAGTATACACACAGAGTATACACACAGAGATAGAGTATACACACAGAGTATATACTCTGTGTATGTATATACAGGTATAGATAGCTGTGATATGGTATCTTCTTGATATTGAAACACTTTATAAATTAAGTGTGAAGTTAATGCCACGGAGATTGCTTTCCATCTCACAATATTATTCTATGCATCACGGATTACGCCTCAAAGAGATCTGCTAATATAAGTCAATATTTTCCCAACCAACCAAAATATTATTTCACTGAGCACTCAGAGGGCTTTAGCGCTGGGAGATGACACAGTTAAAGCCAAACGCTGATTTCAATGCAAAGGAAAACAAAACTCAGCTTATACTAGAGTTTGAAAAAGTTTGAGATAAAATTGACCACTTAAAGACGTTGCGAAATAGAGCAAGTAGTGCGAGGGTAGGGGTGGATAGCAGAGCAGTGAAAACAAAGTGGAGATTATGAGGAGGCAGAGACTGGGGAAAGGACAATGCTAATGCTTAGCTCTGTGCAGTGCTTTATGCAGTGCTTTATGCAGTGCTTTATGCAGTGTTGTGATAGGAGACAGTGAGAAGGTATTGAGACTCTGTGAAAGGGATTGGAGCAGAGAACAAACTGGGAGACCCAGTAACTTGTTCTGACATGTCTGCACAGACAGACACAGTACACACAGACAGACACAGTACACACAGACAGACACAGTACACACAGACAGACACACAGACAGACACAGTACACACACACAGACAGACACAGAAAGGAAAAGGGAAGTAACAACATACCTGTTGACAAAGTCCAGAGCGTGAGTTTTGAGTTGCTCAGCCGAGTGGAGGTCTGCTAGAACCAGCACCTCACATACATTGTCTATGGAGAGGTTACCACACAGGGACTCTTCACACATGACCTTTAACCTCTCTAGTGCGTACTGCAACACAATACAACTCTCTACCAATACACCTATATATTATATATTTATAAATAATAAATACGTGTACAGATAAAGCAATATTTATAAAGTGATAGATTGCAAAAAAGCATTTTACTATATTCAGTACACACTGTATTTTGCCTACTTTATAGAATTATAGCTGCTAATGTAACAGTTTTTTGTCTAAAGCTAAAAACTTATTAACAAACGAAACTAAATAAATAGTAATTTCATTCCATTTTCCATACTATTTGTTAAAACTTTAGTCGCTAAACATAGGTTTTTGGGATGACTTTTGCGTCACCGTTATCCAGCTGTATTTGGTTCTGTAAAATTTTCAGCCATATAATTTTGTAAAATTTATTTTATATTCCACAATAAATACAGATTTTAATCTTTCAAATAAGATACAAAACATACCAATGTGTTGGTCTATTGGTGACAGGGGGGGGGGGGAGGGGGGGGAGCTCATGGCTGTCTGCCAGCGGATTAATTACTAACATGACTATTGAATACACTTTACTTTTGCAGGGTTCCTTCCCAACCTTTCCCAGACATGGAATTATATTCAGCATAACATCAACTAGTATGTTCTGATGACTTCTAACCAACTCTAATGTTTGGTACTAATATTAAGCTGGTGTGTACTAAATAGAGTAAAATGACCATAGAGAAACCAACAACCAACTGACCTTATCTGCTGCCGACAGAAGGTCAGCCACCATCTTGTCCAGATTCGCAGCTTTTCCCGTGTAAATAAACTGCAGCATCTCTTTCATCACATCCTCTTCGACATCCTGAATCTCCACGCGATTCTAGACAGGAAGTTACGACTCATAATAACTAGGGAGGGGGCACAATGGTCATAAGGGGTACAAAAAGCCAAATTGTGAGAGAAATTATTGAATTAGAGTTGTGATTTTCATTAATATAAAGTATTGACATAATTATTCAGCAATTGTAGTTTCAACACTTGGGGAACATACATACTGTTTTAACCTACTTTGTGTAAATTTTTTAAGATGTGGTTAAAGCTTCATCACTTTGTACACTCAAAGGTAGCAATCAGCTAACACTGTTATAACTTTACAACAATATAGAAACCTACTTAAACAAATAATGAAAAAAATTACGCTTGAAAAAGCTTTAAAGTGCCATCACAACTCAAATGATCAGTTTATAACACAACTTATCCTCTACAAAGTGACAACACGAAGTGACAACACTTACCTGTTTGTTCTCCTCCATGTCGTGCTCAAACATAGCATTGAAGACAGGAGACCTAGCTGTAATATATAGAGAACACAACTCTTAGTTATTATTATATTGCATATTATATTATACTATATTGTAATACATGAATATTATACTATATTGTAATACATGAATATAATACTATACTGTATACTATACTGTAATACATGAATATAATACTATACTGTATACTATACTGTAATACTATACTGTAATACATGAATATTATACTATACTGTAATACATGAATATAATACTATACTGTAATACTATACTGTAATACATGAATATAATACTATACTGTAGGATACCAGAGAGGATGGACTTGTGAACTTTGAACTCTCGCGGTCCGATGGCCAGAGTGACGTCTGAGCAGTTGGAACTTTCTAGAAGGTTAGCCAAGTCTTCACTGAGTCTAGAAGGAGGAACTTTAACGGGGAGGCTGTTAGATTGCCCCGATATGTTCACCGTGTCCCCCACAACGCTAACCTCACAGAATATTGTCAATTTATCGTCGGGCAATAACCCGTTCACTTCGTCCAATAAAAAGTCACGACGGATAAACTTTTTGAAGCCCCAGTCTTTGCCGGTGACAAACCTGTAAGCTCTCTGAGATTCTGCAAGTATAACAGGAGTTGTTCTCTCCATATATCCGGCTATTGACTGAATACAACATGAACGCCGCATGTCCTAGTATATTAGTTTCGTAATACCAGTTCTGTGAATACTGATTCAGGATGACGTTGCACTAACAGTTTATTACATTTATACATTGTGGAAATAAGGAAGTTGGCACCTTTCAGGTTGAGTTAGTTGTGCTTTGTCACAAGAGAGTGTACGAATGATGTCACAAGACAGTGTATGAGTGATGTCACAAGACAGTGTATATGTGATGGTAATAAATATTTCAAGAAGATGCCTAAAAATTACTCAGACTGGCTAAATGTTGTGAATGAAACACCTCGATGAAGAGAAAAACCAGTGAGCTTTTTTATTTTTTAAATTATCTTTTAAATTCTACCTTCATTTTCCAAATACATTTACTTAAATTTGGACCTATATAACTTATATAAAGACACAGTGACCTATATAAAGACACAGTGACCTATATAGAGACACAGTGACCTATATAGAGACACAGTGACCTATATACAGACACAGTGACCTATATACAGACACAGAGACCTAAATACAGCCACCATTTGTATTCACAAGAACTCCTTCCAGGTTGAGATAATTAAGCCTAAGCCATGTATTACTTTGTACCTTATGTGTTGTGGCACACACATGCCATCAATTACCTTATTCAATGCATATGTCACTGAGCAGGTGCTTGGCGAGTGCTTGGCAAGTGCTTGGCAAGTGAGTGAACTGCCAGCAACTGCTATGATGTCATATGTCTAGGATCTAGCAACACATTGCTCAATATTGAATTAATAATTCACATTCTTTGCTGTTAGGAGGGAGTGCAAAAACTGGGACAGAATATAAGCAGAGGTGAGACAGAGGTGAGATAGAGCTGAGACAGAGGTGGGATAGAGGCGGGATAGAGGTGAGATAGAGGCGGGATAGAGGTGAGACAGAGGTGGTACAGAGGCGGGATAGAGGTGGGATAAAGGTGGGACAGAGGTGAGATAGAGGCGGGACAGAGGTGGGATAGCTCACCCATGGCTTTAGTTTCCTCTCTCTTGGCGTTGAGGATGGAGAACTTGAACTTTGCCCTCACCTCAGTCTTGTTGCAGGCTACGAGGAGAAGATAAAGGGAGAGGTAGTCTTTACTCTCCTCGTCCAACCCCTTGGGGTTCACCCTGAGACACCTGTGGGCCACAGTCTAACAGTATATCTCTCAGTCTACATATCTCAGTCTACATCTCACACACTATGGTACTATATATCATACAGTATAATAGTATATATCATACAGTATAATAGTATATATCACACAGTATAATAGTATATATCACACAGTATAATAGTATATATCACACAGTATATCTCACAGGTGGTTAAACACATATTTTGACCCTTTAATGTTTTCTCCATCCTGAGGAAGAGATAAAGTGTCTGTTAAGTGGCATTAAAGTGGAATCACTGAAGCAGGATCTGTGGGCTGTACTGTGGAGAAGTTATACCCAACACTCACCACTTTAGCTTGTCGTTGGCGCCAGCCGCAAAGCAGGAGCTGCGTAACACTTCCCCCATCTCCTCTCTGCAGAAACTGAAGTTATTGATAGTCCACATGTAGGAGAACTTGACGACCTTCACCTGAGAGACACACAGACAGACTAGGAAGTTACATCACCTCCGGAACACGCATTACAACACACGGAGCTACACAGTTAGTGATGATGTCATCAGTTACTGAGCTGCAGACACAAACCTGAGTGTAGCACCAGTTCTCGGCTGTAGGGCAAGGCATGTCGGGAGGGGGAGGGGTACAGCTCCTACTCGACACAGAAGAGGGACGGGCAGCATCCGCCTCCATAGTGCTGCCGCTGTGATCAGCCATCATGGTTGGTTCGAGCAGAATCTTCCTCAGCTCTGTGTAGCTGTCACTGCTGCCTGTAACATGCGAGTGTGACAGCATTGCAGACTGTGTGCAGACTGAGTATATATACTGTGTGTAGACTGAGTATAGCTACTGTGTGTAGACTGAGTATATATACTGTAGGTAGACTGAGTACGTAAACTGAGTATATATACTGTGTGTAGACTGAGTATATATACTGTAGGTAGACTGGAAGAGCAGAGAGTGTTGCTAGCTGTACAGAATACCCCCAAGTGTGAGGTGGAAGTGAAGTCACTTGTTTTATACTGTAAGGGAGAGGCCTAGTTTCTCACTCTTGGTTAGTTCCGCCTTCTGACTTTTCTATACTACATATACTACTATATATTATACTATATATTACATATACTAGTTATTACTATATATTACATATACTAGTTATTACTATATATTATATATACTAGTTATTACTATATATTATATATACTAGTTATTACTATATACTATATATACTAGTTATTACTATATATTATATATACTAGTTATTACTATATATTATATATACTAGTTATTACTATATACTATATATACTAGTTATTACTATATATTATATATACTAGTTATTACTATATACTATATATACTAGTTATTACTATATATTATATATACTAGTTATTACTATATATTATATATACTAGTTATTACTATATACTATATATACTAGTTATTACTATATATTATATATACTAGTTATTACTATATATTATATATACTAGTTATTACTATATATTATATATACTAGTTATTACTATATATTATATATACTAGTTATTACTATATACTATATATACTAGTTATTACTATATATTATATATACTAGTTATTACTATATATTATATATACTAGTTATTACTATATATTATATATACTAGTTATTACTATATACTATATAGTCCTATACTAGTTATTACTATATATTATATATACTAGTTATTACTATATATTATATATACTAGTTATTACTATATACTATATATACTAGTTATTACTATATATTATATATACTAGTTACTACTATATATTATATATACTAGTTACTACTATATATTATATATACTAGTTATTACTATATATTATACATACTAGTTATTACTATATATTATACAGCCATCACAGAACAAGCTACTGGTCTAAAGCTGCTTGGCTTCACATTTAGCAGCTGGAAATACTAGAAGAGGGGCAGCACAAAGCACATTTGACTACAGTAACTACTGCCACTAGAAAGCGGTAGCTACTTATTATTTCACCTCCAACTGTGAGCTGCAGATATTGTGACCCAACTAAATGGCTGTAGATGTCAACACACCCTGACACTATACTGGCACACCTGCCAGCCAGTGTCAAAATGTGTGACACTGACTTGGCCTGCAAATTGTGAATTATTTAGAAGTTGTCTCCCCTAAAAGGTCTTGGAACTAGTATAGTTATTATATGGGTAGTGTTAGTTTATTGACCTATAATGAATGGTTCCCTCTTGTCTATATTCTATTACAACCCAACCTTCGTGTTGGCAACCCAACGGTTAGATAAATGAGGAAATGTGAATAAGATGTGAATCATGGTTAAGCCTATAACAATTAACTTGAAGATTACACAATTAATCAATTATATAATTAATCTATAGAGCTTTGTTTGAAATTTTATTCCGTAGACTTTGGTAATTATTTACTCAAATACCACGTAGTAATGTGGGTTATGACTATTACTATCTCAGCCACTAGCACTTTCTTAATATTTTCTAGTTTAAATTTCATGTTTGAGTGACAGGGGAACACAATTCCAGCTACAGTCAGTCGTTCTATATAGAGACCATAGCAACCATTAATAAACTGAAAAACTAAAATAAAAAACATCAAACTAGGGAAAATAAGGCTCCGTGAATATTTTTTGTCTACTATACTGTACTTTTGAAGAAAATTTACCAGTGGTGCATAATTTATAAATAGTAGTTTGTATTTCCAGTTAGCATCTAAGAGTTAACACTAATGATAGTATCAAGTTCAAAAGCAAATAGCTGATTTGGCTAGTAACTGAATTTGATACAATTGGTGTTATCTCAAATAAACGCTATTTATCTATTTTGGTGCAATATATATTCTATGTGCAATTTATTTGAATATAATTAAAATATTTGTATATTTAAATAAACTTGGATCAATTGCTTGTTACTTAGCACATAAATAAATTCTATTGATCTGCATTAACTTATTAATTTTGCATTTTTATACTTTTTACATTGTTGTTTGAAAAAATATTTCTCTAATAAGTATTCATTAAAAATAGTGTCTATAATTAATGCATTACTGTTTTTTTCCCACACAAATCAGTGAAAATTGGAACATTATTCCAGATATTTTACATTAGTTATTTATGGCTAACAATCATATTAGCTATTCAGATATCAATACAACAGTTATATAGACGTATATATGGGTATATTACTATATATAATACCAAAATAAAAAATATCATTTATCTGGGATGAAACTGTTATCATATGAGGTATTATCACAGCTGAAAGAAGGTAAACTTTACCAAGGAAGGCCCAAACTGAGAAGCAAAAGAAGGCTAAATGTAGAGACGGGTGGAGATGTTCGAAACACTGAAAACAGTCATGCTATATGATGATGATGGTATCAAAATGAAAAATAGTGTCTAACTGGGATGAAAACAATCAACAATCACTCTCATTGAGTCTCTAACCACCTTCTACAATTTGTTTGACTATCTCTTTACAAGTTGGAAATTACTTGACTCAATACCAGCTCACAGTAAATAGCTTCGTTGAATGTGTACAGAGTTATATATATAGTCAACTCAGTGATGCCCTAGATAGTAATCTCTCTGTAGACTAGCACACAACTAAGAAGGAGTTAGTAAGCTAAATATTCCCAACAATTAATCCCTGGAAATAACATATTCCAGTAACCACTTGAAGCAGATAACTTCAGCAGATAGTCACTAGGCCTTATAGCTGATCTCGTGACTAGTAAACTGTATGACATACACAATAATGTGAATATTTCTTTACTTTTGCAATCAATACATGTCGAATCAAATCTCATTACGATTATACACAATAACAAACAATAAACACTAAGGGCAAATATAACTACAGTATTAATTATTCTAATATAATTAATAAATAGTAAAATTTATTTTACTAGATCAAATTTAATATTATCGTAATGTAAGTAGTACTACTTATTACCAGTATTATTGTTTATTCAATTATTTATATTGATGGTTATTAATAATACCGATATTAAAATAAAAATGAATATTAACATGACATTGAATATCAAATTGAACATTTTTATTTTAACGGTGTTAATAATGATTTAACACTTATATTAATAGTTGAGTAATACTATTACTAGTAGTACTGAGTCTAGCTAAAAGTAATTAGTACTATAATAATAATAATAATGAATAATAATAACAATTATTATTATAATGGTAATACAGTACAAACATTGTGACAGTGATTACTATCAATAGTGTAACACTGTAAATGCTAAAAATTAAAATAAAACTCTAACACTTGGTAAATTCAATAGTAAATTACTTATTACTTATTACTTATTAGTTACTCTTAGCCTTACTTCAAATTTTAAGTTACACTTATAGCTTTTGGCTTTAGCCTTGCCTTTAGGGTCAACAGTCACACTCGCTCCAAGCCTGAGTCTTACAGATACAATCGCAATGACTATGAGTCAATGACTAATGGTAACTCATTAACTGTAATGACAATACCACATGACTCAATGAGTATCACAATGACCACAGTATCACAATGAGTATGAGCATGACAATCACTATGTGAAGTACAGGACTATAACTATGAGACTGACTCTGAGAGATAGTTATACTTATTATAAGTATGACTATCAGTATCACGATCACAATCTGAATCAACCATTCAGCTTCACTTGAAGTTAATCACTCATCACTGTGAGTCAGACTAACTGTGAGTGTGACACTTTGACTCAGTGACTCAAAGTGACAGTGCGAGTGTGTCGTGCGGAACTCACAGTTCCTATAAGTATAAGTATAAGTATAAGTATAACTATAAGTATAAGTAAAGGTAACACTAAAATAAGTCAAAGTGTAAAAGTAACTGAGTAACACCAACTTACTCTCAGAGTTAGTCAGTATGAGCAACACTAACTGTAAGACTGAGTGTAAGGTAACACTGTGACTGTAACTGTAAGTGTAAGTTTAAGTTTAAGTCAGTAACTGTAACTGTAAGTTAGTGTGATTCTAATTCTTACTCTTGCAGTTTGAGTTACTTACTTACCTACGGCTATTGGCTATCAGTATATAAATTACAAAAAAAAACCATTATTTTGATTTTCAGCACTAAAGGTCAATTTTACTCACCTCAATCTAATTTTACGAACTACTTCTTACACTACAGCTTAGGCACCACATGAAACTAAAATGTACTTCCAATAAGAGCCCATCTTGATCTTTGCATCGAAGCTGCTTCGCATTGGCATTGACATGAATTGATTATCTGCGATTATAATGTGGACGACAGTCTAACAAACGCGGTTGTTTGGACGCTAACAAGACTATCTGATGCACGGGAAAGGATTTTCAGCCACACCAAGGTTTTATTGCCGCAGGTCACTACAATTGGTTTCCGCTTTGTTGGAAACGGCTTGGGAATAAAGTTACGAGATGAATTTTCATTGATTTGAACTACAATAATATACAAATATTAGTACATTTTGACGGTGCACTAATCATAATGGGTGGAACACAAAGTATTGATGTTCCAGGTGGAGGATCTGAGGGATATCACGTTCTTAGAGTATGTAACACTAACTGAGTAAACCTCTTGTAAAACTAAAACTAAAAGTAAATAAAAATGTTTTTTTTTTCAAAATAATAAGGTTATAATTTGATTTACAAGTGTTTGACTTAAGAATAAGACCTATACTTGTAGTTAAAGTTGTAGTTTTACTACTGGTAGTATTACTATTGCTTGGACTAACTCTAAGACGCTTACACCGACACTGACAATCATAATATTAATCATAATGACACTGGTATTGATAATCAGTCATAATCATAATGATTACTAAAATAAAATTCGAACTCAGTCTTAACTCTTTAGCTAAACTCAAATTAAAAATGGAAATAAGCATGAAATTAATATTATATGTATTACATTATAATATTGATTATCATGATAATAAAAATTACTTATGAATTTAAAATGGAATCTAATTAATATTTGTATTACTATTTTTATTATAATGTTTTAATAATAAAAATCTATACGGATAACACTAATACTAATTGTAGTAGTGGTAATGTATATTAGTATGATCAATAATTGTTATATTTTGTGAGGCAGTTATTATTATGAAAGGTTAAATAGTAATCACTGCAATTAGTATTGTAGTGGCTGTGGGAAGTACGCCCCCCAGTGCCTAATACTTGCAATATATTATGAGGCCAGGTTCAGGACTAAAACTTGTAGGTAGTTTATTCAAGAAATACTTGAAAACATCAAGTCAATACAACCTAAGTATAACTCTAGTAACCTAAGTTTATGGCATGATATGATATGTAAATTCACTTGACTTATAATTGTCACTCAGACTATAACTATGAGTCACTTTGTGTAATCAGACTAGACTAATGACTATTGTTGTGGCTACTAATAATACTAATGCTTACACTAATATATGTATTCTACTTCCCCTTGCAGGTGCAAGACAACTCCCCGGGTTCCAGAGCTGGTCTGGAAGCTTTCTTTGATTTTATTGTTGCTATTGGCAACACGCGCCTGGTCAGTAACATAGTGTATAGTAGTATACAGTAGTATATAGTAGTATATAGTAGTATATAGTAACATACAGTAGTATACAGTAGTATACAGTAGTATGCAGTAGTATACAGTAGTATGCAGTAGTATGCAGTAGTATATAGTAACATGCAGTAGTATACAGTAGTATGCAGTAGTATATAGTAACATACAGTAGTATACAGTAGTATACAGTAGTACACAGTAGTATACAGTAGTATACAGTAGTATACACAGTAGTATACAGTAGTATATAGTAACATACACCAATTCTCTCTCAACTCTTAGAATCAAGATAATGACACACTGAAAGACCTGCTTAAAGCCAACTTAGAGAAACCCACCAAGATGACGGTATTCAGCAGTAAAAGCCAGTCTATACGGGACGTCACCATAACCCCCAGCCTGAGCTGGGGAGGTCAGGGTCTACTGGGTGTCAGCATTAGATTCTGTTCATTTGAAGGAGCTAGTGAGAACATTTGGCACGTCATGGTAGGTGCTCCAGGTGTCTGTATAGTCTGCTACTGTGTCTACAGCTATCTCATTGGTCCTCACTCTGTATCCAGCTCTCTCATTGGTCCTCACTTTGTATCCAGCTCTCTCATTGGTCCTCACTCTGTATCCAGCTCTCTCATTGGTCCTCACTCTGTATCCAGCTCTCTCATTGGTCCTCACTTTGTATCCAGCTCTCTCATTGGTCCTCACTCTGTATCCAGCTCTCTCATTGGTCCTCATTCTGTATCCAGCTCTATCATTGGTCCTCACTCTGTATCCAGCTCTCTCATTGGTTACTTACAGGAAGTTCAGCCGAACTCGCCCGCCTCTGCTGCCGGGTTCATCTCGGATACTGACTACATAATAGGAGCCGACACGGTGCTGAATGCTGTGAGTTTATTTCACCTTGACCTTAACCCAACCTTCCGGTGTTTTGTTCAACTAGGATCGGTACTGTCTCACTGCATGTTCTCTTCCCGCAGGCTGACGACCTCTTCACGCTGATAGAGGGACACGAAGGCAAACCACTCAAACTCTACGTCTACAATCTCGATGAGGACAGATGCCGTGAGGTGACCATAACTCCTAACGGGGCGTGGGGCGGCGAGGGCAGGTTGGTGTCTGCTCTCCGTGTAGCTGTATAGTATACTATTATACTTCGTTATATTAATATAGTATGTTATATTACTATATTATTATATTATATAACTATACTACGTGCTGCAGTCTAGGATGTGGCATCGGATACGGATATCTCCACAGAATTCCTTCGGATCTCTTGGAGGAAAAGAGGAAGCAAAGAGCTGCTCTGTCTGTACCTCACTCTATGCAACCCCCTCAGCCAGCTGCTCCGGTGCAACCCACTTCTTCTGCAGCTGCCGGCACTTCCACCAACACCACCACCGGTTCTGATGGCTTCTCCGAGGTGAGCGGGACGTCTCGGGACGCCCCCGTTTTTGCGCTGTATAATGTGCTCTAAGGCTGTGCTGGTTTACTGGTCAACTCGTGTTGCATCTCTGTACACAGATTCCCCACAATACCATTTAAAGTTACATTCACTCTGGCACTTCCTTGCAGGTGCCCCTAGATAACTCTGACACTTCCTTGCAGGTGCCCCTAGATAACTCTGACACTTCCTTGCAGGTGCCCCTAGATAACTCTGACACTTCCTTGCAGGTGCCCCTAGATAATTCTGACACGCCACCCGCTCCCAGCTCGTCACACACCCAGTCTGACTCCTCGGAGCTCTCTGGTCTCGCTCTGTCTGCGTCCCTCGTCTCGACGGGCACCCCCACAGTGCCCGCACTGTCTCCAGCCAGGTACACCCCTCAGGCTACTTTCACCAGTGCCGGAGCAATGGGGGCTGTCTACAACCCCTCCGTATCCAGTCCTGTATCCACCACTCAGACCTCTGCAATAGTCAGCTCTGTCATTCCCGGTGATGCCAGCAGCAGCCCACCACAGCCCAGTGCAGGTGAGCAGTCACTTGCTTCTAGAACGTTCTTAATACTTTCTGCTAGCGGATAAATCAACTTGACACAACACATGACATTGTATGGCGTCATGTGACATACTCATGTGACATACTCATGTGACATACTCATGTGACATACTCATGTGACGTACTCATGTGACGTACTCATGTGTTTCTCTTTTCAGTGTCCCAACAGACACCTGTCATACCCGACTTAAGTAATCTGAATTTATCCGGTAGTGGGACGTCGCCTGCACCCCCAACAGGTGAGTCAACCTTTGCTCAGACCTGAGGCTACCCCCTTAGTAGTGACCACCTGATACTCAGAAACATGTCATCTCTTCTTCTGCTCTGTTTTGCGATGCATGTGTTTCCAAGTTATTTCCTCTCCCGGTTAGAGTTGTGTCCCCTTGTTGTAGTCGGTGCACCTCTTCCATTGCCAACATCTCTAGACTCCTTCAAAATGCCCCCAATAGATCTTACAAAGCTGCCGCCCCTGGATCCCAATCTACTCAAGAACCAATCAGGTAAAGCTTTGCATTATTTTAGCCAATCAAGTGAGGCATACTTCAGTTTACTGATTCAATCAGAATGAACATTCTCATGGTGTGGTTAGGAAATTAACCATGGCGTCTCAAAGCTAATACGACACATGTTTGTTTGTTTGTTTGTTTGGTTTATTTCATCAAAGGTATTTAATAACACAAGGACATTAGAAAATGCCAAGGAGGCGATGATGAGGCCCATTGCGCTATAGCCTAGCTAGTCATGCGCGGGCCAACACGAGCTGACAGCGACTCTATCCAGAAAAATACAAAAAAAATACAACTATTCTAACAGATAAAGCCTCAACTTCCTCCCAAATTCATTAGGGTTGCTAATTGACCGTAAAGGGATTGGCAGTTCATTCCATAGTGCCACCTCCTGATAACAGTTTCTTCTGTGACCTGCTGCTGTTTGAGAGTGAGGAAGGGGGAGATTTATGAATGATTGACGTGTATTGATAGAGTGAGTGGGAAAAAAATTGTCAGAGTAGAAAAAAGAATGAGCTTTCTTTAACACTTTAAAACGGTAAATCTGGTATATTGAGAGAACTTTATGCTTAGTAAATAGAGGCGCTGATGGATGGTCAAACGGTTTTTTGTTCATGATACGCATTACCTTTTTTTGAAAAATAAAAATCTTGTTTAGATGGGTATTAGCTGCATTTCCCCAGGCCTCTGCACAATAATTTAACTTGGAATTGATGAAAGAATTATATATCAAAAGTAAAATTTTTTGAGGGAGATATTCAGAACATCGGTATATTAATCCACTAAGTGGTCGTAATTTTGTAAGTAGGTTTGAGATGTGCAAGCTCCAATTTAAATTTTTATCTATTTGTACACCTAGAAAAGTTATGCTGTTAGAGTAATTTATAGGTCTTTTATTTAATAATATACAGTTTTCTAGAATTTGAAAAGGATTTTGGTAGTTTTTTAAAACAATATAGTTGCATTTTTCATAGTTTATAGTGAGTTTGTTTTTATTGCACCAAATTGACAGAGAGTTTAGATCTTGATTTATAGCTTCCAAATGGGAGTTCAAATCTTTTGATTCAAAAAATAAATTAGTGTCGTCGGCATAGAAAATGGGATTAAAAAGTTTAAATTGTTGAGCAAGATCGTTTATATATATCAAAAATATGAATACTTATTCTTAACACTTCTGCCAGGCTTTAATATCTAACTGAAGTTTGCTTTATTTATAAGAAATCTGGCTACTAGAATTTTACGTTAGTTTCTCATTATTTATTAGCCATAGCAACTGTAGTCATAGCAACTGTAGCCATAGCAACTGTAGCCATAGCAACTGTAGCCATGTAGACTGATGCAATCTGTAGTGTTGTCTGCAAATATTTCACATGCTTAGCCTTAGTTCAATGATGACTTCGTAAAATTTAGGGCTGGCTGACCTGGGCTCACTTCCCCCAATGCCACAGATGCCCATGTTGAACCTTGGCACCATGCCAACTATTCCCTCTACCACCACTTCTACCCCCACGACGTCCAGTTAGGGGAAATCACTTGTCTCCAGTCTCATCATCTCTCGTGTGCGACTTTTGTTCATTTCTATTTGTTTCACTATTATTGTTAATTTATAATTGCGTAATATGGAAAAAATATAATATTATTTATATAACACAGTTTGCATTTTCATGTAAAGATCTTTAATGTTTTGTATATAATACTAAAGTATAAACTATACAAGTTGGCAAAGTAAGGTACTCAGTGTATAGGTTTGGGTTGCACTTCTTTAGCTTAGCTAACGGTATGAGTAGAACACTGCAAGATATATTAGCTAACCTTCTTTGAATTTAGTTGAGTCTCTTTCTATGACTTTGCAGTGAATGAAAAGTTAAAAGAATTCCGTTGCTACTTGTTATTCTATAAATTTATTAAAACTAATAAACTATTTCATTTACTGAAATCATATCAGCAAAGATTCACTTTGACTTTATATACAAATGATATAATCTATATGAGAGTTGTGCTCTCCACTGAAACTTTTTTGACCGTATTTTCTTACTGGAGGATAAATAGGTATCCCATGAATAGTGGGAATGAATCTTTCGTCATGCTTTCTAGCGAATCACATGTCATGAAATTTGTTTCTAGTGTTAAATCTAGCAGAGATTATATATCTTTGAGCAGCTGTTCTTATCTAACAACGCTTATTTGACTTGAGATGTTTATAAAATTATTTTAATTGTAATTGGTAATTATATGTAAATATAATTGGTTATAGGTTTTTGTTATGATCAGCACAATGTACTGTATACAGAGTAGTAATATGTATATTCTAATCTATTGTGTAGAATGATAAACTTGCATTATTTCTTCATATTACATGTATGCTGATCATGTATATTCCACAAGGTATATTTTTCTGTCATTTATGCTGATTACATTCAATGCTATAGATGACTTGTGGTTTTAAAGAAAAATCTAACTTCAAAATAAGTTACGAGGTAAATTATAGTTCAAGCAAGTTTATTGTATGACAATCTTGTTAACATTTATTAAATTATTGTTCGAGAAATCTTATTTCAAGCAGTCCCTCCCATATCTTGTGCAGATTGAGTTACTTAGTCATCATGTTCTCTCTAACCCAATCAGAGAAGTAGGATATCTTGGTGTAGACACTGGGGTACCCTCGGGTGGTGCACCCTGAAATGCCCCAGCTGGTTGCTCCAGCCAAGTACCACCGTCCGTTCACTGAGCAGGCGAGGGGGCCACCAGAGTCACCCTACAACAAGTCGGGAACTTAATCTACATTTCCATTCACTAACTAATGTTTGCGTTATACTATATATGAAATACTATATATATAAAATATACGATATATATACGAGATACTATATAATATATACTAAATACTGTACTTACATTGCAAGCTCCAGTGTCTCCATTCTCCACACAGATATGCCCATCATTGATGTATCTACTACCCCAGGCTCGTGTACAAGCTGATCTCGTTCTGATGTCCACTTTGAGCTCTTGCAGGACTGTTCTGTCTTGACTTCCTAAACAAAGGAAGGGAATTGTCTCTCCTCGTATCTCAACTGTGTGTCCGCAGCTAATATTGTTAATACATGCACACTCCTATCTTAACAAGAATTTAACGGACATTGTATGACCTCATATTATGCTTCGGTATTAACGCTATAGATCAAATTTTAATCTCAAAAAGTTGCTTAAGTCATCTTAAAAATTATACTAGTTTTTAGGCATCCAACCAAATGTAAACTTGGAGTTTGACAACCTGAAGGAACATCAGAATTAAGAGTGAAAGGGGTGAAATACTGAGTGTAACATAACAATTACTCAAATGAGTTAATCGTAAGAACTAACCCTGTGTGAGACCCCACCCGGTGATGTAACAGTCATCATTGCTGTCAAATTCCATGCCCGGAGAGGGGATTGCGATGGTCTCTGCCTTGTTAGTCAGTTCCATTGGATTACTGACTCTCAACAACGCAATGTCGTTGGGGAACCCTGCGCCGTTTGCGTTATAGTTTTCATGCTACGATAGAAATACTTGTGACAGAAACTAATAATAGAAACTAACCTAACAGTTTGGATGTTATTTTACTCGCTATT
The DNA here is from genome assembly GCA_964035545.1 of Bugula neritina. Lineage (NCBI taxonomy): Eukaryota > Metazoa > Bryozoa > Gymnolaemata > Cheilostomatida > Bugulidae > Bugula > Bugula neritina. Next base: position 499,080 of record OZ037765.1, on the reverse strand, counting down.
AGTTGTTTTAAAGAGTTATCTTCTCTGTTCACAACATCAACATTAAGAACTTATTTATTAATTAAAGAATCCCTGACACACTTGATTTATGCAGTAAGTATTGAAATATCCACGTATATATCTTAGCTATCATCTGCAGACTGTTTGAGGGTTGTGTGCTCAACAACTGTGTTTTATAATCAATTTTGTGCAAACATCATGATTTAATTTAGCATTTCTGATTGCTTGCTGAAGACACACAACTTAAAAGTTAGATGTTTAATTAAATTCCTTCAACTATAATATGTAATTTAGTCTACTTCAGCATTACGCATTATTACAAAGTTGCACACGTCACATCTTCCAATTGATCATATGACTCACCATGATCACTTGACTGATAGAGTGGACTTGTTCCGCATCGTCCACATTCAGGTCGTGCTCTGCAATGGCTACAGACAAATCTCTTGCGTTTGAGCTGCAACATAATTGGTCCTACATCATTACTTGTACAAATATTACAATACATAGACTGAGAACTTGTTCAGTGAGACTTAGATACGGAGAGTCTGTCTACCCACCCATCAACGCAGTGAGCTGCTGTAACCAGCCAGTCTTCTGAGACGATAGAAGCTCCACAGATGTGACGTCCTCTCAACTGGAGAGAAGCCTGCCACGGGTGAGAGTGTTCCTCAGCCTCATCTCCTCCCACAATCCTTGGGGCAGTCTTTGGGGCTGCAAAAGTAACCACAACGTATTGGGATATAAATAAATTCACATTTTGAGCTCAATATGTAACAACTGCCCACTTTCTACGAAGTCTTCACCACATTTTAATAAATATTACATGAAATAAAATTCTCTCATTGTCCACTTCAACATTAATTTTAAAATAAAAGCATGAAGTCCTTTAATTTGTTTCTACATATTGTAAAATGTGTTATCAGGAGAGAGAAACATTTTCATTAGACAATAGAATACCAAGATTGAGGAAACAACTTCATGTGCTGAGAACTAGAGAAATATATGTGACCTACCAGCCCAAGCACTTGAGGCTAGGAGAGTTAGTAGTACAGCAGTCAACATAGTAAGAAATATCTCTACTAATACGTCTGTATGCGCATTTCCCTCTCCACCTCTGCTTATATATATTTATACAGTCTGAGAGACTAACAGGTGCAGAGTTTCAAGTGGAATAGTCAAGGGCTATAAACTAGCCATTATATAATGAGATGATAACTTCTAGTAGATACAGAATAACCCCTTGAGGAATTTACAACTCTAACAGCTGCCACCTTCCTGTAGGAAGTGTGATGTGAGAACCTGGTGTACCTTGGAACACATTCAGTCTGCAAACCCGACATTGGAAGGCAGCATATGAGAAATACTTACTAGAAACCATTCCTGATCCCACCCACACACTTCTGAGCAATTACAGAAACTCTCTCTGTACACCTGTCCCTTGTTCCAACATGCTACAGAGTGATGGTTAGCCCTGGCTTGCACTTTGGCACATTTTGGGCTACTAAGAAGTATAGCCAAGGGAAGAAGACTATAGAGAGCATGTTGCCTATGATATAAGTGTGCGTGTGTGAGTGCGTGTGTGTGTGTGTGTGTGTGTGTGTGTGTGTGTGCATGCGCGTGTTTACATAATATACTACTGTATATTGTTATAAATTGTTTGAGCTGTGCCAATATTAAAATAAAAGCCTGAATTGCCTCCACTTATTTCGGTTCATTTAGATTTTAGAGGCCTTCATGGTTTGTCCAGTCTATCCAGAAGCTAAACTCTTTCTTTGAAATAAAATGTGTTGAAGTTCAACTGGTTGTTCAGTTAGTCTAGTATGCTACTACTGCATGTTGCATATCAGCATATGTAACACAATGCTTTCTCCTTACACTGACTGCTGTGATATAATATCTGGACTAATGTCAACTAATTGCTCAAAAGGTCACTTAATGGGTTATGCTGATAAATCTCTATGAACATGCAAACAAGTCACTTTCAGAGTAGCACTTGGGGAAAGAAACAAGATGGCTGACGAGTCAGCAGGTGGTTCAGGGGAGGGACAGGTAGCAGCAGGTGCGCCTCTATACAATATTATTTATAGGAGGTAACTAGTCTATGTATTTGTAATTTCTAGTTGCTGGTTGCTGGTAGTGTCGCGAGATATAAATAATTGTTGTTTCTAGGTAACTTTTAGCTTGTGATCTAATGGTTTATTATTAGACTGTTTAAGTTGAAGTTATCACTATCAAGATATGCAGTGTCTCATTGCTGCGGGCTCCTCTTTTAATTGAGCTATTACCAAAAATAGAATGTGTAATGCAGGCTGTAGAACAAAAGCTACTATGAGAAAAGCTCTTATAACGAAGCAAAGCGGATTGTGTTGCGTTCAGGTATCATAGCCGCTAGATTAAAACTTGATAAAGCAAAACTTATTCTATTGCAGACTCCCATCACATTTGTTGATGTGAGACTGAGGACCTACAAGCAACTAACTAAAAAACTGAGGGGGGAATATATAGCCACTCGCAATGTCCTTCAGAGGATACGATAAGAGTGAAGGTTAGTGTTGATTAAATTAATTCAATTGTATAAATTTTAAACAATTTCAAACAGACTTTCATAATATAGTCTGTTTGTGTTGTTGTGTTATCTTGGATTATAATATAAACTATACCTACACTATACCAGTATACCTACACTATACCTACATTGTACCTACACTATACCTACACTATACCTACACTATACCTACACTATACCTACACTATACCTACACTATACCTACACTATATCTACAATATACCTACACTATACCTACACTATACCTGCATTGTACCTACATTATACATACACTATACCTACACTATACCTACATTGTACCTACACTATACCTACACTATACCTACACTATACCTACACTATACCTACACTATACCTACACTGACTTGAGTACATGGTGACTTGAAAAATAGCTAGACCTGAATCTATAAATTCATTCTGTTTATTTGAACTGCTAAATACACTATGCTACTCACGGTACCACTTTCTTCTAATCCCAAGTTATTCATTAAACTAGCAAATCAATGCAAATTATTGACTTAATTAACCCAAACTGACTCAGTTTGAAACTTTTCCCCCATAGACGGGACTTGACTTAGCTGTTGACTTGACTTAGCTGTTGACTTGACTTAGCTGTTGACTTGACTTAGCTGTTGACTTGACTTAGCTGTTGACTTGACTTAGCTGTTGACTTGACTTAGCTGTTGACTTGACTTGTTGCTACGTTGACCTAGCTCTAAGAATAAGTACTGATATATGTAGATGTTGTACAGATAGTTGCTATATCAACAGTGTGAGTTTCTGTATGCACAAATGATATTTCTCTGTAGATTTATACACCCTGTGGTTCAATACGTGTCCGATAGAAGCAGACGATGAGCAATGGGTGAGCAGTGAGACTGTAGATTATACAACTGATGGCATCAAGCACCTGCACACACACTTGCTGACACACGTCGACCACATGGTGACACATGCTGTTCTGAGAAATAACATCCCTCCAAACATGGACGAGCTGTTTCCTCGGCTTGGATGTCTCAGAATTGGAAAAGTGGTTAAAAATGCCAACTGGGACAGGTAGTGTAATATTATTAATGGTCTGTATAGGCTTATAGCTGCTACTAATATTTCTAAGTTGCATTGTCATTTTTTATTTCCTATGAACACACACACACATATTTTAGCAAGGTTATGATGGTTTAATGTTTATCAAGTTAATACCTGGTAAATGAGACTTGCTAACTAAAATTTAAAGTATATAAAACCTATAAACTATTTAAACTCAAAGGTACACAAGCAAATCTTTTTATTACAGAATAAAATGTTTCAGCTTTTTTAGTACAAGAAGGAACTAGCATACATTAGCATATACTAGTTTACAATAGCATCAATTAGCCTACATGCAAATAACATTTATTATCATGCAATAGAATATATTAGCATACAATAGCATGTTTTAGCATACAATAACCTATATTAGTTTACAATAGCATATGTTAGCATATGTTAGCATATATTTTTGTGTGGTCTTTTAAAATAATTTTTTTTCAAGATGTCATCATGTCTCAGTTCTGCATGGAAGATCAGATATTAAAATATCCCAATTTAGTTGACAAAATATTTTTTTTGATATTAGATGTGTAACTGCCAATTGGTTTGGTAACTTACAACGAACACATTTCTGTATTTTGTAAACAAATACACTTCAATAGTTACAAGGACAGTAGAGGCTTTTGAATCTTCGTCATGTTTATTTTCCCCGCGTTTTTAATTGTTTTTCTGCATATCAACCTAACTGCATTTATTTTATAGTTTATTCTGCATGGAGGGCCTTGAAATGCTAAATGTGTCTGAAAATGCTTTATCAGAAAAGCTAGCCTGTGATATATTCTTCTACATGGATTCGTTGAAAGAATTGAACATGGAAAACTGCAAGCTGGAAACCCTCTCAAGAAGGTATGTTATCAATCTGGTATCAGTCCATTATCAGTCTGGTATCAGTCCATTATTAGTCTGTTATTAGTCTGTTGTATAGTAACTTGTGGCGGCTTTTAAAACGCAGGGTGCTTCTTAATGCTTTAAACAGGAAATCAATGTAGTAAAAGTACTGCTTAGGCTAAAATATTGTATTGCAGCCCTGCAAGTAATTCTTCTAGTAAAAGTATGGGTCAGGCATGCTAAAGCATCTAAATAGTGTGCAATTCTTACTCAATGAACAGTCATTCAGTTAGGTGAGGTGTGCTGAGGTATGTTGCTGGGTCTTGTTGGTCTATAAATGTAGACTGCATATTATGTATTATAGATGCTCTTATCTCCTTTTCATGAATGTGTTTATGAATGTTACAGCATATCTGATATTGAAAACCTGGAGGTGTTGAATATATCAAGAAACAACCTTTCTGAAGGTCTACATGGCAACATATTCGAAAGTCTACTGAAGTTGAGAGAATTGTACATGCACCATTGTGATCTGGTGACTCTACCCAAGAGGTGGGTCTAACTTTCCTTTATATCAAACAGCCAGAGAATTGGGACACTTTTAGCAATAGACCTACCAGCTCTAACTCAAATAATTGACTGAAAACTCACTAAAATGAGACAATTGTTGACTATTTAAGAGCAAAGTTATCTATGAGCTAAACCGCTGCATATAAAGGAACTATCTTGTAAAAGGCTAAGCCTAACATTTAGACCTATACTTATTAGTTTACCTCTCTTAAATTTTCAGAAAAATATTATATAGTTGTCAAAACACTCTCATACTAACTCTGACAACGTAAATTGTAATTCTTTAACCTTGTAGCACCTTACTACTCACTGAATTAGAAGTTTTGGATATTCAATGGAATGACTTTTCAGATGGTTTACCTGATGGCATCTTTACATTTCTTTCCCAACTGAGAGAGTTACACTTAGGCAACTGCCGACTGAAAACCCTGTCAAATGAGTGTGTATATTATAGTATCATTATGATTGCACAGCCTGTTTGTCCTTTACTTTTAGAAAAATTAGCCTATGCTTGTAATAACAAAGACTTGTGCTGCTTTGCTGAAAGTAATGATATACTCAACTATTTCAATAATATCAAGTTTTCTCATATTACTTGTTATGATACATTATGTATAAGTTGCTAATATATTTTGTATATAACTTTTCAGTATAGAAAGTTTGCAGAAGCTAGAAAAACTAAGCATTGCAGGGAATGGTTTTACTGCCTTGCCTTTGTCTGTGTGCGGGTTGCTAAATCTGAGAGAGTTGGACGTATCCTATAACACCGATCTAAAATCTCTGGATGCTAAAATCATAAGGCTAGGTCAACTTCGTACTCTCCAAGTAGAAAACTGTGAATCACTAGCATCTCCTCCACTAGAAATATGTAAGAGAGGAGTAGATGCTGTGAGACAATACTACACAGACTTGGCTAAAGGTGCTGGTAGAAGTCTACCATTTGCTACTGTAGCTGTGCTGGGTAATACAATGGCTGGGAAAACTAGCTTGATTAGAACATTACAGAATGCTGATAAGAAGAGAATACTGACTGACAGAAGTCCGGATGCTGTGAAAGACGAGACAACAAAAGTGTTTAATGTTGAGGAGGTGGAGGTGGATGGTACAGTACTTCGTCTCATTGATATGGGAGGCCAGGAGGTCTACCATATCACTTATCAACTGACACTGAAGCAAAATTGCATCCCAGTCATAGTAGTCAACATGGAGCAGTATGACCAAATTTCCAAAGAATTAACATGTAAAAAGGCTGTTAGAAGGTTAGCCTTTGACTACATGTCTCATCTGTATCTTGCAAACCCAACTCTCGGAGCACCAAAACTCATTCTAACTCATAAAGATAAATATCCAAGTGCAGAATTTCAAAAGCTTCGGCAAAGCTTTCTTGACTGCTCTAACCAGCTATGTAGGAAAATAGTCAACGAAGAAAAAGCACTAGGTGGCGACTTTGCTCGAATCGGACATTTTAATAAATCACCTGACAATATATTTCTAGCCGAAGATATATATGAAATAGGGAATGATGACAAATATGCTGTATTCAATATGATCAGAGAATCTCTTCTTCAAAGCAGTCAAGACTTCATCAAGCCATTGCCTCAAGTTTGGGAAGAAGTCAATGAAGGAATAGCAGGCCTGCCGTCGGCCTATCACTCATTTTGGTACATCTTACTTATGCTGCGAACAAAACAAATTGACATTGAATCAAAGCAGCTAGAGATAATTCTCACGTATATGCACGATTGTGGCAAAATCTTATGGTATAAAGATATTGATTCTCGCAAGCCTTATATTTTCCCTAAAATCACAGAAATTACTTCACTCTTATGTGTCTTGTACTACCATGATTATAGCACAAGGTGGAAAAGTCGAATTGACCAGTTTCTGCCGTACGTTTCTCCAAATGGTCAGTGCATTGAAAAGCAAGAATTCGCCGAGTATGTGAATCACTTTACCAACACCGGCCTGATGATGGATGTTTTACTCATCTATTTGATAGAGAAGGAAACTTCTTTTAAAGTTTTGAAAGATGTAGAAGTTGCCATTTGTTTGCTCAAGGCTTTCCGATTGTTGCATGGTCCAATAAAAAGCAATTCTGAAAAACAGGTTTTCATTATGCCTCAGTTTGCCAATGATTTGTATAAGAATTTCTATTTTGCACCAAAAAGCATACTTTTGAAAGCCGAGACCAAATTCAACGGATTAGCCTTGCCAGAGTACATCTATCATCAAATGACTATTGGTTTACTAGAATTGTTTCCATATGAGTTTTCCATAGTCAAAGTTAAAAAGAATGGAGTTAATGTATACCAGGATGGTATTTACATACAACTGGTGCATGACTCTGCGTCAAGAAAGGTGGTTTTCTTTGTGTCATCTAATGCCATAAACACTAGTAAAATGTGGGAGAGACTCGTCACAGTGACCAACAACAGTCTGAGACATGTTCTAGAGAACTGGACAGCAAGTAGACCAGTCACTGCATGCTACTGTGCCCACTGCTTGCTACTAGAACGTCCTTGTCCAACGAGATTGGTCAATCCTCAATGGTGTGTTCACTCTTTGAAACACCTGCAACCAGATGTCAAACTTAGCAGTGGATCCTCAACAATTCTGTGTGAAGATGAAGAAATACCTACAGCCCTTCTCCACCCATGTATGTTTCTGTCCTTCTCTTGCTTTTCACAAATGTTTCCCTTTAGTGAGTTTTATTGTATTCTTTACTCTATATTTTATTTCCGTTTACAGGTGAGCACCTGTCTGAAAAAGAGGCTGATTACATAAAAGATTGTGTGAATCAAATGAAGTTAGAAAAAGAACAGAGTGCAACTGCTCTCTCTGGTATGATAATTCCAGTAGTCATTGTGTTATTAGATTATATGAGTACATTATATAATTATTCTATATACTTGCATACAAATAAAAAAGTGTTGAAATATGTTATATAGTTATATAACATATAGATGAAAGGTACTGTACAAAAAAATCTAAGCCCTTAGCAGGGGTCAAGAATAATGCTATTAGCAATAACACTAATCTATTTGGTAAATTACTGTAAGTTAAGTTTTGGTCAATGCAATGTAGCATGACAATTTTATATTAATTTCAGTGTTGAGGTTTTGATTGAATGCTATATACGTCATTATAAATAGCCTAGCAGTAAAATAAATACTATATTTAAATATTTGTAGCAGCTAATGCAGCTGCTATTAACACTTTATGGCTGCCTCTAAATTAAAATACTCACTCGACGGAGATACATTGAAAATGTATAAGTTTGAGTCACCAAGTGTATATCAAAATACGAGTAGTTGCACTGGCCGCACAGCTACTATTCTGTGTTAAACTGTGAAACCTGTAGATGTGGTGAAGGAAGAGATGCTGCATCTGCAAGCCGAAGATGATGAAATCAGTGAATGCTCCGACATCGAAGACAGGGGATATGCTGACTTTACGCAAAGTGACCTTGAACCTTTCATCTCTCTGATAGAAGACATGGAGCTAAAGCCCACCACTAACGAAAAGATTAAGAAGCTATTTAGCAATCACAAACAGGTCACCTCTGATATTTCCTTCAGTAAAACTACTACCCCTCTCCCCCCCCCCCTTGTCCTTAACTTGAACATCAGCGTGAGCTACCCATTGCACTATAGTGCATAGTTACTGGAGCATTACAGCACCACAGTCTTGTACTCCTAAACCTGCTGAAAAATTCCTGTAAAAGTCATTCTCTATATGAACCATCGATTTGCACAACTTTCTCGTTGTAGGTTTACGCAGTGAGCAACCCTGTCCAAGGTCGGGCCATGATTATTAACTACGAACGATTCTTCACAAAAGAAGGCAGAGAAAATACAAAAGCAACTCGCCATGGCTCACACATAGACTACTACAATATCAAAAAGTTGTTCAAAGACATGGGATTTGTTGTAGTCAAAGAAGATGAACCTATGTTTGATTTGACAAAGGAGGTAGCTTGCATTTTTGGCAGAGTACTGCATTAGTTTTAACTTTTAGGCAAACTCTTGCAAAGTACGTAAAAACCCAAGTTAAAAATTGTTTCAGGTATGCTCAAACTTCAAGCTGAGTCCTAAATTGTTGAACTATTGGTTTTATTTTAAACAGCTAAAAGGTGATACATATATTTTTAAATCTCAGTAAGATATGTGGAAGGAATAATTAGTACTGGTCTAACTATTTCAGGAAACACTAGCAGAGTTAAAGATGGAGACTGATCAGGAAGAGCACAATCACCTGAGCATGTTTGTACTAGTCATCATGTCTCACGGAACTTTGGGCAATGTTTTCTACGACAGAGATTGTACACCTGTCAACCTTTCGGAAATTAAAGAATTACTCTCAGCTAGCAAGTTTCCTGCTATGGGAGGAAAGCCCAAACTCATTATATTCCACGCATGCTCAGGAAGTAAGATAGATGAGTTTTTCTAAAATTATTCTATTCCTGTTTGCTGTAAATTTAATTGAGAGTTAAACCTGAAAAAACTCAAGCCATCTTTAAGAATCTAGCTCAAAAACCACCATGCTTATTTTATAAAAGTTTGCGCTGTACAGCTATCACCCGTGTTCATTATGACTTGGGGTCTTAAAAAAGCTTTTCGAAATAAAATACACCAAAAAGTGTATGGGTCTTATTACAACCAGAAATTTTCTCTAAAGAAACATTACCATATAAACCATGAAGGCTTGCGTAATTGTTTCATACTACTAAAAGCTACTAAATTATATTCTAAACTTCTCATATTATTCTACATAGCTTTAGCAGTTGCCCTTTATTTGAACATACCTGGTGTTACAGATTGCTGCGAATATATGTAAAGTAGCATTGTGCTATAAGACTTTTAACCTTCATGGCTAAAGTAAAATTCTGAGCGATGATTCTAAACATTTAAATTATAATGCTGCAAAAAATGTCTAGCATTGCCTATCATACCAGAAGTTTAGTGAACATAGGTTACGCGTGTTTCCTACATACCACCCTCATTAATAATTTAATTCTGTATGTTTTTCATCTTCTACTATTATAGGTAGATCTGATTTTGGTACTGCTTTGCAGTCAAAAAGCTCTACCAAACAATCACCAACAGCAGCGCCTCTACCCTCATCTCCCTCCACAGTTTCACCAGATCAACACACCCAATCAAATGCTGACTTCAATAGATTCACACACCTGGATGTAGATGACTTCTACATTGTAAAACCAAGTGCAGAATGTATGAAACATATACAAGTCTTGAAGTTTAGGTTTTATCAATATATTATATTATCTTAAACACAAAACCTAATGTATGTTATATTGATGTTGCAGTGTATAAAGCTGGTAGACACGACGCTTATGGTACATGGTTTATTAGAATACTAGTGGCTACATTTTATAAACACAGTTGCCACAGAGATGTTGATGAACTCTTCAAGATTGTAAGTTATTGCGAGGTATTTCTAACCTACGGATAGCTCAACAAAAAATTGTGCAATGCCATTATGTAATGGGTGACCTAAATATTTATTTACTATAATGACTCAAATATATAAATATAAATTTGCGGTGGGGAGATACTGCCTAAATGTGTCAATTTATGGACAACCAGTTTAAACCTTTTTTGGTAATTTATTCAAACACATTGAGTTGGTTTACAATTAGAAGAAATGGCTTATAGTTTATACTATTAGTATTGAAAAAAAATTCTATTTTGCTAGCATTACACTGCATAATATTTTATTAAAAACTTTTGTCTTTTTTAATATCATGCTATATAGAAAAATATTTCTGACTATGCATTGTGGTCAAGTATAACTGAATATTGATACACTAAAACTTTTCGACAAACCATCTCACAAGTGACTATTTTACTTGCAGATACAGGACAGGGTTAGACAGGTCAGCATTGCTTACTGCAAGAAAACAGGAGATCAGACTGGCGGGAATGTGCCAACCCGACTAGAATGCTCCTTCACTCATCTCAGGAAGCTTTTTTTCTTTCCCAAATTTCCCAACAAACTCCCTTCAAAATAACAATGAGCTGTTCAAATATAGCCCTATGTCACACCGTGTTCTGGTTTTTGATATCTGTTGCTTATAGTAATATTATTTCCTGTTTTATTGCATTACATAATGTTATATATGACAGTTACATAATCTAAGTTGCATATTATTATAAAATGTATGTAGATTATTTTGAAAAGCAAAACCCATGCTAATGATGTTTTCTTCTTCTTATAATGTTCAGGTGCAACAACAACTTTTTAAGGTGTAGCCAACTATATGTACAGAACTATTTTATCCTTACAAGTTATAGTTTGTGTAATCGTATAAGTTTTAAGTATCTAATTTATTATTCTGCATCGACCTCTATAATTACTGAATCAATTATAATTACATATTGCAGCTATTTATTTTGCATGAGACAATAAATAAATATTAGATTAAAGGAAAGTTATTAGCCATGTACACTACAATGCAACTACTCTAGCTGAGAACTGTATTGAATATTGGATTGATGTTTTGCTATTTGCAATTATAAATAACTGTATAGTTGGTATTCTAGTTTGATAATTTCCATTACATAAATATACTGTAAAATTATTGCTTGAAATATTAAATTTAGTTATAGATTATATTCAGACGCTTCCAAACATTGATAAGCAACTTGTATACGTTCATATTGCTACTGTGGGTTGAAGGTTTCGAGATTGGAGTAAGACAAAATTATCACATTGCATATTTTTGTGGAGGTTGTATAAGAAATGCTGTATAAGCAAGCTTACAACAACTGTGAGTTCAACAAACTTCAAATTTAAAATATTGAAGTGTCACAGTACTGGTCCAGCAAACAGCCACCTAGTTTAGCTCTGCTATGTGGTTTATTTCATAACAGAACACAATAGTAATATAAATTGAGTGGGTTTATAAAAATATATACATTTCAATCAACAATAAAAACTAGCATATAATATAACAAAGAGTAACAACAAATTGAGTTAGAGTCAATAATAACACTAATAGTAGAATCCAAGACTCTATTCTTTCCCATCAGCAATTCCACCACCTGTGATGGCAAACGTGGCCTCGTTTTCAGGCATGTTTGGACTACAAGCAAACAATATATTAGTAATAAATAACTTTCTGCAATAGTCATTACATGTTATAGGAGTCTAAATATACCTTAGTTGTGCTTTAAAACACCGCTCAGTCCTAAATAATTTCATTTACCCATTAGAATACGTGAAACTGAGAATATCCCTGTACAAATCTGCTATCTGAATAGACAACATACATTAGTACTATACAAAGAACTATAAAAACAGCTCTTTATAATAGATATAAGCATGGCAAAAGTTTACATTCAACTTCAATGGGTTGAATACTTGAATTACCTGTCATATATCTTAGCTATTCTCAGTTCACCCCTTCCCTTTCTGAGAGAAATTCGAGTGGTAGATGCATGGGCTAAGATATGGCCACCGACTGGTTTCTTGGGGTCCGCTTGGAAAGACATGGTGGCACCAGGGTCAGCCGTCATTTGGTTGGTTATGAAGACGGCTACGTTGAACTCTGGCGACAGAGATACTTCACGTTAGTACCATCATAATTAGTACTTACTATACATAGTTACTTGTATAACAACGGGAACTAGCGAGGGTTTGTAACTTACCTTCTGAAATCTTCTGTAATCTGGACAACATCTGCGCCAGTTTTTGCTGTCTGTCGGCCAGTTCACCCCTTCCAGTGAAATCTACTCTGAATAGGGCCATGATGGAGTCCACCACCTATATATACAAGAACCAAGCAGAACATGCTATACAGAGCTAGCACATACTGTGTGATATACTATAGCAGAGCTAGCACATACTGTGTGATATACTATAGCAGAGCTAGCACCTACTGTGTGATATACTATAGCAGTGAGTGAGAGAGAAGATCAATATAAGCTACTGTTGGTTATATAACAGAAGAATTCCTACCAGAAGTTTGAATACTCCAGGTTCTTCGTGAAATTTAGCTGCCACAAAGTCGAGCAGCTCAAACTGGTGCTCACTGGTGTAAGCCCGAGCATATAGCACGTTATCTAGCACTGCGCTTTGGTCAAGGTTAAACCTGTCGGCAATGTCTCTCAGTCTATCTGGTCGACTGAGTAGCATGAGCGTTAAGGAAATGAGTAAGAGGACACATGTTATGGTATAGCTGAAGTCAAGAGATGACAACTGCCAGCAACTTGTCTTTGTTTTATTATAATATATTGAAGGTAGATCAATCTATATTAAAGTAGAATGATAGCGAGTAATAATCGTATTAGAAGGATACAACGTATTTTCCGTGTCTAGAAATATAACCTTGCCACCAGAATAGCCATTTGATCCAGGCATTTGAGTTGTCACTACAATGAGTACACTGAGACACTGCTGTATGTTATATTACCAGGCAGCTTAGCTTAGAATAATTCAAACACACCTTAGCCAGCAAACATAATATGTGGAAGTAGAGTTTCAATCAATTGCAAATGCTTCGCCAACATCAGTTTTTAAAAACTCAGTAAATAATTTCCCCAATTATATCCTAGTATTTAAAAATAGTTTGACAGTTAATCTTTAACTTTGCACTCCACGAAGAAAATTACAGTCAAAGCACAAATGGTACTTTGAGAAAAATAAAATTTTAAGTCCTGGTGAACACATTTTGCTTGTTGCCAACTTCTATTCAGGTAGATTTTATTTAAATTCACAAATCATCACAAATATATCAGTCAGTTTTTATGCAAAACTTTTTTTGATTATGCTCACAGAGCTAATTACAGCAATAAGATGATTACTGAGTGAATGGAGATTATGGGTATATTCTAGTAAATATCAATTCACATGTGCACACAACTCTAAAACTGCAAGGTTGTAGCTGAAATATAATTAGATATTCCATTCCTGTTTTAAGGTATGCAATCTCTTATTCAATCTGAATGTTATTTTACACATTGTAAATTCTGTAACACACAGTAGAGCACTACACACATCATCAAGTGGTAATATATAATACTCAACAAGTATAAATAAATATAATAATAAGTTATATAATGTATGATAATTGTAATTGCTGTGATTTAACTTGAGTGTTCATATCTTACCACAGAGAGTGTGGGAGAGCTGTGTCTTTCCTGATCTAAACTCCCCAAACACTTCAGTTATGGACATACTTTCAATTCCTCCTCCTATCAGTTTACTATAAAATTCAGCAATAATACTCACATGTTTTACACAGCTGTGAGCTTGTGAACACAGAAATCATACATAGTCAGTACTCGGCCAACCACACAACGTATATTATTTAGACAACCATATGAACTCACTCCAACTCTGCACTACCAGTAGACAACTGGAACACTGATTTCCTTTTATCAGCAAATTCCAGAGCTGTACAGAATCCTCCTTCCTGCCGAAGTGTTTATATATTATATTATAGTATAGCATAGGAATATTATCTTATATTACACTGTATTATATTATAGTATAGCACAGGAATATTATCTTATATTACACTGTATTATATTATAGTATAGCATAGGAATATTATCTTATACTACACTGTATCATATCATATTATAGTATATTATACTATATTATATTGTTCTATATTATATTATATATATATCTTACTCCAGCTATTTTCGTGCATGCTTCTTTAATCTTTTCCATTTTAGCCTCTGAGATACCTTTGATATTACAGAGACGCTTTCTCGTAGTCATTTGAACGCCCTGTAGATTATATAAGTATACAGTGCACATCATATAAGTATACAGTGGACATTATATAAGTATACAGTGTACATTATATAAGTATACAGTGCACATTATATAAGTATACAGTGTACATTATATAAGTATACAGTGTACATTATATAAGTATACAATGTACATTATATAAGTATACAGTGTACATTATATAAGTATACAGTGTACATTATATATGTATACAGTGCACATTATATAAGTATACAGTGTACATTATATAAGTATACAGTGTACATTATATAAGTATACAGTGTACATCATATAAGTATACAGTGTACATTATATAAGTATACAGTGTACATTATATAAGTGATCATATAGGTGGAGTAATATTAGACTCAGGTGGATTGATAGTATATAGAAACTAATCATATATAGTCTTACTTTCACTGTACATATTCCAGCTTGCTTCAACTTCTTTAGATCAGCAGCATTCTAAATAGTAAAAGGAGAGTTCACTATTTGGAAGTGAGTGATTGGAGTGTGAAAGAAGTGCGGTAATTTAAAATATATTGTTAGAACAATTTAAATAATTGTTGGTTATATTTAAGTTGTGCATAAAAATTTAAAAATATTGAAATCAATTTATTATTCAAATTTAAATGCTTACTTACAATTCCATGATTTTGAAGCAAATCTATATCTTGGAAAAAAGATTCCTGAAACAAATAAAAGAAAACAATTTAAATGTTTTACGGTAATGTGCTGAAAATAATAATAATATCAAAACCTATATGCTAGAGACAGAAAAATTCATTAAACTAAATTTTATTGTGAATTAATTATATTCATAAAAACACGCTGGTTCGAAGCTACAAAAAATTGATAACACATATGGGCCTTATATTAATATTATTATAGTATTGTACACCTTTATAATCAATATTATATTATTATTGCTAGATCTATATTTTATAATTACGCTAAAACTATTCATTTAATTTTAGAAAATGAGCAGAGTTAATTAAATTCAGTCAACTGTGGACAAAGCCAAGTGATCAGATATAACTTTTACTAAAGTATTATTTTCATTTTTATTTATAACGTGAGCTGGCATTGGTAAAACCAGTTATAGAAGTAAGTAACCCAACAGGATCCCAAAGCTTTAAGTTTAAGGTAAATGTAGTTTTTATTCCATACTGATAGACTGTCACCGTTACTGAAGTGCAAGCTTTCTAAAATTGAATAAAGATAAATATTTTAGTAAATCCTAGTCATAATGATAACAAACAGTTGAAAATTATAAATTAAATTTAATACAATAAATATAATCATTAAATTTAATAATTATAATAATAATTAATAAATTATATTTATAATAGTATTTTATTAAATAATTAATAGCTATCACACCGTCAACAGTCTAACTGAATGACATGAATAAAAATGATTAATAAATATAATTATAGATTTATAATATTAAACGTTATAATATTTAGTAGAGTAAGATATTATTAATGATCGTATTTATTATTATAAACAATTGATTAGATTTACTTTTAGCCATTCTAATTCTTTTTAAAACTACAACATAAAGTAAAAGTAAATGTAAATAAACATACATCATCATCAAGATCTGCATGGTCCAACTCTTCTTCAACTACTTGATCAGCTTGCATTTTTCAATTGTATAATTCAAACTAGTAATGTAGGAATTGAAGACTTTTTAGCAACTGGGACGTATGATATCAAATATAAATATGAGGTAAGAATTAGGAGGTGGTGGAACTAGCAAAATAGTTACTCTACCGCTGTCTGCTGCTATCGACGTCTGCAGCTGCACGAGCTCTACTTTCAAAGCCTTGTAATTCTGTTTACGAAGATATCAGTGGATGAAAGTTTAGACAACTTCTTGTGAGTTTTTAAATACACGCCCGTAGGCTCGAAATAATATACAGCGTCATTCTAGTGGCAATGCCGTTTAAGAGAGGGCAACTCTATAGCATTCTTTTTTTATTATTATTGTTACAATAGGTGTTATTGGATCGGTTAAAATTAAATTGCCGTCGTATTTGTTTTTATTATAACTCATAAAAAAAACTATAGTTAAAAAGGCCCTAAATTTTTCTCAAACTAAGAAGGCATGGAAGACAACATGTTGACACAAACTGAAACCGGAGTTGCAGTTTCAAATTTAAGTTAGACAATTGAATTGATTTTCCCCTCTCTACACTCTAAAGCGTTGTCAGCGTTTTTCCTTACCTTGCTTCAATATCTTTTGTAAGTAATTTACACTTTAAGCAACCATGGGGGAGTATGTGCAACAGACCCTCGAGGAAATGACAAATGAAGTTCAACAACTTGAACATGCTGGACTGTTTGATCATTCGGAAGTAAAGTAAGTTGAGCTGTAAGCCGTAATTAAAAGTAAAAGTCCAAGTAGCTGTAACTGTAAGCCAACAATCACAATGGTACTCTGAAAAAATATGAAGTTGAACAGTTGCCGTAATCAAAGTACGTTTACTCAAACTGTTTAACTTTAGGCTTTAGTTTCACTACCCCCGGTACGGGCCGCTTCGACTTACACTAACACTTACAGTTTGAGTGTGAGTTACATTTTCACTTTGAGTTGTTTGTTGTTATATATAACACTTACAGTTCTTGTAACTGTTGGTGTTAGACTTAATGCTGCAATTACTGTTACTATGAGTATGAGTGGTGCTGTTGTTTGTAACGCTAATAAAGAAAGTATTCTAGTGTTGCACTTTGACTTACTGCTACTCTAACTACTGTAAATTTTGAGTTTATTTACAATTACTTATACGTTTAGTGTTGGCTTTAACTTTTAGTTTTATCATTTGATTTTATTGTTTTAAACTTAAATCGATTTATTGAAACTTGTGATTTTGCTTTAAACTTTATTTCAATACTCAATAGACATAGTCAAACTCAATATAATCAAATTTAAGCATTCATATTGTTATTAATAATAATATATTTATTTGTAACCAATTGAATATATAATTTAAATTTTGAATTAATTTTTTTTACTCACCCACAGTTCATTATCATTATGATTATTTATATTATAAAATTTAACTGTTATCCGTTAGCAAGTTATTTTTATGTTATTTTGTTGATATGAATATCCACGTCTCACTCTGTCTTTATAAGTAGAAGCATAATCTCAATGATCAATATAAATAGCAAATTTGTTGGCCATCATTTTATTATTATCGTACCTACATACATTGGTAATAGACTTTGAACAATGTGATTTAAAACAAAATATATTAATATGAATATACCTATACTTACAGAGTAGTATTTTATTATGACATATTTTTATGTTGCTTTTTGTTTTCAAGAACACAAATTCGCTAGCAAATGCCAGGTTTAAATAAAACAATAAAACATTTTTTTATTTTGAATGCAAGAAAAGTTAAGAATTGCTCTCGATGAAGTAACAGTAAATTTATTTAGTAAATAATTTAGTTATGAATCTTGCTCAGTTGCTGGTCTTATCAAGATGCTAGTATCAGTCTACTGGAATGTAGCATATACTAGTATTAGCTCAAGAGCAATTGGTTTTGTTTCTTGTGATGCAGGAAGATAGTTAGTAGGAGGAAGTTGTTTGAATACAAACTGAGGAGACGAGTGAAAGACAAGCAGGATTATTTGATGTATGTCAAGTATGAGACGAAGTTGCTCGAACTCATTTGGCTCCGTCGTAAGGTGGGTTTTGTTATCGCATTGCTGATTGGTTTATTCGCATATCTTATGCTGAGCAACATTTTTCTCTAAACTGTACCTGGTGCTAGTAATGGCTGGCATCTCACTACCATTTGACACTGTGTAGCATGTTGTTGTTATCATTTGACACTGTGTAGCATGTTGTTGTTATCATATGACACTGTGTAGCATGTTGTTGTTATCATATGACACTGTGTAGCATGTTGTTGTTATCATATGACACTGTGTAGCATGTTGTTGTTATCATATGACACTGTGTAGCATGTTGTTGTTATCATTTGACACTGTGTAGCATGTTGTTGTTATCATATGACACTGTGTAGCATGTTGTTGTTATCATATGACACTGTGTAGCATGTTGTTGTTATCATATGACACTGTGTAGCATGTTGTTGTTATCATATGACACTGTGTAGCATGTTGTTATCATATGGCACTGTGTAGCATGTTGTTGTTATCATATGACACTGTGTAGCATGTTGTTGTTATCATATGACACTATGTAGCATATTGTTATCATCTGACACTGTGTAGCATGTTGTTGTTATCATATGACACTGTGTAGCATGTTGTTATATTAGACCAGAGGCTATAATGACAAGAAAGTAGAAATAGAAGGAGCTATCCTGCAGAGAATCAGCAAGCTGTTTAGGTTGGCCTGCAGGAACTGGCCGGTAAGTATCACTAACATCTGACACTTTTGGTACTGACTGGTCTATTGTTGTCCGTGGTATTATACTACTGTATTGTAGCACATTATACTATATTATACTACTGTACTGTAGCACATTATACTATATTATACTACTGTACTGTAGCACATTACACTATATTATACTACTGTATTGTAGCACATTATACTATATTATACTACTGTATTGTAGCACATTATACTATATTATACTACTGTATTGTAGCACATTGTACTATATTATACTACTGTATTGTAGCACATTATACTATATTATACTACTGTATTGTAGCACATTATACTATATTATATTACTGTACTGTAGCACATTATACTATATTATACTACTGTATTGTAGCACATTATACTATATTATATTACTGTACTGTAGCACATTATACTATATTATACTACTGTATTGTAGCACATTATACTATATTATATTACTGTATTGTAGCACATTACACTATATTATATTACTGTATTGTAGCACATTACACTATATTATACTACTGTATTGTAGCACATTATACTATATTATACTACTGTACTGTAGCACATTATACTATATTATACTACTGTACTGTAGCACATTATACTATATTATACTACTGTATTGTAGCACATTATACTATATTATACTACTGTATTGTAGCACATTATACTATATTATACTACTGTATTGTAGCACATTATACTATATTATACTACTGTATTGTAGCACATTATACTATATTATACTACTGTATTGTAGCACATTATACTATATTATACTACTGTATTGTAGCACATTATACTATATTATACTACTGTATTGTAGCACATTATACTATATTATACTACTGTATTGTAGCACATTATACTATATTATACTACTGTATTGTAGCACATTATACTATATTATACTACTGTATTGTAGCACATTATACTATATTATACTACTGTACTGTAGCACATTATACTATATTATACTACTGTATTGTAGCACATTATACTATATTATACTACTGTATTGTAGCACATTATACTATATTATACTACTGTATTGTAGCACATTGTACTATATTATACTACTGTATTGTAGCACATTATACTATATTATACTACTGTATTGTAGCACATTATACTATATTATACTACTGTATTGTAGCACATTATACTATATTATACTACTGTATTGTAGCACATTATACTATGTTATACTACTGTATTAATGTATTATATTATTGTTTTGTAGCAGGCATCTGAACTGTGGGAAAATAGAATCCACTTTGTGAAAAAAGTTGTGGTGAGTGTTTTTTTTAACCTTGACCTTTATGGATTATATATATATATACTATATAATATAATATTATATAATTATAATATTAAATAATATTTTGCTTTACAGAAAAACCGAACTCAAGTATCTTCATTGTATACCAGAGCTCTGCAAGTAATCACCAATGTGCCTTGTAAGTAGTCCCACATGTTTCACTGTAGTCACATATGTTACACTGTAGTCACACATGTTACACTGTAGTCACACATGTTACACTGTAGTCACACATGTTACACTGTAGTCGCATATGTTTCACTGTAGTCACATATGTTTCACTGTAGTCACACATGTTTCACTGTAGTCACATATGTTACACTGTTGTATTGTAGCGCTGTGGTTGTCTGCTGCCAAGTTTGAACTGGAAGCCATCCTCTCTGTAGAGTCAGCACGACACATTCTCCTTAAAGGGATCTCCTTCAACAAGGGCTCTGCCGTACTCTGGCACGAGGTGAGTTTATATTACTATACTGTTTATATTACTCTACTGTTTATATTACTATACTGTTTATATTACTCTACTGTTTATATTACTATACTGTTTATATTACTCTACTGTTTATATTACTCTACTGTTTATATTACTCTACTGTTTATATTACTCTACTGTTTATATTACTCTACTGTCTATATTACTCTACTGTTTATATTACTCTACTGTTTATATTACTCTACTGTTTATATTACTATACTGTTTATATTACTCTACTGTTTATATTACTATACTGTTTATATTACTCTACTGTTTATATTACTACACTGTTTATATTACTCTACTGTTTATATTACTATACTGTTTATATTACTATACTGTTTATATTACTATACTGTTTATATTACTATACTGTTTATATTACTATACTGTTTATATTACTATACTGTTTATATTACTCTACTGTTTATATTACTCTACTGTTTATATTACTCTACTGTTTATATTACTACACTGTTTATATTACTCTACTGTTTATATTACTCTACTGTTTATATTACTCTACTGTTTATATTACTATACTGTTTATATTACTCTACTGTTTATATTACTATACTGTTTATATTACTCTACTGTTTATATTACTCTACTGTTTATATTACTATACTGTTTATATTACTCTACTGTTTATATTACTATACTGTTTATATTACTCTACTGTTTATATTACTCTACTGTTTATATTACTCTACTGTTTATATTACTCTACTGTTTATATTACTCTACTGTCTATATTACTCTACTGTTTATATTACTATACTGTTTATATTACTCTACTGTTTATATTACTATACTGTTTATATTACTCTACTGTTTATATTACTCTACTGTTTATATTACTCTACTGTTTATATTACTATACTGTTTATATTACTCTACTGTTTATATTACTATACTGTTTATATTACTCTACTGTTTATATTACTATACTGTTTATATTACTCTACTGTTTATATTACTATACTGTTTATATTACTATACTGTTTATATTACTCTACTGTTTATATTACTCTACTGTTTATATTACTATACTGTTTATATTACTCTACTGTTTATATTACTCTACTGTTTATATTACTATACTGTTTATATTACTCTACTGTTTATATTACTATACTGTTTATATTACTCTACTGTTTATATTACTATACTGTTTATATTACTCTACTGTTTATATTACTATACTGTTTATATTACTCTACTGTTTATATTACTATACTGTTTATATTACTCTACTGTTTATATTACTCTACTGTTTATATTACAGCTGTTCAGACTGGAGCTGCTGTACGCACATCAAGTAAGTATATATAGTGTGTGTTCATCAAATAGCTGTGGTTCTGTGTTGGTTAAGGCGGGACGTTGTCTCCCCTCCCTCCGTGATACTCTCTGTGTTGTGTTGACAGATAAAGCGGAGAAACATTCTAAAGAAGGAGGGTCTGTTGAAGAAAGTCTCTCTACCCAGAGTAAGTACTCACAGTAACTATGTACTCACAGTTACTGTGTACTCACAGTTACTATGTCTCACAGTTACTACGTACTCACAGTTACTACGTACTCACGGTTACTATGTCTCACAGTTACTACGTACTCACAGTTACTATGTCTCACAGTTACTGTGTACTCACAGTTACTATGTCTCACAGTTACTACGTACTCACAGTTACTGCGTACTCACAGTTACTATGTACTCACAGTTACTGTGTACTCACAGTTACTGTGTACTCACAGTTACTATGTCTCACAGTTACTACGTACTCACAGTTACTGCGTACTCACAGTTACTATGTACTCACAGTTACTGTGTACTCACAGTTACTATGTCTCACAGTTACTGTGTACTCACAGTTACTATGTCTCACAGTTACTACGTACTCACAGTTACTGCGTACTCACAGTTACTATGTACTCACAGTTACTGTGTACTCACAGTTACTGTGTACTCACAGTTACTGTGTACTCACAGTTACTATGTCTCACAGTTACTACGTACTCACAGTTACTGTGTACTCACAGTTACTATGTCTCACAGTTACTACGTACTCACAGTTACTGCGTACTCACAGTTACTATGTACTCACAGTTACTGTGTACTCACAGTTACTACGTACTCACAGTTACTGCGTACTCACAGTTACTGTGTACTCACAGATACTGCGTACTCACAGTTACTACGTACTCACAGTCAAGCAATAGAATATTCTAGAGCATATCCTGTTGTAGTACGCACACAACGACTCTGTGAGTGAAGAGGTATTGCAGGGGAAGGTGGCCCAAACCGTCTTCAAACACGCCATGATCGAGAACCCAGGTGAGGTTTCTAGTACGACTTGTTTAGAGTATATTCTAGTAGTGGTTTGTTGAACATTATAATATATCTAAAGTAGTCTAATGTTATAATCTAGTACATAATACATGGCAATATGCAGGGTGATTACGTTATACAATATATATACTCTGGTTATGTTCATATATATACTCTGGTTATGCTCTCACAGGAAGTGTGAATCTGGCTGCCGGATTCATCCACATAGTCAAGTTGTTCAAGTGGGCCACAGATTTGGAGAATGAAATGTTTGACTTGTGAGTTCACCACTCTATTCTCTCTTCTGTCTGTGTGTCTCGCAAACTTCATCAACTCTTCTAATATATTCTTATTTTGTAGCCTCAGCCCCTCTGTTTATGTTGCAGTATGTTTGAAAGCTTCCCGGAACAGCCCCAACTGTACGAGTTGAAGTGCACGCGGCTTATACAGGCGTTTGAGGCCAAAGCACCAGGTGGGTTGCTCTTTGCTTCAGAAGGAAAGGAAATGCAGAATATTTTGTTTGCTAAGTTTCAACTTGTCATTCAACTTTGGAATTGTCCTTCCAACGTTTAATAGTGAGAACAACTCCAATTTGTACCCTCAGGGATCCTGTAATCTTTCTTCTCCTTAAATTTACTTTAATTCTCATAGTTTTCTAAATGGAGTTGTCTCCTCCTTGTCATGTTACTAGTTTATCCTTGACTCAGTCCACCTCCCCTTGTACACTCCTGCACCCCCTTGCACACTCATGCACACCCTTGTACACTCCTGCACCCCTTGTACACTCCTGTGAATCACTCCATTAGCTCAATCCTTCAGTGCATTATCTACTACATGTTCACATCACAGTGATAAATAAATGGGATATTCTGAAAGTAAACGTGCATTGCTTACTGTTTATAAACTGTTTAAACTGTTTCCTCAGCCCATGCTGGTAGGGCTGCTACTTCATGGGGTCGATAAGTATCTTTACCTGTCAGGTGTTGTATTTCTTGTATTTACTTCAATTATTATATTATCTCCAGGCTGTGGCACACTTTCCACCCTACAGAAACAGTGTGACGTTCTGCTCAAACAGATGATGGCCGTTGAGAGAAGTGGTAAGAGAACTCTAGTTTATTTAGTATACTCTCTATAATTAGTATATTGTATAAGTTTGAAGGTTATATAGTGTTGGTGAATGTTGCCCTGAAACTGACAGTAAATGCTAACAGCTGCCAATTGTCACTCCGTCTTGACACAACAAGCCATTCATGAATATTCAGAGTTGGTTATTCTGTGTTTTACACAATCTGGTGACAGGAGAAAGATGAATGGCAGGTCGTGGTGTGGCCAGTTTATCTCGTGATTTGATTAGAGCATATCTACTCAGCTTGAGTTGATTGACACGGCAAAAAACTGAATAATTGTTGTGGGGTGTCTAAAAACAAGTGTGTAGATACATGTGTAGATACATGTCTAAAAACAAGTGTGGATACATGTGTAGATACATGTGTAGATACAAGTGTAGATACATGTGTAGGGCTAACTGCTGCTCTGCAGAAATTCCAAACTTCTGTTCTTTGAAGAGTTTTCCAACAATCTAGTGTGTTTATTAAACTCTCCACTGCAACTTATACTTTTTAAGACAAGGCAATTTTAAACCATATCTCTCTCTCATACTGCGAGGGCACTCCATAAAACATCTATTTACAAAAGAGCCTGTTAAAACATGTCAACTTTAGAATACGGATGCAGTGTAAATTGTTGTTTGACATGGGACAAAAAGTGTATCGTATTTGCCTCTGGCTGTATTCATTTCACAATAACTAAGTTCCATTAGAGAAGGTTTAATGGATGCCCGAGTATGCAAATATATATGATAGGGCATTGTAATAGGAGCAAGGCTCACTAATGGCATTTTAAAAGAGTTGTTCAAACTTGAATGGAGATAGGTGTGTTAGTCTGTGTTTTACATAAAGCACACATAAGATTGTGATATGTCATTGCTTTTCATTTACTAACAACACCCCAGGACTGATTAGGAATACTAATTAATATGTTTTATTTGATTATGTGTGAAAATATAATAGCTTTATACACATTACTTCTGCTTTGAGCTTTTAATTCTCTCTAAATTATATGCAAACTCCAGGTGGCAGAATATAATTAGAAAGGAAAAATTTGCTTAGTGCTAGATTCCTCTTTGAGTTACACAATAAATTATATATTGAGAAGAGATTATCAGAGTGATAAAAGACACATTGATTGTCATGCATATACGCAACCAGTTAGTTATTTTTCAAAATAAATGTTCTGAAGTTGTTTTGATGATTGTTTGATGTGTTTAGCATCTTAGCAACCCACTCAGTTTGATAATTCTCCCAAATGATTGCATCATTTGAAGTTGTCTTCTACTCACTCCACTAAACCTGAGAAGACTCCATAGAGGAGTAGTTATCAGTGTTAGAGGAGCAACTGGCCGCTATGTTCGGTTTCCACGATGGTTTACACTTGTACATCTGGTGTCGATAAATGTCAAGGTTGTGTCTGTTGGACTCGGTGACGCTGTCGGTAGAGTCATACCAGGAGGACGAGTAGGCAGCGTAGTTGGTGGCTGACTTATCCAGCTGATTGTTTGTAGGTGGACATACACCAGCCACCAGTTTACTGGCTGAGGTGTATCTAGAGATGGAGCTCTCCTTCGGGTACCTGGTTATTGTTGACTCACCTCTCCCCGCCTTGTCTCCTGGCGATACTAACTGTTTCTCACATTCTCTATCCATTTCTCCTTTTTCTTGTATCTGCAGGGCCAGTATCTGAACGTCTGACATTTTCTCATATATTTTTACTGGACTGTGTATTTCAGCACTGAGTGTCTCCCTTGAAGGGTAGAACCCCTTTCTCAGGGTACCATCAGCTCCAGCGTGTACATCTACTCCTGCACTATGCTGCATCACCTGTAACATGTATATCAGTTGTTACTGAATTAGTTTGAACAGGCAGTTCTACTCTGCCCATGGGAATATTGAAGAATTTTAATTTAGCCCTGAGTGTGTGGCTTTGAATTGGTGCTACTTACACAACTCTGACAACGTTTCAGCTTGCTATGAAGAAAGGGTATGAAGTGCCTCATCCTGTTTATCAATGGCAACTTGTTCATTCCCCAACAGTGTCAAAACAGGCCACTTGATGCCAAACACCACTCATATGAGAATGAAATGTACTTGCCTCGTTCTGGTAAGCGTGGTGGCTCTCTCGGAGTTTCCTCGTGTCCAGTATGACGCCGGCACCTCCCAGTTTCTCATCTATACTCGTGTCCACCTCTCCCAGGTCTATGGCGCTGTCGGCGCTGTGCTGTGAACACTTGTCTGAACTGTGCTTTTTCTTGTGGTGAGGGGGCGTGGCTGGCAGCGCTCGGTGGGTCAGCCTAGCCTGCTGCCTCTTATTCCGATTGTGTTTATACAGACATAATAGGAAGCCGAGAAACACTGCTATGGTGATGATGGTTGGGATAAGTATCCCCACGTAGAACAGCACTGCTATGTCTGATGGCATGTTGTACTCTCTTCTTCAGACCAATCAATCTCCTAGTGATTGTATTTTATTGCTGCTTTGTATACCTAACAAATACAGAATCAATATTGTTTGATACAAGAATAATATCTCTATGATTTACGATAATAGCTAATTTTCATGAGTAGGTGTGAACCAACAGCCAGGTGTTGAAAGGGACATCTTTTCAACTGATACCCCCCATCATTTGCAGCACCACCTGCATCATATTTGCTCTAGTGAACTGCTCTTGTGAAATACTCTTGTATATCCAAAAAATTGATTTTTCCTGCTGTTGGTGTTCACTTGCCCCTTGCTAAACCTTCAGCAGTTTTGCCTGCATTCAACTTTGCTCTCATCATATCCTCTCTCAATACTCTTCATTGTATAGTCTTCAATTAACATTTAGCTGAGAGATGAAATCACAAATGTTTGCACCTGGACAATATTTCTCCAGTTGTTTGAACACATTGTTTGTTTAGCGAAGTGATTATTGAGCTGTTAGTAGTTGTAGCTACACTTTTCCAACAAATACTCTCATTGGTACAATTCTCTCTGTTCAAATATTGGAGACTGGAGTCAAATTATTCATGTTAAAATACTCTCTGGTATTTGTGCAATATTTGTTTATGTATTACCACAGCCAAAAAAAAGCATTTCTTGTTTATTAAAAATGAATACTGAAGTAATCCACTGAAAGATGGTCATGCAGTGTTTTGTGAGGCAAAACGCTGCCAATATTTGAGTATTAGATGTTGCACCTTGCAGTAGAATACAGCAATGGAGTAATACAAAGATTTGTTGTACTCTCAAGTATAAAATATTTATACTCAGTTCTTGCTTTGATTAATTCAGTAGCTTGCTAAAGAGGCTGTTGATCAATGTTACACAAACCATTCATGTGACAATAAGCTGCAGGTAATTGGGCTAATTAATCAATCATGTTGAATACAAACAGAGTATTGTGTAAGCGATACTGCATCCCTCTCAAGTCTACCCTCTCACAGTCACTCTGTTTATACCCCCAGACCACTCACCTCTCTCCCCAGACAAATGTCTGCTAGCCTAGCAATTATTCAGTCAAAAGTTGGCTACAAAATTGCACAGAAACTCCCTAAATATAGAACGAGCTTTTCGAAGCTTCCACATTTGACTGAACTGCTCCGTGAAGCTTTCCAACTGCTCAGCCCTTTGTTCCATAGACTACCAAACATTCAGTTAACATAAATTACTATAATCTTACACAGCAGTTGCCAACAGTTGGGCTGATGTACCTCCGGGATATGAATATTTCATAAACCTCAATCTCATTAGCATTTACCCCTCACAGAACAAAACAAAACATTTGCATAATGAAGTTCCCACATGCAGCAACCACCACCACATTTACATGATGCCGAGCAGCATCTGTTCTACTCTGAAGTATTAACACATTTACTCAGCTATACTGAAAAGTTTCCTGCTAGTTTAGACCGAGGTATCTTGGTTATACAGTGCGTGCGAAACATCATACTTGTTTGTGAGATAACAAAGCCTCTTTTGTTGAGTTGATAGAGGAATGCAAGGTGCGGTATAGCATGATGTTTTACATTCTGTGTCAGTGGACATATCAAACTAACATCTCTACACACAGGGTCACTCACAACTTATCTATTCAACCAACAACTAGCTCCTGCACTCAATATTTCTCTCTACGCAAAATGTAAACAATCATAACAGAAGATGCACTGGCTAAACTATTTGTAGAATTTGTTGAAAAATGATGAATTATTTAGATAGTAGTAGTGTGTACTCAAGTTTCTGTTGAATAGAAAGTAACAAGTCAACAATAACCAACAAGTCTTGAAACTGCAAGTTAGCTGGCATTTTAGTTTGTGTAGATTGCACCAAAACTTGCAACAGTAGAGTAAGTATAGAGGTAGAGTAAGTATAGAGGTAGAGTAAGTATAGAGGTAGAGTAAGTATAGAGGTAGAGTAAGTATAGAGGTAGAGTAAGTATAGAGGTAGAGTAAGTATAGAGGTAGAGTAAGTATAGAGGTAGAGTAAGTATAGAGGTAGAGTAAGTATAGAGGTAGAGTAAGTATAGAGGTAGGGTAAATGCAATAGCAGGGTAAGTAAGTAGAGTCATGCTACCCAAACAGTTATTTACTGTATTACCAAAATAAATCTAATAATCTACATAAAAGCCATGTTCATCAAAGCACTGGCTATCCCATGTCAAAACACTGTCTTTATTTCATCACGGAGCAGAAAATAATTGTTATAGCTCTGGATAAAATTCACTTTGATGTTGGACAAGGGAGCAATTGGAGAGCAGTTGGCACTGCTTGTCCACATGTCACACTGATTGCATGTGACATGTTTATTGTAACTGAATAGCATTCTATCTCCCTGAACCCTCAGTCTATCTCCCTGAACCCCCAGTCGATCTACGTATAGAAATGTTCAACTCTGTGCAATAAAAAGACTGCCGGAGCACTAACTCAACTCTATTCACTACACACTGTATAGTATACCAGTACACACTGTATAGTGTATAGTATACCAGTACACACTGTATAGTATACCAGTACACACTGTATAGTATACCAGTACACACTGTATAGTATACCAGTACACACTGTATAGTATACCAGTACACACTGTATAGTATACCAGTACACACTGTATAGTATACCAGTACACACTGTATAGTATACCAGTACACACTGTATAGTATACCAGTATACACTGTATAGTATACCAGTATACACTGTATAGTATACCAGTATACACTGTATAGTATACCAGTATACACTGTATAGTATACCACTACACACTGTATAGTATACCACTACACACTGTATAGTCTACCACTACACACTGTATAGTCTACCAGTACACACCTCACAGGCCATTACACCTGCCAGCAATTACTATCATTGTTAAAGAAACAAATCTTGTAGTGTGTAATGATGCTACTACTTCACTAAAAGGTGTGCATGTATTGTGTATACAAGGTTATTGACATAGTATAAAATATGTGTATATAAAGTGTAACAGTGGTTAAGCTAGCATTCATCTCTTTAAAATCTTGTTTTCTCAATCTAAGAGCAGAAAATTACTGCTACAACTACAGTATCTAGCTCTCTCTTTTCTATTTAGTGCTCTTTGATAGCATGCAATAAGATATAACTGTGTGTTCAGCTGGTTTTACCAAGCTCTCAGTATATCAAGCTCACAATGCTAACATATTATGTAATCAATCAATCAATATATCTATATATCTAGTCTTACCTCTTGATCAATGCCAACCATGTAACTGTCCAAGTGTCTAGCTCTGATGTAGTATTACCTGTATTAACATTACCTGTATTACTATTACCTGTATTAATATTACCTGTGCAGGTATGCTGCACGACTCCCAACTACTAGTATATACTCTCTGTTATTCTCTCATAAATATCTCCACTACATCCCCTCAGGCTCAGTTTACTAGCCAATAGGGTGACTAGCTTCATGTAAC
The DNA here is from genome assembly GCA_964035545.1 of Bugula neritina. NCBI lineage: Eukaryota > Metazoa > Bryozoa > Gymnolaemata > Cheilostomatida > Bugulidae > Bugula > Bugula neritina. The sequence continues at coordinate 468,690 of OZ037765.1, read as the reverse complement.
CTCAGTGGTGATTGGCTGACACCTCACTACTGTCTGCACGCACCATGTGCTATCTACTAGACGGAGTTTATAGTCCTTTGTTTACATTGTGGGGCAGACAATAGGGTGATAATGTTAATCATTCTAATCTATTTAATTTATACTCATATGAAAATATGTTCTCTAAACCACAGTCACTCCCAACTGCACCTTTCAGTACAGATATCTTCTCCAATTCTACTCTTCATCTCACTTGAAGTTTTCTCTCTGAAATGGAGGGCATTTACTAGGGCTGAGCCAGTTATTTACTACTTGTTGCGTGAATTATGAGCAGTGCTGAACTTGTTCTGGCTGTCAATCCATTTCCAATATTCAATATTTGAGTTGAGGTGGTTAGTAGTGACAAATAACATGAGAAAAGTAAAATAGTTAGTTACAAGCATTTTTTTTGTTAGTAATAAATAGATTATAAAAGTATGTGGGTCTAAAACACCTGAAATATATTACTATATGTTAATAGTGTCATATATTATAATATTATAATTCATCATAATGTATCAATGAAATATATTGGATTATAATATTTATTACAATATAATACAATTTGGCCAGTCCATTGTTTACCATAAGTGCCCTATTTGTTGTACATTAATCTATTTTCAAACAAGGTAATGAATTTTCTAGGTTTAAATTACACATTTCTAGGAGTAATTATTGCTCTAGTGATTTATATGATAGAATTGACTCCATCCTCCTGCTATATCATCTCCATCAATATAATTGATCACCTTTTTATCCGTTTTATGTTCCTTTCAACACAAAAACATTTTTTGCACCTTAAACTCTCATGGAAACAAACCTTTACCAGCTGTTGGTTAATACTTCACTACCAAGTAACAGTTGGGCTGCAGTCAGCTATGAAATATTTGAAAGGTCTGCTGGGAAATTCTTGAGTAGTTGAAACAAAGTAAACTGATTATTTTATAAATAATTCATTTCTGTATTTTATTGTATTTTTATCACTTTAAAAAGATATTCATCATAGCGGAATTTTTGTGGCTTTAATTAATGAGTCTTCTGCATCATGTCTAACGAGTAATGACAGCAGACGATAGAGCTGTTTGAGGTTACAGTCTCTCTGTCTCAAGGGTATTCAAAGGCCTAATGTGTAAGATATGTGTAAAATTCTAGATTATAAAAGAGATAAAATAGAAATGGTTAGAATAAGTGTTTAATTGGCTGCATTGTGCTCCTCCAGGTCTGTAATTAGAGCGAGTGGTGGTCCATTCCTTCCATTAGATATGCTAATGTGTACTGGGCTGCATATTAATATGCATAATATTCTTGTTTCTTTTCAATACTCTCAATATTATATGCTAAAATATTCAGTAATTAAATTCTATCATTGAAACACACGACCAGCCACAATTATTTGTTTAGAAATTTATTAATTGGGAAACAATTTTGTTGGTATTTGAGAAACTTTTGTTGGGGGCAAATTTTCTCCAAGCTTGGTTGCAAACGCAAGTACATACCTCCCTGCTGCTACTGCTGTTGCTACTGCTGCTGCTACTGCTGCTACTGCTGCTACGTGATAATACTTCTTTACTTCATCTCTCTTAGCTGCTCGGTTATAATTTATTCAGCTTTCTTCTCTAAATATTCCATCCATCAACCTACCTGCCACCCAACCTGAAGATATTATTATTTGTGTAAATTAATTCCAACAAGTATTGATTATTACATATTGATAGGTGTTGGTATTATGCAAAACTCCACCATGTTATATTCCACCTTAACCACACTCCTTGTGCTACCTGCACCTTCACAGCTGGCTACAGAGTCTTTACCTAGCTTCAGTCTATAGAGTTTAGCATTGGTGCGGTGGGGTCTGATTTATTGCGCAGGCCCCACCACTTCTGGTGTGCAGTTCTACTGGAGCTAGGGCTATTCTATAAACACTTTAATTCTGCACCTCATTTCTGAAGCTTGTTTTCTGGTGAACAGTCCATTGCAAGTTGTAAATCCTTCCCTAACATAGTAAATATAACATAACTAGTGAGTGCTACATATTCTATACTTGTAAACATATCAACACTCAGTGCTAGCTGTAAACATACCTCACTACCAGCTCCTGGTGGAGATTTCATCTCTTTTTTGTTTCAAAAACAACTTGTCAAGCAGATGCATCCGTTTCCACTTTTTTCTGCCAAATTCTCCTCTCAAACCTGAATATCTGGCGGCGTTGAAGCTGCACATTTGTGTTCCTTTGACAGGAGATTTCATGTTTCCTGTCACAGCAGCCATGTTGTGAATTATTACCACACAGTAACCTTTGAACTATAACCTCTAGACAAGATTAACTTCACGGGCTTTCCATTTACCGATCTCAGATCAATCTCAGATCGATCTCGCTGAGAAAATGTGCTCAGATCGATCGTTTTTCCATGAGAGTGTCAGATCGATCTCGCGAAGTTGCCTCCTCTTAAGTGAAGGATACTTTAAAAGTATAATTTGTTCATCTATTTGAGTGATTAAAGCTACTACTGAGTACTGTTGAAAACAAGATGGTCTTAGTCTAAAATTTAATCCCAGCTATAAACTATACGCAACAAAGCTTTTAGTGTATGGTAATATAGCCAATTTAAAATAATTAGTTTTAATTTTTTTAGCTTGGCGGCTTATATAACAATAATGGCTGTCTTGCAGATTATTAATAAACTTACAGGACTGTTAGGCTTAAAATTTCATAGAAAATAGCTAACGAAACTAAGTTTTATCAGTCATTTAAATTCAATTTAAATTCTCCCATTTTTTCTACCTTCTACTGCATATAATTGAGTTTTCTTAATCATTGGACTGAAAGTCAAAGTTTTGGCATCTGGAAAGGTGGCAATCATAATTATTTAATACTTTGCTTAGTAATTATCAGTAAGTTATCATTTTTATTAGCAGACAACATTGTTGCGCGCAGTCTTTTTCTACTTCTCAGATCGATCTGGCGTCTTTCCATGGTCTTATTGCCTTGAGATCGATCTGAGTTCAAGCTCCACGGACTGACCAGCTCAGATCGATGGAGATCGATCTTTGGCGTCTTTCCATGGATGGATCGATCTCTCTAAGATCGATCTGAGATTGGTCCATGGGAAGCCGGTGCTTATCTACCTCCTCCTTCACTGTGTGCTACACCCCCTCCCCCCTCCCTCACTGTGTGCTACACCCCCTCCCCCCTCCCTCGCTGTGTGCTACACTCCCCCCTCCCTCACTGTGTGCTACACCCCCCTCCCCCTCACTGTGTGCTACACCCCCTTCCCCCTGCACTCACACAATACCACTTTCCTTGACTAGGCACTGACTAGAACGATTAAGACTCGTGTGGTATTGGAAGTTGTCTTATTTCTAATAAATATTATTGAGGCTCAACGCGACATGACTTCAACTGTGTGCTCCTACAGTAGTTATTCTATTCACTTCCACTGGGAAGGGAAGACAATTCCCTGTACCTTCCCTGCCAGCTCATAGTGTGTGACTCACCAACTAAACACCTGTATGTAATACATTATTCCTCTATTATATTACATTATTTAGTTAATACAGGAATAATAGCACCCCCTGTCTGTCTGCATACAGCCAGCTGCTTGTCTCATTCTATCTACTCACTAGCCAACATCTACACTGTAACTCACTCATCACGTGACTCTATAGTACATTTCTCTCTCTAGTCTCAACCTTCTTTCAGTCAGTGAGAGTTATCTCAGATCTGATTGGCTAATTCCTGCTCAGATTTACTAACATCTGCTGTGATTGGCCACATTACAGAACAAACGTGGGACGTGTTCCTCAACATAAACTACAGACTGTTACAGCTCTCCCCCTGTCCCACCACCACCCAGAAGTTCCTCCTTCTCCTCGCCTTCGTGGAGAGATTCGGTTCTCTCTCGGAGTTCTGGATGATTCTATGGGTAAGTGTAATATACAGTAAGTATAATATACAGTAAGTATAATATACAGTAAGTATAATATAGAGTAAGTGTAATATACAGTAAGTATAATATACAGTAAGTGTAATATACAGTAAGTATAATATACAGTAAGTATAATATACAGTAAGTATAATATACAGTAAGTATAATATACAGTAAGTGTAATATACAGTAAGTATAATATACAGTAAGTGTAATATACAGTAAGTATAATATACAGTAAGTATAATATACAGTAAGTGTAATATACAGTAAGTATAATATACAGTAAGTATGATACACAGTAAGTATAATATACAGTAAGTATGATATACAGTAAGTATAATATACAGTAAGTATAATATACAGTAAGTGTACTATACAGTAAGTATAATATACAGTAAGTATAATATACAGTATAGAGTAATATACAGTATAGAGTAAGTATAATACACAGTAAGTATAATATACAGTAAGTATGATATACAGTAAGTATAATATACAGTAAGTATAATATACAGTAAGTGTAATATACAGTATAGAGTAAGTATAATACACAGTAAGTATAATACACAGTAAGTATCATATACAGTAAGTATGATATACAGTAAGTATAATATACAGTAAGTATAATATACAGTAAGTGTACTATACAGTAAGTATAATATACAGTAAGTATAATATACAGTAAGTATAATATTCAGTAAGTATACTATACAGTAAGTATAATATACAGTAAGTATAATATACAGTAAGTATAATATACAGTAAGTATAATACACAGTAAGTATAATATACAGTAAGTATGATACACAGTAAGTATAATATACAGTAAGTATAATATACAGTATAGAGTAAGTGTAATATACAGTAAGTATAATATACAGTAAGTATAATATACAGTAAGTATAATATACAGTAAGTGTAATATACAGTATAGAGTAAGTATGATATACAGTAAGTATAATATACAGTAAGTATAATATACAGTATAGAGTAAGTATAATATAGAGTAAGTATAATATACAGTAAGTGTACTATACAGTAAGTATGATACACAGTAAGTATAATATACAGTAAGTATAATATACAGTAAGTGTAATATACAGTAAGTATAATATACAGTAAGTACTCTGTCTGACAGGTGAAGATATACCAATACTACGCTGACGGTGACCTCACACTGGAGCTGTTTAGTAAAGGAGTTCAGCTGTTCCCTCAATCGCAGGACCTCTGGTGTAACTACCTCCTCTACCTCGCTGAGAAGAAGGGCTGTGAGGCAGCGCACAACCTCTTTATCGAGACGAGAAAAGTGAGGAAGGTGAGTTGTGATTGGTCAGATAGTTGAGAACAGCCAGCTGATTGGTTCGTGTGATATGAGATGTTGATATGCTTACACTGTCTACCCGCAGGACACGCTGAGAGTTTGGGAAGTCGTCCTCTCCCTCTCTGCTAACGCCTACACAGACCTCCACACAGCAACTCTCTTCGAGGTACTATACCGTATTACTGTGTGTTATATACCGTATTACTGTGTGTTATATACTGTATTACTGTGTATTATATACCGTATTACTGTGTATTATATACCATATTACTGTGTATTATATACCGTATTACTGTGTATTATATACCGTATTACTGTGTATTATATACCGTATTACTGTGTGTTATATACCGTATTACTGTGTATTATATACCGTATTACTGCGTATTATATACCGTATTACTGTGTATTATATACCGTGTTACTGTATATTATATACTGTATTACTATGTATTACATACCGTATTACTGTGTATTATATACTGTATTACTGTGTATTATATACTGTATTACTATGTATTACATACCGTGTTACTGTATATTATATACCATATTGCTGTGTATTACATACTCTGTATAATGTAGCCCCATAGCCTGTGTTCCCTTGCAGATTGGAGTGGGGGAGTGTGAGGAGTCCCTAGCTGCAGTCCTCAAGGAGAAATACCTCGACTGGATGTTCCTATTCAGAGGTATCAACAAGACCAGAGCTCTCTACAAGAGACTCAGACGTACTGTCGGTCTGAGGGAAGAATTCTTCAAGCAGTACATAGACATCGAGAATTCTCAGGTCAGTCTGTCTGTTTGTCTGCACCTTCGGAGCTCGTTATCCCCACATGGTATATTTCATGTTCTCTAGTGTGAAGTTATCCCCACATGGTATATTTCATGTTCTCTAGTGTGAAGTTATCCCCACATTGTATATTTCATGTTCTCTAGTGTGAAGTTATCCCCACATTGTATATTTCATATTCTCTAGTGTGAAGTTATCCCCACATTGTATATTTCATATTCTCTAGTGTGAAGTTATCCCCACATTGTATATTTCATATTCTCTAGTGTGAAGTTATCCCCACATTGTATATTTCATATTCTCTAGTGTGAAGTTATCCCCATATTGTATATTTCATATTCTCTAGTGTGAAGTTATCTCCACATTGTATATTTCATATTCTCTAGTGTGAAGTTGATTCGGAAAAAGTTCGGGCAGCGCACGTTCACTTGACCCAAGAATTCGGCACCAAATCAGTTGGTAAGTTTGTTATTTCAGCAGTACACGGTTTCCATTCCACTCTAGTAAATAGTATGCAGGTGAGTTAGGAGTCGTCCTTTCTATTGTGTGATACCTGATAGCAGGCTAGTGTAGCTGCTGTGTGAGACAATGCAGAGAGCTCAGCCAAATCTGTTAACTAGTTAGACTGTGGACCTTATACCTGCTAGTCTGTGTTACTGTGCCGTCTCTCCTCCCCCCACCCCTCTATGCTATGCTATGCTGTAGATAATATCTCAGCTGATTCTATCTTAAGACCCCTTCCATCTGATAATATCTGCTGGGCTGGCCTCAGCTCTTTACTTACACACAGCAGGGCTGGGCTGGTACCTCTCCCTTCTCTGTATGTGTAGTGAAGACTGTGAGATCTGTGGCTACACTGAAGTTAACAAAGAGATGGCGTTTCCTTTGTTTCGCTGGCTGCGCAATACGCTAATTTCTGTATAAGGTGTAGAGGTCTAGTTACTCTAGCTACTCTAGAGGTCATATTACTGTTGCAGACGTGTGGCTGGACGCCATGGCCTGGGAACAAGCTCACGGAGACCTCAGCAGAGTCTCTGTTCTCTTCTCCCAGGCTAAGAAGTCTCTCCCGGACAACCTGATTGGCGAGTTTCTGAGGCAGAGCACCACCAAGGGTGGCACTAATTAGTGACCTTCACCTTGGCTCAACACTTGATGCTGTACTAGTTACTTTTCTCAGTCTGTCTATACTCAATTGTCATTATCAGAACATGGTGTCTTTCCTGAAACTTCTGTCTCCTATTATTATTATTATTATTGTTTGACTGTAAAGATTTTCTTGCATTATTTTCTATTTCTTTACTCATTCTTGTATCAAATAAATGAATAATAAAAATTCTGTTGAGTTCAACTAGCATCTACCATAACAATATTTTGTTATATCAGAGTTGTCCCTCCCTGTTGAGTTCGACACTATGATAAGGTGGTGGATACAGATGGTTGTATGCAGGGAAGGGGGATATTCTTGTTCTAAAAAGTGCATTTAAACCTTCTATGAAAAAAGTTAGTTTCACTTGGCGATGACTCCTTTATATCTCCACTGCAATTTATTAAAATCATATTGATAGGAAAGCTCACCCTCTAAATACTGCAGGGTTGGGGTCAATTAAATATGAATGTAATTAATTACAATTGCAATTACATGGTAATTACTTTTGTTGTCACAAGAGACAAATAAAAGTTAAATAATCTCACTTCTGGGGTCGAACTACCCAGGGCAATTTTGACAACAGAAAACCTTCCTTGTTCTCAACAGTAACGAATAGCGTCATAAATATAAGATTAAATTAATCTGAATTTTTTATTAATTGTAGACAAGGCAGGAAAAATATGAATTTTACAAAATTCGAAAGAATTGTTGTGTAATTATAAGTAATTGTAAAATTCAATTACATTAGCAATTATGTAATTAATTACAATTACATTTTCATTCATCAATTACAAATTACTTTCAATTACTTGAAAAAATGTAATCAATTACAACTAATTACAATCACAATTACCTCAACCCTGCTAAATAGTAAAATATGACTCACTTAATCGCCATTTGATGCCCTTAGAGAAGTTTTCGGTGGCAGCAACAATTGAGTTTCACTGCAAAACATAGTCTAAAACTTTTATTTATCTACACACATATTTGGAGTGCCTTGATGTGTAAGGACAAAGAAAGGCTTTAACGGGCAGAAAATAAACTCGCATCATTTCTTATCACTGCTCTGCAACACACTGATTTACAGAATAACAATAAAAGAAGACAACTCTGGATAAGAGTGTGAAGAGGTTCTGCACTTTCCGTTCCCATGTGAAGCAGTTTTCATTAATATTAAACTAATATTTAGGTTTTCCCTAACAACTTGTTGTCTAGCCGCCCCAGTTGGCTCCTTGCCTTCTTTTGGTACGCGTAGAGCTGCGATGGTCACTAAATAATTCAAATTTTAAGCCAAATATATTAGAAAAAAATTACAGAATTTTAACTTCTCTAATATTTGATCATAATATGTTATCATAGATACCAACAATAACTGCACCAAACATATTACTATATCACTATCCCAGCTCAAACTATTAACTGACCCAGCCCTAGTACTCAGTATTTCTTTCATCTATTTTGAAAATATATAATGCAACCCAAGATAGGGTTAGCTTTATACTTGCCCTAATATAGTCCGCACACTGTGGTAGATATACAGGCTATCTACTGCCCGTCTCAGCGCCAACTAAAATAGTTATTTAAATAATAAGGGAGAGAAAAATGCTCAAAGGTATGCCTGTGCTCCAGCTGAAGTTTATTTGTACTCTGGTTTCACACCCACTTTTATTTATGCTAGTAGTGCATATGGCAGAAGTGTTGATGGAAACTAATTTATGGTTAATTCAACCATCTCCATGAGAGTTTCGGTGGAAATATACAAAGGCTAAATAGGTTTTGTGGGAAATTCACACCCCCTCCTCTCTTGAGTTAAATTTCATGCAGAATAGTGTGCTAATAATTATCTATGAAGAAGACAACTCCATACGTACGGTTTGTGGTCACATGACCAGTCAGTGTTTACACAGGCCCCTGGCTACACACTACTATACAGACTGGAATGTTTATACACAAATACTCCATTTATTGTGTAAGAACACAACAGCTCCGTGTATCATTTGAATTTTCCCATACAAATGGCTGCATTGGCTTGCTTAGAGAGGATGTGTGGCAGCCTGGCTTGTATTGTGAGCATTGTAGGCCCAGACCATGCCCTTCAGCATCAAATAGACTCCCTTTCCTAGGCTTATAGCCCTTTGTTTAATGTGGCTTCCTCTCACGCCCCGTAGTCCGAGACGTAGGTGCACAGGCTACATATGTGTAGCTTCATCAATCGGGTGAGAAGTTCAACAAGTCATCTTTTTTTCAGTTAGAATACGGAATTGTCGGCCAGCTCTATTCTATTGAAAGATAATGTTTTATTGTTACTTACTTGGCGTGAATTCAGTGGCTGCAGCTAAAAGTTGAGTACAATCTCTCTCTTGCCCTCTTATTCATACCTTCCCAGTTGAGTTCCCACCAGCTCTGAGTAAACGTAGACACACGATGGACTTTCATAATACTCTTGGCGCCATATTAGATAGTCTGCTTTAATATCTGTCTTTTATAAACAGTTTGCAACAATTTCATAAACGTATTTATTCTATTTTCATTTCTAAGAAAACACACTAAAGTTGTGAAACTATATTTCTTAATGTTGGTATTGTAACTTACTCAATACACATGCTGATATCCTTGCATTGAACTTTGCAAGTAAATAAATCTATATAAATTAACATACACATATATTACCAACAGAATTAAATTTATGCTGTAGTTATATTGGAGCTATCGACTAGTGTAAGTGGAATTCATCAGTACAAGCTGTTAATTAATAAACTCTGTTTATTGTAATAAGTGATAATTAATTATGATTGAATGGTGTGGTTTAATGGCTGTGACACTAGGACTACAGTATCACGTACTAGGACTACAGTATCATGTACTAGGACTACAGTATCATGTACTAGGACTACAGTATCATGTACTAGGACTACAGTATCATGTACTAGGACTACAGTATCATGTACTAGGACTACAGTATCATGTACTGGGACTATAGTATCGTGTACTAGGACTATAGTATCGTGTGGTTTGGACACAATGGCTGTGGGGGAAATACTTGTACAGTTATTCTGGACACTAATAAACACCCACAGTGGTGTACATTATCATAATTATTATAGTCTTTATATTCACTCAATATGCTGTTAGTACATACATTCATCAGTGAATTTATTATAATTACAATGGCTATAAATTTTTAATTAATTGCAGCAATTATATGCATATTTTAATGTTAATGTTAGTAGACATGGTTTGCAAGATGCACTTTGTCTCCAGGGGATATTGTTTTCACTTCCATTATAATTTATATTCCCTTTTTTATGGGAAATTTATCATTATTTTAATAAAGTTTTATGGTTATAATTAATTATTGTTAGTTATTATTATTTACATGTACATACTCTATCATTGTATAGTTTAGTGCTTTATACATAAACACTGACTAATTAGTAGCATGAGCAGCTCAATATCAATATGCTACTCGAAGGGTTATAAAGTTTCTTTCACGCATTGGGTTACATGTAGAATATATTACAGAATATATTATTATATTACAAGATATATTACTATATTAAAGGATATATTACTGTAATAAAACAGTGTCATCATATTGCATGGAGTTACTGTTACAACATGACATCACACCTACGTCTATGCAGACTGCAGCTTTGGGTTACGTGAGTTTAACTCAACATAACAGGAAGTTCTGTACACAAGTCCCGGGTGAACAGCCCGTCTCTTACAGGACGGTGAGAAATATTTCTCTCTGCTAGCATAACCTACTTTCACACTGAGTTCATAAATCTGCCCCCCCCCCTTCCTCAGTGGTGCTTTGAACCCCTCAACACCACTGGAACTGTTCTCTACACTTTCACACTAGCTTTAGGGGTGGCTGGAATACACCCCTTATGCAGGCTATCATAATCTTGGTTCTTGTATAACCTGATAATCGAAAGATAAAGGTAGATTTCGCAATAAAAATTATTTATTTTCTAAATCAATATTTTATTAGTTTTTTATAACAGTAAGTTTAATTGACATTTAATTAGCTTTGTTTGATTTTCCATCATTATTTTGATAGTTTGTTTCAAAAATAAATTTAAAATGAAAGAAAAAATTTATGAGAGTCTAAAATTAGCATTTATATAAGCTAGATTGACTTCTGAAGTTGAAAAGTTACATCAACAGATATTTTTCAATTCCAAAGTAAAATAATTCAAAGGAAAAAGAACGTGTTTCTACTAGTAATAGCTCCATAAATTATTCCTCCAGATGAGCTCGAGCAAGTTGGGTGATGAGTAGAGATAGTTCTAGCTTCCAATAGCTAGTTGGTCTGTCAATATACACTCAGAGTGAACACAATGCTCAGCAAACAAACAGGGGCCCGTAATTCGATATTCCATCACTTTCAATTCATCCGTGTTTGAACAAGGCTCGTCAATGACCTACGAGTGGATACAGGAATAACTCGAAACAAGGGGTTGCAGTCATCTCTGTATTGCATAGACTAACTTTAATTTAATTTTCTGCTATTTGCTAGTAGCTAACAGTTTTTGTGAAAGCTTTAGCACCGCATTTGTTAAACTGAACAATTGTTTATCTTTTAAAGTTGCTTAATTTAAGCTCCAGCACTTATTTTTCTATACGCCTGCTCGGTTCCACTTTTCTACACAAATATTCGTAACTGTTAATGATGAGCATTATACTAGATTCATGTGTCAATTTCAGGACCACTGCATGGGAAGGAGGGGAGAGGAGGGGAGGGAAGGAGAGGGGTGGGGGAGGGTAGGCTAGCCTTAGTGCACATGTGTAATATACAATAGGGTTGACGGAGGTGAAAGATACTGAAATATTTAACAGTTTTCCGCCATGTCATAGTTATCTAACATGACAGGTTAAGCTGAGATAGTATAGCTTAGTGTCTTTTATTGTGAAATATTTCATGCAAAACCTAAGCTTTTCATTATATCAGGAAGAAATGCCGTGACTTGTGTGGGCTGCTCTATCAATGTTGTAATCTCAAACTACCTTTTGCTTTTACACTCCTGCCTCTACACACCCCAACTATACGTGATGAGGGAATGGTACTTCCTGTGCGTATAAATCGTATACAACTCTAGTATTGCTGATTGCAAAGTTCTTAGTGAAAGCTTTGTCACATGACCTCATAAATTATTATAATCTACAAAATTTAACAACCTTATTTAATTTCTTTGTATGTCAATTAAATATTATTTTTATAATTAATAAATTATTGCAATAATTTTATTGCTTTCCATTGCATATTTTACAAGATGAAAGCCAAGCTAGTTTCCCCTGTAGCATTCCAGCTGTGGCATTTCTAATTATCTTATTACGTAATACTTATTCATCACAATTAAAAATCAACTTGCAGATTTAAGAAAATTTGAAAGTGATTAAAGTTTTATTAAGATTGTGCTAATTCATCCTCAAGTTGATTATGTTTGGTAGGACTGTTAGACTGCCCGCTCTGTTCACTAGAGTGGCCGTAGTTCTAAGGCTACTATAATTAGCTGAATGGGAGGGATTAATCTGACGAGATGAATTTCACAGTTTCCTGTCCTTATTTATGAGAGAAATGTCTAAGTAGTTGTGTAATATATTATATTATGTTATATTATATTATATTATATAATATTATACTATATTATATTATGTTATATTATATTATGTTATATTATATTATATTATATTATATTATGTTATGCTGTATTATGTTATATTATATTATGTATATTATGTTATATTATATTACATTATGTTATGTTGTATTATGTTAATATTATGTTATGTATATTATATATAATTGTGTAATAAATTATGCTAAAATGAGGTCTTTAAGAGTTTATAATATGATACATAAAGTAATTGAACATTAAAAAATCTATACATGCATATAAACACAGAAAGCTTTGAAATATTTGACAAATTATTGTATTTTAGAAATATTCTATTATAACGGCCATACAATTGAATTTCTATAATATTAAATTAAATGCTTGCTTGAACACAAACTATCGTGTACAACATATTTTTATAATTCATCAATAACTTTATTCAGTTTACTACATTTTATTATCGTTTTTAATTAATTATTCAACATTGGCTGACTTTTGTTACAGCTTTAAAATTAAAGACGCAAAACTAATTTAACTTGTTGTATAATTTTGCTAAAACAACTAATTTTCAGTACATAGCCTTAAGGTCTAAAATAAATACTGATCACCCCCCTTCCTCTGCTTAAAGAACCAAAAACTATATTGTACTGGATCTTCGTGAATGGCTTGCAGTTAGCCAATCAGGTGCAAGCTCACAGCACTGCATTGAGACACTCATATAATAACTATATGTTAGCAGCTTCACTTCATTTCTAGAGAGTAAACTTTAAGCTGAGGGCGTGCTACATCTTTCCCTGTATATAAACTATCTACTCTGCAACATACTGAGGATATATTAAGTTCTACCTTACAGCAACTACCCACTACTGTGACTAACGCATATAATATACTCATTCATTATAATATTCCGCGATACTCTTATACGCTGCTATGATGTTGTGGAGAGACCGGAGTGGAGTATAAATATTCCAGGTGGAAGCAGCTACAACAACAATACAGGTAATTGTGACTAGCTATTTTATCACTTCTTGTATCAACTCTAAACTATGGGAAATATATTTAATTACACGTTAGGGCATACGCACTCCCACAGTGTCCTGGGGTACAACCCCCTCATCAGAGGACCCCATGGGGTGTGGTAAGGCAAGTTTCACATATTTATAGCTGATGGGAATTTAATAGAGAGAGGTGCCATGTGAAACTTGTTGGAAATTATTTTTCATGCTTCGGGGTTTGACAATTTCCTCAGAAGTGAATTTTCAACCTGCTTTTGCTTTGTACTGGTGAAGTGGGTTTCGGAGGAGTCTTTTAGGAAAACATCGGGTGGAGAGATGACCCACAATTCATTCTAATTGATATTTGATATATTGATATTTTTTTAGACACAAGTGTTTATAGTAATTGCTGTAAACCTTACATTTAGATGTCGAGTGGGGCATCATTTCTCTCATGCTTATGCTGCAATTTAGTTACATAAAAAAAGTCAAATTTATGAAATGAAATTTCATCAAATTTTTAACACTAATCCACTCACTTTAACCTTAGAATTAGTATGGAAAGTAAACTATGTTGGACAGTGAATAGTTTGGCTATTCTGTCACCTAGCTTTTCAGTCTATAGCAATACTGTAGACTGCAAGTAATGGTAGAGTGTATTGTAACAGTACTATACTGTAGAGTGTATTGTAACAGTACAGTACTGTAGTGTGTAGTGTAACAGTACAGTACTGTAGAGTGTAGTGTAACAGTGCTATACTGTAGTGTGCATTGTAACAGTAATATACTGTAGAGTGTAGTGTAACAGTAATATACTGTAGAGTGTATTGTAACAGTAATATACTGTAGTGTGTAGTGTAACAGCACTAAACTGTAGAGTGTAGTGTAACAGTACAGTACTGTAGAGTGTAGTGTAGCAGTACAGTACTGTAGTGTGTAGTGTAACAGTACAGTACTGTAGTGTGTAGTGTGTAGTGTAACAGTACAGTACTGTAGTGTGTAGTGTGTAGTGTAACAGTACAGTACTGTAGTGTGTAGTGTAAGAGAGCTTTAATGTAGTTTAAAACATGACAAAAGTTAGGAAAGATGATTAGAGAATTTAAAAGGTTTGAAAGTGTTAAAGGAAAGATACTGAGTAGGTATATAATAATTGAAGTAGGTAGCAAGGCGCCATCTGGGCAGAGTTGACTGTGTGTCTATTCAATAGTATGATACTTGAAAGGGTATTTGTTAGCCGTATAGATGCTGTGTGATAGAGGCAGTGCTGCAGAAGTGTGTGATAGTTGTATACAATGATACACAATGTCAATAACATCTTTGTGTGTATTTCTACAAGCAACAGTAGCACTGCTGTTGAAGTCAAAGCGAAGATTCAATGCCTCGATTGTGCAGATGCTAATTGCTACCATTTCTTAGGAGAGCTGAGGAAATTGCTCACAAACTCTACGTATTATAGATTTGTTTTATATACTGCCTTACTGTTTGTAATAATATTTATCCCCTTGTTATGAAGATAAATGATGCAGTGTTTGTGCAGCTTATGAAAGGTGCAATTGTCTGCCTTGTAGAAAGGGAAGTAGAGAGGTGGGGCTTGTGTCACTTTTACTATTGTCTGTAGCCAGCCACAAATTGGCCATCTCCATCTCTAGTGGAGGGATCTGCCAGAATAGATGGTCTTTATGAGATTTATTAGTATTATTGTGTCACGTGTCAGTCGGCTAAATACCTCCACTTATTCAGGGGTGGATGTCTTTCCATTCAGCCCCCCCCCCCCATTACTGTTTGACAGTAGACCTATCACTCTTGCCTGTCAACTTTCACATAATCTAACACAAGCAGCTTAGTGCTCATGTAAGGAATATATATAAGTTTATTCTGTCTTCATCTATCATGCTGTGACTTAAACCTGGAAAGTATTTTCCTTCAGTTTTTTTTGCCGTGATGCAGTCAAACATCTCTGTTTAAATAGAATAATATTATTCTATACTTGTAGAGATGGTGAGACTGAGAGCCAAGGACTGCAGTATGCTGTTGTTATGGGTGGGTGCCATGTACACCCTGCCTCTGCTCACCACAGCAGCTAGTATAAACAGCCAGGAGCCATCAACCAGAAACAATCGCAGACACGGGAAGTCCGGCAGCAGTCGGAGAGACTCCGCTGACGCGGCAGCAGCAGACTCGGTGTACACGAATCTACCTCTCAAACCCTCTCTAGTTATGATTCCTCTCGACCTCCAGGAAACTGTCAATTCTGACCTTGACCCAGATGTCAATAACCTTGACCAGTTCCACCTGCTTGACATAATGGGAGAAGATTACGACAGTCATTTCATGTCACTTCGACGACCTTCAGAGATGACCTCTAACCCAAATGGCACGCTGCTCTATCAGTTCACCAAAGAGGATACGCCTAGAGGGAAAATGCCGGATGAAATCGAGGCTCTGACACAAAAAGCTATACAGCTCTCGGCGGACGGCTACGAACTGAGAGTGAAATTTAATAGAAAAACTAAAAAGAAAATACAAAAGTTTTTGTGGTCGTACAGTTACTGTCCGGTAAGGTACAAGTGGAAAGAGCTTTCTATCAGGTTTTGGCCTCGCTGGATCAAAGAGGGCCGGTGTGATAACAGACGCTCCTGTAGTATACCAGCAGGCATGTCCTGCCAACCAACTAAAATGAAAAATATTAAGTTATTGCGATATTACTGTCCGTATAAAGGGAACTGCGAGTGGATAAAGATATCCTACCCCATCCTGTCGCAGTGCACCTGCGCTTGCCCCCCTCAGTCTGACGCAGACTACTAACTCAAATATTTCTCAACTCCAAAAAATTTCAATCAATGTATAGATATGGCTATATTTTTGTGAATACAATTCCACCAGATCTGTTTTCATGATATTAGTGCAACTATATTATACTATATAAGGTGGGGGCATGTCGCTACCCACCCCTCTTTCTTGCCCTTCTGTGCATACGTCATACTCGTAGGGGCTCACTATAGCCTCTTTGTACAAAGCACTCCAGATATTGTTACAGTTATAGAATATTTGGTTTTTAGATTTAATTTATTGATTAAACTACATATTTTTGTGAAATAAAACACAAAATATAAAAAAATATTCAAAAATTGTTCTAATTTGCTCAAAAAATCCTAATATATTAAAGGAATAGTTACTAAAAATTGAATACACTTAAGTTGTATTTAGAAGTATTTAAATATAAAATGAGAAGCAATATGATGTAAATAAATTAACGGCTATACCACAGAAATAAGCCTAATATATTTGCAGTCAAATATCAATTTTTCCAGCTTAAGATTTCTAAAATTTATTTTAGTTAGTGAGACACAGTTCTGCACACACCTTGGCTTAGTTTCCATAGAAAGGTGGTGTGTAGCGATACCTGAACACCCTCGCACTATTATGTCGAGTATCTAATGCTAGGGGATAGATAACTCCATCACTCAGCCATATTTACTGGACAGAAGTTTCTGTGTTGCAAAATGCTTTATCGGTGAATCACAAAGAACCGGAATCTATTTATAGAGCTGCCGTGACAGCATTCTATTCTTAGTAATCAAATGTTTCAACACAGTTTCTGATTATATACAAATGATGACATATCAATTAATAAGGTAATTACGGAATTATAAAGCTATTGGGGCCATGCCAGCAATAATACACACAAGCAGTGCTTTTGGCTTGTAGTTTGCATTGAACTCTCTGATAAACAAGATAACAGATGTAGAGCAAAAGACCAGCTTGTCAACAGTTAGATGATAATTAATGTAGATTGTCTCTATTATTATATACAAAGCCATGGTGACTGGACTGTTATACATGAGTATTGCTATACAAGTACAGATATTATTAACACATCAGTTCCTGTATTCTACATTTCATGTTTACTGAATGATATTCAATCAGGTCTCACACTGAAAGTCTAATTAGTGGAGATGCTGACACTGATTTATTGAAAGCTGCTCTGTGAATGGAGTGGCTGGAAGAATAGAACTCTTTCTAGAGGAAACAGAACTCAAGTGGCCACTTGCAACTTGGCAGCACCTCAAAGCTGCCGATGAGTGCTAGATGAACATTTCTGCTTTCCCGTGACCGCCGGGCCTCTCACTTTCACTTGTATCTCGCTGAGACAAAAGTCTTGATAATTACTTCTCTCTATCTAGTAATTCCTTCCTGTAGTGTAACTGGATATTGTTGAATGGCAGGCTGAGCACCACTAAGTGAGTCCATTTTATATATATTTTAAGAACTACAATATGCTGGTGCAATAGTATTTTATAAATTTATTAGTTTCTTATTCTGTTCTCTCAAGCAAGTAGTTGACATTTTAAACTCAAGTATTTCAAAGTGAATAAAATGAGAGTACAATCTGAGAGAATTTGAGACATTCCAATTAGATGTCACGGTCTGTTGAGCACGCAGACGACACGCAATAACTCGTGAGTCAGCCATATTTGACATGAAATTTTATTGGATTTCTGAATAGTTTTTACACCTCCACTTGGCCTGGCCATTCAGTCTTTATATAATTTGATACATTTGATTGATGACACTTAAATGAATTGACTTGAAGTCATGTTGACACAACCAGAGTGAATCTTTTGTCCTTATTATAGCTCACACTCAAATGACATAGCCTTAAATCTTGTCTACCGATTCGATGAGTTAAGGGCGATTAACAAGGCTCTCTGTAAGCTGGGCTAATGCTTTGAGTTCCTATAACTGAATATTGTTTTGCATGTGCCAAAATATTTATCTATTTGGTAGAGTCTGTGGTGTAGTGTTGATAATATTCCTACTAATTGCTGTTTTCAGATAAACTTCCGATTTGTTTGCTGTGTAGCTTTTCTTGTGTGGATTGTAGGAGTTGAATGGAAGAGTAATGACTTACCTGTTCAGAGTAATAACTTACCTGTTCAGAGTAAAAACTCACCTGTTCAGAGTAATGACTTACCTGTTCAGAGTAATGACTTACCTGTTCAGAGTAATAACTCACCTGTTCAGAGTAATGACTCACCTGTTCAGAGTAATAACTTACCTGTTCAGAGTAATGACTCACCTGTTCAGAGTAATAACTTACCTGTTCAGAGTAATGACTCACCTGTTCAGAGTAATAACTTACCTGTTCAGAGTAATAACTTACCTGTTCAGAGTAATAACTTACCTGTTCAGAGTAATAACTCACCTGTTCAGAAATTCTTTTGGTAGACAAGAAGATGAGCTGGTAAAAAAGACATCAACAGCATCCTAGAATAATGCTAGTAACAAATTTAAAACCACATTAGAAGACTAGATATAAAAGTTTTGTAGAATTACACTAACAGAGATAAAGGAAAAATTACATAGAGCTCAGTATTTTAGCTATAAATAGCTTTTTGTCAGACTAGGACATTCAATGATTGAACTTAGAACGTAGGCTATTTCATGGTTTTGTGGCTGAGAATTTGAAATGTTATGAAATTGTTGACAGAGATGACTCATGGTTTGACATACCGCACTTGGTGGGTGGTCTACTGAACTAGATTCTTGAATGAAGGCTCACATGCACTACATAGCAGGTATGGTAAAACCATTACATCCAGGTACTTAATTGTGGGTTCAGACCAAATATGTTAATGTCTTTGGCATCCACCAAACTGAACGTCTTCCAATACACCCAGGGCCTGTAGACTTCATTGAATTACTCACCAGAAATAATTACACTATTAATAAAACGATGCATTGTTGTCTAGAGTCATTTGCAACGACATGTTTTATGAGGAATATATTTATTGGAAGAGCCGCTTGTTGTTGACTTCTAGACAGGAAACTGGGCTCTTAGTATCAAAAGAATCGGCCTACAGAAAGTGGTTTTGGCAAGAGACGCAGACAGACATTCGAGGGCAGCTTTAGAAATTCTTCAAAAGAAAGGGTCAGCTTGCTGCCTTATATTTATTACATTGAGTCGTGTCACATGCATGTTTCTACTCGGTCTACTTGACATGGATATTAATGGCTGTAGTATATAGAATACATATATTCACTCTGAGCACAGCTCCCTGGAGAGGTAAAGATTAATTGAAATGAAATCAGCAAAGATTTCTGTATGAAATTCATTTGGTTTTCAAATGAACTATTTTATGTTTTATAATTGGCAGCTACTTCTATTTTTCCCGAATTTGACCATTTCAATAGAAAATTTATTAAAATTTCCATTTATGTTGTTTTGTTTCACATTAAATGTAGCCAAGCATACGAAATATCCAGACATTTTAATATGCAGACATAAAATAAAGTAGCACAATCCATGTCGTTATATTGTCTCAAATCTCCGGAAATCTTAACAGATTATTCGTGTTTTTTTCTTGCAAAAAGAGACAGTTTAGTTGTAAGAGAAAGGAAAGTACAAATTAATGATAAAACTCAGCTGCAATATAATATAATATTATAGAGCTGTAATATAATACCGGTATTATAATATTCTGGAATAAATCAGGATATTATTAAAACAAATCCTAAGTTGTTTTTACTTTGATTGGTTGCGTGACCTTCAGACTATTGACAGATTTTGTTGCGCAATCAGTTTGACCTGAGGTCAAAGGAAGGACATGAAGATTTGCTTTGAGAAGACAACAACATGAAAGTAATTGTTCAGTTGGCAGCAAACAGTCTGTTAATGTAGTGTTGTGTTACTTTATAAATTATTATAATAAGTTATACATTAGTCTGGCATAGAATCAGTATGTTGACATATAAGTGAGGAGTTTAGTAGAGACTGGCAGCTTCTTATGTTATATAACTTCTTGTAATATTCCCAGCATAGGAAACCATGACACTATATGTACAGTATATCAGTATATATACTGTTAGCTATCTATATATACAGTATATGTACTGTTAGCTAGCTATATGTACAGTATACTGTTAGCTAGCTATATTCTAACACACAACTCAATACTTTATGTTCAGCCATTTTATTAATTCAGTTCTCATAACAAATAGTGAGCAACACAGAATACTAAAGATTAGCCAATCATCAAGAAGCTCTCTACACGGCATCAGGCCTTGAGCAGCATGTTGTTGCTGACCCAGTGTAGGCTATCAATCAGCTCGTCTATTGAGGGACGCTGGTCGACGTTCCACAGAGTACACCGGGAGATGATGTTGACCAGAGGCTCAAGAGGGAAAGCCTCAGAGACTAGACTTAGAGCCTTGCCGAGACTGAACATATCACTGAGGACGTTGGTCTCACCCCCGAACAGCACCTCTGGGGCTATGTGGCTGTATTCCTTCAATATCTTCGCTCTGTTGGAGTCATTCACCTCTAGAGCCAAAGTGATTCCCTCCCCGATGGAGGCGAGGCCGAAGTCCACAAACACCGGGTCGTAGCTTCCTGTACCGGAAGGGCGGAGGAGAATATTGTCTGCTTTGATATCGTTGAGTAACATGTCCATGGCGTGGAACTGCTTCACCGCAAACGCAATCTTGCTGCAGGTGAGGACCCAGTCTAGGATGAGCTGTATCGTCTTTGGTGCATTGTGGGCCTGTTTCAACGTCTGCCGGAAGTCGTAGGGGTCCGGGCCGGATGAGGAGCCCACAAAGTCGCAGACGATGGCCCACTCGAGATACGCTCCTCCGAGGGCGCAGAAAGAGGCGAGACCGCGGTAGTGGGCGGCGTAGCCTGTGGTACTGGCAATCTGCAGCAGGAAGGCCTCCTGGAGGAGGGCGTACATGTCACTCTTGTCTCTCTTCAGTGCCTTGATAGCCACCAGCTTACCCGAGCTCTTCATCTTGCCGTACAGCACCTCCCCAAACTCCCCGGACCCAACTGTGATGTATCTACAAACAGAACTCAGCTATACACACTTGGTCCTCAGCTATCCCACCTCCTCACTGAGGGTGGGAGTATCGCCAACCCCAACCATACTAATATGATAATGTGAACTCTAAAGCTAATATTGCGCTACATTCTTACATCTGAAATATTTTTATAAATTTAAAATAATTGTAGACAAATAATTTATTTTACAAAGTATCCATTTCAGGCTAGACTGAGTTCTGTGGCCCATGTGAGGGACGCGTACCTGTCACCCTGATAGCCGTACTGGACTTGAGAAGTTGGTAGAATCTTCTCCACAAAGGCACTCTTGTTGGCCTCGTATAAAGGAGGAAAGATTTTCTTCTTCATGACTGAAGCGACGTGCTCCATGCTTCGAACCAGACTAAAGAGAATCATAGACCTGATCGGGTTATAAAAAGAGTATCAAATCTATTAATAGAATTACCATATAAACAAAAGTAAGAAATAAAGAGTTGAATATATATTCTGACTTAAATAAAGTTTCCAGGTGAATATCTCAGTTATACTGATTGAGCTTCAGGTAACTTAATAGCCCAAGTTTCACATTGTACACTCAAGTGATTACAGGTTGTTGAAGCTCACGCCCCATAGAGCATGAATAGTTATCATGTTATGACTTGCAGGCTAACATTCTACTGACCAGGCCACAGGGGACTCTTTTTCTCTTGTCCCTGTCGACTCGACAACAGAACCTGGTGACTGCAAGTGCCGTGAAGAAACAGGGGCGGAGTGTCCTTCTAGTTTAGGGGTCGGCCGCACACCATCCCCTGAAATATACCAGAACTTATATATAAAATAAAGTTTATTCCTTTGATAATAAGGTTATAGTAAAAATATATAGATTACAAGGCTTTAACATTTCTTTTCCTTCAAGCTGATATTTCCTATTATTTTTGCAGCAATAACCATGAAAGTTGAAAACAATGGAATAGGAATGCTACTAAAAGTAAAGGTTACAAACTGCAAACATTTCTGTGAAATATTCGACACACAGAGAGAGACCAGGAGGAGAGAAGTGTTAGCTAACTAACCAATGTTGAGTGGAGTAACCCGGGAACCATATCTGTCCGAGATATAGTTGGAAGCACCTTCCATGTGTTTGGCAGCACCAGTTGTGTTTCTGGCAGCTCCATTTGCGTTCCTGATGAGGTGATGCGGCTTGCGGTTGACATCTGGTAAGAGAGGCTGTTCAGAAACCGTGCGGTGGGTTGGCTTGGAGGGGCCAGGGAGGGAAGACAGCGGCTCACTTTGACATCTTCAACACAGAATGTCGAGGGTCTGACACAAGTGAGATTATGGACAGATGACTCAACATATAGTCAGATGACTTAACATATAGACAGATGTCTTAACATATAGACAGATGACTCAACATATTATAGACATATGACTCAACTTATAGACAGATGACTTAACATATAGACAGATGACTAAACTTATAGACAGATGACTCAACATATAGACAGATGACTCAACACATAGTCAGATGACTAAACTTATAGACAGATGACTCAACTTATAGACAGATGACTTAACATATAGACAGATGACTAAACTTATAGACAGATGACTCAACATATAGACAGATGACTCAACATATAGACAGATGACTCAACACATAGACAGATGACTAAACATATAGACAGATGACTCAACATATAGACAGATGACTCAACTTATAGACAGATGACTCAACATATAGACAGATGACTCAACACATAGACAGATGACTAAACATATAGACAGATGACTCAACTTATAGACAGATGACTTAACATATAGACAGATGACTAAACATATAGACAGATGACTCAACATATAAATTTTTTTTCGCAAGTTGAACTCAAAGGTTTAAACTAATTGTACATGATTTCTACAGGCTGGTGTTACCAGTATCACTCCGCAATTAAAGACTCGGGTAAACTAACTTGTGAAGGTGTGATGTCATACTCTGGTACTGCGACGTGATTGGACGGAGAGGTTTGGTATTTACCAGGTGGGGTGTGTCTGGTCGTACATTAGCAGACGGATGGTTAGAGTGAGTCACGGGTGAGTCAGTCTTGAGTGGCTTTCGGCTACTGGTGGACTTGGTGGTGAGACAGTCCATAGCAGACGACGACATGCTGGAAGCAGACGCACTGCGACTCTCCTAAAAGAAAATACCAGAAAAAGTGAAGAATTACAGTACCCTAGCTGAGAGGATACAGTACCCTAGCTGAGAGGATACAGTACCCTAGCTGAGAGTACAGCACCCTAGCTGAGAGGATATAGTACTCTACCTGAGAGTACAGTACCCTAGCTGAGAGGATACAGTACCCTAGCTGAGAGTACAGTACCCTAGCTGAGAGGATATAGTACCCTAGCTGAGAGGATACAGTACCCTAGCTGAGAGGATATAGTACCCTACCTGAGAGTACAGTACCCTAGCTGAGAGTACAGCACCCTACCTGGGAGCTACGAGAGCGACTCGAGTCACTGGAGATGCTGACGTCAGCCGTCTGCGAGTTGTAAGAGAAACTTAACATTTCGTCTGAGTCGGACTTCATCACATCTTCTTCCTTCTGGTGTTTCTGTAAGTATTTGGATTTTAAACACTTGCAAACAGGAAGTTGAAGATTAGAGAACATTTTCTCAACAGACATGACTTCAGCTTTTCTCATACTAAAAGTAACTCTGCTTTAAACTAGATTTGAATATGACTGAGTGACTCTCACCACTAACCTTGCGAGTACAACTTTGACTGACACTCTGGCGGTCACTACTGGATGAATTTGATCGTCTCATGATGCGAGAGAAAACGGAGCCCATACTACATGTTACCAGGTGATAGACAACTTACGAGATGCTGCCCTTTGTCTGGTAACACAGGAGGACGTTGTGTCATGTCGTATCTCAACACATTCCGGACGTCGAGCTCAATAATGAGGTCGTGAGGAAATATGCTCCAACTTAGCATTGTTGGAAGAAGTTCAGCAAACTCATAGTGAACAGCGAGTTGAAACAATGTGATGAACTGTCACTGTGGTACAGTCATCAGGTTTAATATAACAGAACAAAACTAGGTAATACATTTCCTGGGAAACAACCAAAAAGTACATTTTTTGTAACATAATAAGTTAAAAACGTACACATTACGTAATCTGATGAAGTATAACACTTAATAAAATCTTTAGTCAACCCCACATCTTAGCAGCTACAGGAGTGTAACTAATACTACTTTGTTGTTGAGGACACAACTGCTGCATTGTGGAAGATGTCATGACATGAGAATGGCTGCCCCTTCCCCCTCAGCTGCCAATAGCTATTCCCATCACACAGTTATAGTTGCATCTGTCTCACTGAATTAAGTTGTTAATATATCTAGAGTGGATGTTAAGAATGGATAAAGTTAGGAATAGTAAAACTGCTCCAAAATGAAATGCACAATTATGTAATAATGCATGTTAAAAACTGGGCTCATTGTTTGTTAATAGGAATTTCCTGCATTGTTTAAATGTGATGATATATTAGTGGTTAAGGCAATGAATAACAACTCATTATCACAATGACAATAACTTATCGACTTGTAAAAGTCATCTTGATATCTGATTTCCTGACAATAATTACACAAATTATTGTTTGTTACAAATTGATTAATTAGATGAGGTGAAAGCTATTCAGATTCTGCACATCAACACATAACTGTCCAAATCAATGATGAAACCGCCAGCCTATTACCATCTAATTATGTTAATTAGCTGAAATACAATAATAGAAAACATGCAGGTCGATACTGACTTGGTTATTTCAAGTGAAAACAAAGAGGAGCAGATAAAGTTAAATAGTTAATGAATAGGAAGAGAATTCCAGTAGATGTTCAACTAAAGCTAAGGAACAATAGTAATAGCAGCTAATTATTCTCATTATTATTAGTCTAGCCTCCAGGTTTAGCAATTATTAATAACTTTGAGTTTGCAAACACAAGAACTTCATAAATTATATTATAGTGTTTGTGTTGTAGCCTGCAGGAGGAAGGAGTAGTGAATGCAAAGGGCAGGTGGAATAAGGCCATGTTAATCAAATAGGCTGAAGAAAGAGAGAAAATTGACTCAGTAGAAATGAAAGAATTCACTATAGTTTAAAGAATTCAGTATTTTACCAGTTGTGAATTATTATTTGCCAGTAACTGTAAATTTAAAAATGTTAGCTCTTTTAGAAAACAAGCATTTGATAAAGAGTATAATAAAAGCAGCTACTTTGTGAGAAAGATATATTTATTATCTAAATATAGTATAAACATAGAACTGAAGTCAAGGCTGCTAGTGGAGATGGCTGGAAGCAGCGATTAGCTCAACTGTTGGGCTGAATTAAGTAAACCCAGCTAATAGCTGGGAGTAGACAAAACAAATATACAATAATGCAGACGGCATTCATAGTCGAGTGTCGCAGTTGAAGAATTACTTTGTAATTGATATAAAAACTAAAAGACATGCTACAATAATTCACCAGCCTAACTACCCCATACGCAGTGCGCAGTCCTGTGCAGATATAATACAGCATAAATAATTAAAAAAATTCCCCTAAAATATAAATTGAAAGCTAAAAAAAATATGTGAAAAGTTGGGCAACTGGTGACGTGGTTAGAGCTATACAACCAATGAGCATTGAATGTTGCTGGTCACATGACTGAAGGCATCCAATCACAGGTAGTCATTGTATACGGCGGACCAATTAGACGGCCCGTGTTGGGTGTGCGAAGGTCTATTGTCAAGGAAAATATTTGGACTTAACTGGGTCACAGAAACGACCAATTGGGTGTCACGTAGCTTTATCTGGGTCAAGAAACGACCAATCAGCATTGCTGGATGCAGACTGTGGACTAGAACCTCTCTCGTTCATCAGCGATCCAGATCTGACAAAACAAGAAGAGATAATGTGAGAATACACAAGATAATATGAGAATACACGAGATAATATGAGAATACACGAGATAATATGAGAATACACGAGATAATGTGAGAATACACGAGATAATGTGAGAATACACGAGATAGTGTGAGAATACACGAGATAATGTGAGAATACATGAGATAATGTGAGAATACATGAGATAATGTGAGAATACACAAGATAATGTGAGAATACACGAGATAATGTGAGAATACACGAGATAATGTGAGAATACACGAGATAATGTGAGAATACACGAGATAATGTGAGAATATACGAGATAGTGTGAGAATACACGATATAATATGAGAATACACGAGATAATGTGAGAGTACACGAGATAATGTGAGAATACACGAGATAATGTGAGAATACACGAGATAATGTGAGAATACACGAGATATCTCAAAGAAAAGAGAAAGAGATACTCACTTTGACTTCACCTGCTCGTACTGAGTCATAGTGCGCATAGAGTCTAGGGAGCCCCGGGTTATCATCACAGTAGTTTGGAGGGCCGGACTGACACCCATACTGGGAGTTGATCTTCCCGAGGGTTTGCTGGCTAACTGTGAAATGGAGGGCAACACTATGAGTAGCTGTATGACTGGGTACTAGTATAACTAACTACTAGTACAACTAACTACTAGTATACTGACTACTAGTACAACTGACTACTAGTATACTAACTACTAGTCCAACTGACTACTAGTCCAACTGACAACTACTACTACTACTAGTAACACTGCACACTCACTGCTAGTTTAATGAACTTCCACATGTCCTCCTGTCTCTTCTGCTGAAAGGCCTTGACCTGCTCCCTAAACTCTCCGATTCTGGTCATGATGGAGCTGAGCTGCTCGGCTAGGCTGGCTATCTTCAGCCTCTTTTCCATCATCACTCTACAGAGTAACACAACTCCTACTCTACACACATATTATACTCTACAGAGTAACACAACTCCTACTCTACAGGGTAACACAACTCCTACTCTACGGAGTAACACAACTCCTACTCTACAGGGTAACACAACTCTCCCATGTGACTGAATAGACTGACTGCACATCCTCAGTTATATTTAACCAGGAATAACAACTCTGTAGAGTGACAACTCCGTCTACAAGTTGCAGATTGGAGGGAGACGGAGTGAGACTGTACCTGCAGTAGGCGTGTAGTCCGTTAGTCTGTCTCTCACTCAGCGCAGTGATCTGTGAGATACACGACAGCATGTCCTGATTGGTTGGTTTCACTGTCTCACCTACAGTGTAGATAATAGAGTGTAGATAATAGATGGAAAATTCTACAGATAAAAGGTAACAGGAAACATGGACTCGCAGACAGAAAACTTACCCCGAGATCTTTTTCGGATGTCTATGTAGAGCTGATGGCTCTTCTCAAATCTACAAGAGGAACATTTAGTTGCGAGTTGTCTCCCCTGATGGTCTGATATAGACAGGGTGAGGTAACTCCTAAATTCCTAAACAGCTACACTAACTAGCTGAGTTCTACAGCCACACTAACTAGCCGAGTTCTACAGCCACACTAACTAGCTGAGTTCTACAGCTACACTAACTAGCCGAGTTCTACAGCCACACTAACTAGCTGAGTTCTACAGCTACACTAACTAGCTGAGTTCTACAGCTACACTAACTAGCTGAGTTCTACAGCCACACTAACTAGCTGAGTTCTACAGCTACACTAGCTAGCTGAGTTCTACAGCCACACTAACTAGCTGAGTTCTACAGCCACACTAACTAGCTGAGTTCTACAGCTAGCTAGTGCACTGAATTATATCTACTTTATATAGACTAGACATGAGGACGTGAGTGAACTATATGTGGTAGAGGTTCCCGAGGTGATAGGACAGAGGAAGTTACTACAGGATGTGAAATAGGCAGACGTTGAGTGAGAAAGAGGCTGGTGCCGAGGAACTTACAGCTGGTGAATGCCGGCCCCGGGATACTGCTGATAGACTGAGAAGGGCTTCTTCTTCAACTCCTCAATAGACATCTGCAGCTGGTCATAGAGCGTGCTCAGTTGGTTCAACTCTTCTTCCTGTATCATATAATATCATATAATATAATATAATACAATACACAGAGAGAGAGAGAGAGAGTAATATAATACTGAGAGAGAGTAATATAATACTGAGAGAGTAATATATTACAGAGAGAGAGTAATATAATACAGAGAGTAATATAATACAGAGAGAGAGAGTAATATAATACAGAGAGTAATATAATACACAGAGAGAGAGTAATATAATACACAGACAGAGTAATATAATACACACAGAGAGTAATATAATACAGAGAGAGAGTAATATAATACAGAGAGAGAGTAATATAATACAGAGAGAGTAATATATTACAGAGAGAGAGTAATATAATACAGAGAGTAATATAATACAGAGAGAGAGAGTAATATAATACAGAGAGTAATATAATACACAGAGAGAGAGTAATATAATACACAGACAGAGTAATATAATACACACAGAGAGTAATATAATACAGAGAGAGAGTAATATAATACAGAGAGAGAGTAATATAATACAGAGAGAGAGTAATATAATACAGACAGAGTAATATATTACAGAGAGAGAGAGTAATATAATACAGAGAGTAATATAATACACAGAGAGAGAGTAATATAATACAGAGAGAGAGTAATATAATACAGAGAGAGAGAGTAATATAATACAGAGAGAGAGTAATATAATACAGAGAGAGTAATATAATACACACAGAGAGAGTAATATAATACACAGAGAGAGTAATATAATACAGAGAGAGAGAGTAATATAATACAGAGAGAGAGTAATATAATACAGAGAGAGTAATATAATACACAGAGAGATTAATATAATACGACTTACAAGACTTTTCATGGCTTTAAGCTCTGCTCTCATGTCATTCCAACTCTTTATCGTATTTACACTCTCTGAAACATACGGTATTACAGTGGTACACTCTCTGATACACAGCTCTAGTATTACAGTGGCACACCGGAAGCTATACTGAGGCACACAGAGTGGAGAGACAGTGGAAAACTTACCAAACCTAGCGCCTCCGGTGGAATCTTGACTTTGGCTCTCGTACTGCGCCAAGTCTGTTTGGAATCTGTAAGGAGACAGTTTATAAGAGGATACATAATTATACATACAGCCTTACTCACCTTACTATACTAGACACATGTAAGGATACTCACCCTACTATACTAGACACATGTAAAGATATTCACCCTATCATATAACACATGAGGATACTCACCCCTGGTCACAGAAGTCTATTAGAATGTGTAGATTAAACAGCTCAGCTCTCACAATATTTCTATTCTTCACAAAATCTGATAATTCTCTCATGAGGCTGTACCTGTGAAAAGAGTCGAATACAGGAAGTGATGTACAGGAAGTAGTGCACAGGAAGTAGCATACAGGAAGTAGTATGTAGGAAGTAGTGCACAGGAAGTAGCATACAGGAAGTGAGGTACAGGACTGATTAACTAAGACTATAATAACAACATCCATGTGCAGCAGAAAGATATTTACCAGATGGCCTTTGAGGACAGATATATTCTCAAGAACTCCTTGGCTTTCTCTCCACAGTAGTATGCCCCCTGGGACATGAACTTTACCTGATCCTGCAGAATAGAAGGGACATGTCTGCAGTACAGTAATACGTCTGCAGTAGAGTAACACGTCTGCAGTACAGTAACACGTCTGCAGTACAGTAATACGTCTGCAGTACAGTAACACGTCTGCAGTACAGTAACACGTCTGCAGTACAGTAATACGTCTGCAGTACAGTAACACGTCTGCACTAACCTCACTGTTGAGAGCTATATCCTCTCTCTGTATCATAAACTGGACAAGTTCAGGAAACAGTTTACCGTCAGAGGGAAGAGGCGGCAGGACTTCATCTTGGTTGTCTCCTTTGAACTTCCTGAAGACGTAGAGACTGGGCTGTTCGTCCTACAAGACACTCAGGGATTACAACATCATAATATGATATAAATAATATAACATAATATATAATGAGATACCGCAATAAGATGTAGTGTAATGTAATAAACTACATTAAAAAGGCAAGTGGCAGTAGCTGTATCCAAATGCAGTTGTGAGAATGCTGCTGTATTATTAATGATGTGAAAACAACTCTAAAATGACTGACTGATTTGATTTATTACTAGAAGTGCTAGGGAGTTGTCCCCTCACCTGACCAGCCATATCCCGAGCTCTTTGGTTGAGAGAGAGAAAAGTCCCCTGCACTGTGAGCAGCTCGAGTTCGGTCATTGGTATAGAGGTCTCGCGCTCCAACGCTTTCAGCACGTCTTTGATAGTGTGCTTGTCTTCCACAGGGTAGGTTAGTAGCTTGTTTAGTGGTACACAGTATATGAAGAGTAGCTGTAATATGAAGTACGGCACACACTAACAAGTGACACACACTAACAAGTGTAATATAGTAAGGTAAATAAGAGACACACTAACAGGTGAGCTGAGTATATTATCCAGAAGTTTCCAACATCTATCTCTGTCCACACTTCCAGACTCGGCTCTACCACCCCGCGACTCTGGGTCCCACCTCAACATCACTTTCAAGAATTGTTCAAAAAACGCTCGAGAGGTTCTAAAAAGAGCAAAGTTGGTCAAATCACTTCAAATAATAGTTTACAGACTATTCACTGACTACTAGTTGAATACACACTGACTATTAGTTAAATACTAACTGACTACTACATACTGACAGACTGACCACTGACCTACAAAGGTGATTGGGAAACACTAGTCTATCAGAGTTGGTGATTTCCCCGTCTATGTTGTAGTAAACACAAATATCATCTGGCTTTTTCTTCTGCACTTCTGCAAACCTGGAAATTCAAATAAATAATTTATTCATAAAATATAACCCAGCTATTATACTATACTGCTGCATTGTGTACAAAGTAACAGGAAACCTTTAGAAGGAGCAACACAAACAAACAACTTTAAGTAGTGCCTAGGGTGTAGAAAGTTCCTACAGAGCAGGTAGAAGCAAGGCTGGCAGTAAGTAGACAGTCTATATAACTGTGCCTACCATCTGAAAGGCACTTCGCTAGGCAAAAAGGGACGGACTCCAGTGATACACTCAAAGAGCACAACTCCAAAAGACCAGAAATCCACGGTTCGAGTGTAGCCCTTCTTGGACATGAGCTCTGGAGCCTAGTCAACAGAAAGCAATGAGTTGTGCAGTAGAGGTCAATAGAGGCGTGAGCTAACATTCCGCATGATGTTGGGTTACATTGAAATATAGAATAATATTATATTAGAGTATTATATTATATAATATAGTATATCATATTAGAGTATTATATTATATAATATAGTATAATATCATATTAGAGTATTATATTATATATAATATAGTATAATATCATATTAGAGTATTATATTATATAATATAGTATAATATCATATTAGAGTATTATATTATATATAATATAGTATGTCATATTAGAGTATTATATAATATAGTATAATATCATATTAGAGTATTATATTATATAATATAGTATAATATCATATTAGAGTATTATATAATATAGTATATCATATTAGAGTATTATATTATATATAATATAGTATAATATCATATTAGAGTATTATATCATATAATATAGTATAATATCACATAGAATATTATATTATTGTATTATACTCACCAAGTACTGCATGGTGCCGACGAAGGAGTAGAGGATACTGGAATCAAACAGCTCCTTAGCGTATCCCAAGTCTATGATCTTGTAGAGAACCTGTCAATAGAATAGCCTTAGTATCTTTAGATTACAACATTCAGACTGTAAGGGTGGAGGGTACAGATCCCCTAAGAGAGCTGGGCCAGTGCAACGAGGCTATGTGCTGCTTATTGTGGTGTAAGGATAGTGAGAGCTTGATTGGACAATAGGTAGTAACAGCTGAACTGAACAAAATGGAATAGTTGTAAGTGTGATACTATGTATAAAGACATTTAGTAATAGCCTGAGAACAGATGGGTGTTACTGTGGGTGAGTAGGGTGCTTACATCGCCTTCCCGGGGTCCTTTCCTAGCTATAACTATGTTCTCAGGCTTCAAGTCTCTGTGAGTGATCTTGAGAGAGTGTAGATGTTCGACTCCCTTAGCTATGTTACTGACCAGCCAGCGTAGTGAAGACTCCTTCATTCCACACGGCGTCTTTGTCAGCAACTGCAACACGTTAACATGTGAGAATATAATATACATAACATAGTGTATATAGTACAAGATATATAACGAAACAGTTATAATAGAAGAATATATAATACAATAAAATAAACCCTGAATTGCGCCAGTGTCGTTTCAACTCATTCCCTCAAACATTGGCTGCATGTCAACAAATTTGTTGATGAAATTCATTGATTCCATTTAGAACTTTTTTTTATTTAAACAAGGGAATAGTAATTTCAAATTAAATTTAATATGGTCAAAAGATACAATGTATTGATATAAACAGGGTGTCAAGAGAAGCCAATGATATTGTAATAATATGAACGACTGGCTCCAGTTGGCAAATAGACTGACAGCAAGCAGTACAGGAACATCTCAAATAGTAGAGTATATATTTCCTTGTATCACATTTAAATGTATACGGCACTACACCCTATGCAGTACTTCCTGGTAGTTCCGGGAAATCCCAATTATTAACTCACTAAATACCGTGATGCATTAAACACAATCACCTAAACAACAGTTGGTAAATAAATCATTTAGCAATCAATCAGTTGAGTTGAATTTAAGGCGGCAACTAGAAGGAAATTTAAGTACTTATGGCTAGAATTGCTATGATTCAGAAATAAGTGTAGCTTTATGTTAGGGTGGGCCACGCCTTATTACCTCCAACACTAAAGTACAGCTAGATATATCCTCCTTTTACAAAACTACGCTATAAATTGCAGACTTTCTGGTTAACCGAGTTCATAAATTAATATTTATTCTATGATAGATCAGCCTCTAATCTCATCTTAATAACTCACACTACTAACTAATAACTCAATACTGCTAACTAATAACTCACACTACTAACTAATAACTCACACTACTAACTAATAACTCACATTATTAACTAGTAACTCACTCTACTAACTAATAACTCACACTACTAACTAATAACTCACACTACTAACTAATAACTCACACTACTAACTAATAACTCACATTACGAAGGTCTCCCCCTGAGCAGTACTCCATAATCAGGGCTGGAGGCTCGTTGGCCTGAGGGAGAAACTGGGCTGGAGTTGGCAGGGCTCGGACTATGTTGTCGTGATTGATTCTAGACATGATCTCTACCTCAGCATCCCATTTCTCTCTCATTCTAGTGGAGAGCTCATTGTTTGCTCCACATTTCTTCACAGCTATTTGCTCCCCTGACCTCTAAACAACAGCAAATAATAAACTGAGTAATCATTTATTTGATTGGCTGATAAACTAAGTAATCTTCTATTTGATTGGCTGATAGAGTAGTTTTAAAGAATACAACTGTATACTATCGCTTTGTTATAAATCTTCACGACAAAAACAAAATGAAAACAAGATTGAAGTTCAAAGTTGTTTGGCATTTTTTCAGCATTAGAAAGGTTAGACTGTGTTCCTACATTAGAAATGTTAGACTGTGTTCCTACAATAACAAAATCAGGAAACAATTCTTGGCATTTGTGAACTTTCTTATGAAAGAAGAGTAAATAACAAACTTCATGATGTAAAAAGTGTATTTAGAGACTTTCACATGTAACCTGCCTATTTTATTGTACTAAACGTAAATTATTATCATTAGAATATTGTGCAACATGGTCAAGAAGGGTAAAGGATATTATTTCAAGAACCAGAAATAGTGTATATTTGTAATTATAGACAACTTCACAGCCAATACTTTAATACGCTCTGATATTAGATGCTTCCTTAACATCATGTGTCTATGTAATACAAGTCACAATACCGTGTTTTTAAAGAGGTAGACTTGACCAAAACCCCCCTGGCCAAGTTTCATCTCCTTGATCCACTCCCCCTCATCCTGCTGCATCTCGGTCATCCTTTAGGATCATCCAATCAGATGCCGGCTCTCTGTCAACTGCTTTCGTATGATTGGTTGGTTGACTGAAACACAAGGATGGAAATTAACAATGAATACCCAACACAGATATCATAGTTCATGTAACAGGCTAATAATAATAGTACTACTTACGGCTACAATTAGACAACATTATTAAAATACACATAGCAATCAGTAAATGAGATATTGTGAAATGACAGTAATAATGATAATTTCGTAATTGAGTTATTAAAATATTTGTATTAAATTTAATAATACCAATACATATAACAATTATATATATACTAAATTCATTTACAAATAAAATCAATAGGCGCAATACACCCAAAGGCCATAGGCATATGTGAATACTTTTATTTTATGTTTTAACTTTGAAGCAAACAAGATGAATAGATGGGTTGTTAACTGATAGTAGCTGCTATTACTAATAATAATAGTAATACTACAAGTACTAGTAAATGAACTAAATGCGATAATAATTGAATAACATTATTAATACTAATAGTAATACTAATAGTAATAGTAAATGTAATACTAGCGCTGATAGCAATACTAACACTAATGATATTAGTTACTAATTGTGCTGAAAGCATAATCAAACTTTTATTTTGATTTAAATTGAATAATTTTCATAATTTTGATTACTTACTTGCTAAGTTACAGCGACTCTTCCAAAAAAGATTGCCCTCGGACTTAGCCTAAATTAGTCCAAGTCTAAACTGTCAGTGTCACATTAAAGTTGACTATTACGTCTACTATGTAAGTTGATGTAATTTGAGGGTGTCTGATTTACAATCACTTTTACTTTAAGAGTATCAGTATGCCCTCAACTTCGAGTTCAACGATAGTCACGTTCACTGTGAGTCCTGGTGACTGTTAGTGCGAGTGTCACTCTTGTCTTAATCTTACAGTTACTGTAAGTGTACACAAACACAGCTTTTTTCAGTTATCACCAAGGAATATAAATTACTCGAGCTTCATGACTTAAAACTTGAGTTTAGCTGGAAGAAATTCAACGTGAAAAAGGCAATCAAAACTTGTAATTAGAAAATTTATTTGCTTTTGGGAAAGAGTAAAGTGTAATTAGACTGCCGTTTACTTGAGGAAAACCCAATTTGAGCACAGCGGAACATGATGGGCTGTACGCCGTTTTTGATGAAATTAAAGAGGCGTATCAAACATGTATACAATATGACAAGACATTATGTAATAAAATCGCAGGCTATAAAGATCAGTTTTGCCGCGATTCGAGATAAACACAAATATCAGTAGAAGGGCGAGAAGTTCGGAATGTGTTCACACCAACACTCCGTAGTTTCGTTTCAGTGGCGGGAATTGTGATCAACTCTATAACTATGTCCTAAGAACTCAACAAGTGTCTAATAGTTATAGTAATTTTATATTATGCAGTAATGAAGTTAATTTGATAAATTGTTCTTATAAATAATTGATGTTCAACTTCATATTTATGTTTTTTTTTACTTAAAGTCGCTACAGTTTGACTTTGACTTAAACAATTAAACATTCACATTGAAATTGAATGATTGAGATTTGAGTGATTCTGATTGACTTTGAGTTTGACTTTGAGTGATACTGATTGACAAGTCGTGCCCCTGGCCTACACAAACTGAAACATTAACAGTAACTCTAAGTCTAATTCTGAGTCAAACATTTGCAGTAAATGTGGCACCAACTCTAACTTAGAGTCTAAGAGTAACTCAGTAATACTG
This sequence comes from Bugula neritina, assembly GCA_964035545.1. Lineage (NCBI taxonomy): Eukaryota > Metazoa > Bryozoa > Gymnolaemata > Cheilostomatida > Bugulidae > Bugula > Bugula neritina. Next base: position 432,249 of record OZ037765.1, on the reverse strand, counting down.
ATAAATTAAAGTTATCAACTCATAACTCATTAGTCCTAGACTTAATCATTCTTGATTATCATTATTAATATTATCATTATGATTAGGATTATTATAATCATTTTATTTAGTTATTATTCATTTGAATTTGATACTTGATAGTCACACTGATTGTCATGGTGATGGTCATGGTGATAGTGAAAAATGAATATCAATCTAATACTTTTTACATTTTAGTTTTAATCAAAAGAATTGTAAATGAGATTTCAAAATGAAAGTATGTAGAGCATTAGATAATAAAATCATGAGCAGATACAATTGGTCAGTCGAGTTTTGCTACTGCTGTCAATATATGTATTGTGTGTGGCAGGTTATTTTCTTAATAAGCTTCCACTGCACACAATTTTGCAAGGGAACTTATGCTCCATGTGGCAAGACCTGTACAGTGATTATGAGTTCAACTAAAATATTGCGGACCAACTGCTAATACGAAATAAATTGCATGGTTTCAAATCTTTTATGTTCTGTTTTGAGTAATTGGTAATCAAAATGTCATAAGTATATATCACTTACGCTATTATTTATTATTGAATAATATTGATATGTTGAACAAAAGATTCTTTGCTTTGACAAAAAAGAAGTTAGTTAATCAACATAATCAGAACCATCTCTTGGAAAATTGTTGCTCGCGCCTGCACTAAGGCCAAGGATATATTTATACACTTTATACACTTATGACACTGAATTACTTGGTTTGAGCTAGAGTAGTTTTCTGTAGGAGTTAGCATGACTCAAACTGGGAAGTTGATTTACACTGAGCTGCAATCTATAGCTAATGGAATTGGGAAGTTTCACAATGGTGATTATATCAGAGAGCAAGACGCAGTTGGTGTGTATTCAGTTTGACTAACATGAGTATAACTAACATGAGTATAACTAACATGAGTATAACTAACACAGAGTATAACTAACATGAGTATAACTAACATGAGTATAACTAACATGAGTATAACTAACACAGAGTATAACTAACATGAGTATAACTAACATGAGTATAACTAACATGAGTATAACTAACACAGAGTATAACTAACATGAGTATAACTAACATGAGTTTAACTAACATGAGTATACATAGCATACCTGAGTATAATATATAGCATAGTATACATGTGTATATATTATAGCATAGTATACCTGTTGCATTGTCTAGACTGTGTAAAAGACCTAATCAAGTCCCTGCGGAGAGAGAATGAGACGTGTAACATCAGGAGGTTCTTAGGTCAAGCTCAGGTGCTACAGGAAGACCTGATTCCTCTCATTGTGTACTATGGCAGCGCTGACGAAGAGCTCTTTGAGGTCACCATCAGGTGCGTCATTTCTGCTCATGTAGCGATTGAAGTTGTTTACCGTTCTCTACTCTCCGTTACTTACGCTTTATTGCTTTATTGCCCTGCAGTTCTCTTTAAAAGTTTATTTGATAACTTTATAGTAGTAGACTCTTTAGACATCAGTGATCTGTTATGTTCTGCTGTGCTGTTATAAGTTAGACTTCTTGACACCGCCTGCAGGTGCTTGATGAACCTGACTCAACCTGCCAGGATTGTGTTCAAGAATGAAGTGCCACAAGACCAGAGCACCCGGCACTGCTACATCCAGGTGGAGGAATATCTCCAGGAGTATAAACAGGTGTGTGAAGTAGCAGTGGGGAGACCTCAAGTTTCTTCAACTAACTAACCAATTCCAGATGGAATAGTAGTATTAAATATAAGCTAAGAATGCTCTCTGTTATTGCGTTTGTTTTGATTTTGCCGTTTCCGACATTGTCATGATAGAAAAAGTAGAATCTGTACGCTAGTTTACATTAAACTAATTTGCAACTCATTTCTACAGGCGTTTGTGAATGAACAGTTTCTCAAAGTCGTATCGGAGAAGTTGGCTTATATCCTGGAGTTGGTAAGTGTCAAGGTCAAGTGAACCAACTGACTATTAAGTATCAGCTGTTACTACGACTTGCCTTATATAGTTTGTTTACTGGTTGGCATGGAGACCGGATACAGTGTATAACTGGAGTTGCTGTTATACACTCACATATTTGTCTCCTATATCAATTCACTCTATGATTACCCCAGAGCTTGAAGTTATATCAGCTCTGTGGACAGATACGGAGTGAACAGTAACTGAGTGAATACTAACTGAGTGAATACTAACTGAGTGAACAGTGACTGAGGGAATACTAACTGAGTGAATACTAACTGAGTGAACAGTAACTGAGTGACACTAACTGAGTGAATACTAACTGAGTGAATACTAGCTGAGTAAATACTAACTGAGTGAATACTAACTGAGTGAATACTAACTGAGTGAATACTAACTGAGTGAATAATAACTGAGTGAACACTAACTGAGTGAATACTAACTGAGTAAATACTGACTGAGTGAATACTAACTGAGTGAATACTAAGTGAGTGAATACTGACTGAGTGAATACTAACTGAGTGAATACTAACTCAGTGAATACTAACTGAGTGAATACTAACTGACTGAAGACTCATTGTGATTTTATCTGATTTCAGAGCTGGGAAGAGAGAAGTGAAGACCAGAATGTGCTGATAGAGCGGCTGCTGGTATTATTGCGTAACATCCTCCACGTTGCCGCTACAGACGTAGACAGACTGAGAACTGATGATGATGCAAGCACTCACGACCAGATCGTTTGGCAGATGCACCAGACGGGTCTGGACAAACTTATCCTCTACATCGCCTCATCAGATGATGAGAGGAGGTTTGCTATCCACGTGTTGGAGATAATTTCTCTTATATTTAGAGATCAGACACCTGAACAGCTGTCGTCTGCCGGTGCTTCTCGCAGCCGTAGAGAGAAAGAGAGAGACGAGCAGGAGCTGGCCAGGATAACCGACATGGAGAGAGCGAAGAAGCAGTCACAGCTTCTCAGACTGACTACGAGGTAGAGTGGATATATACTACATGCAGACGTGTATATTATATACACATGTATATAATACATGCAGACGTATATGCTACATGCAGACGTATATGCTACATGCAGACGTATATGCTACATGCAGACGTATATATTACATGCAGACGTATATACTACATGCAGATGTATATACTACATGCAGACGTATATACTACATGCAGACGTATATACTACATGCAGATGTATATAATACATGCAGACGTATATGCTACATGCAGACGTATATGCTACATGTAGACACTCGAGGTTTGGTGGGACTTTTGTTGTGAAGGGAATGAAGTCTATCAGTGATAAAGACGTCATCTACCACAAGCCTCTTTCTGAAGTCAAACAGCACTCTTTTGACGTGGGAAAGAAATCTCGCAAGACACCCAAAAACAGGCAGCCTATTGAAGGTGATGCATTGTACATTATATCATACTTTGTTATACTTTGTGTGTAGTACTCTGTGTGTAGTACTCTGTATGTATTTATCTCACAGGTGAAGAGGTCAGTCGAAGATCTACTCTCTCTATCAGAGTGTGTCTCAAGGAGTTTTGTGTTGAGTTCATTAAGAACTGCTACAACCCCTTGATGAGGGCGGTGAAGGTACGTCCCGTCTTGTCTGCTACACCTGGTACTGAGGCTATGCAGCCGTACCCTGTGTACTCTGTATGCTAGTTGGACACGTATTAACTGTATAGTATAGTCACTCAGTTTACTCTATTGACTGTATAGTATAGTCACTCAGTCTACTCTATTAACCGTATGGTAGAGTGCGTTGGAGAGAGAGAGTAGTCAGGAGAACGATGAAACTTACTACCTCTGGAGCACAAGATTCTTCATGCAGTTCCAGCGACTCTACCACTTTGACGTGGAGCTGGTGAGAGAGACGGTTACGGTTCAGGAGTTCAACTACGTCTACCGAATTCTCCTCAACCACCTCGACATGATGATGGTCGACAGGAAAGACGCCATCATCTGGGCCAAGAGGTGAGCTTGGCGCCGTGTAGGGCTGCAACGGTCTATACTATTTGTATGTTAACTTGTTGCAACTCTTGTAACTTTCCACAGAAAATATATGTTGAATAAATTAGAGAAGATTTTGTTGCTAGAAAACATTTCAGCACTAAACTCTGTCATTGTGCCATCCAGTCAGTAGAGTCTGAGCGTCTCTTTAGCAGTCCAATTGATGGAAGCTGCAGCACTACGTTGCGTTTGTATTCACTAGACTACACTTAGCCCTGAGAACCTTCAAGGAGTTGTTGGAGACGCTGCAGGCGATGTCCAACTCCGCGAGCTTCCAGGTTAGGAACAGTGCTAAGGTGATTCAGCAGAATGTGTTCTACATGCAGGAGTACCGAGACCTGCTTCCCTTCCTCCTCAAGAAGTTCAACAACACACGTAACTCAAAGTGGGTGTGGCTTAGAGCCTACGTATTGCTTATATATAACTTAATGTTTGTATGCTATCTTGTGGTTTGTCTCCGTAGTGGAACTAGTAGTAGTATTAGTGGTAGTAGTACTAGTAGTAGTACTAATAGTAGTACTAGTAGTAGTCGTCATACTAGTAGTAGTACCAGTACTAATACTACTACTAGTAGTAGTATTAGTACTGGTAGTAGTACTAGTAGTAGTAGTAGTAGTAGTACTAGTAATAGTACTAGTAGTAGTAGTACTAGTAGTAGTAGTACTAGTAGTACTAGTACTAGTACTACTAGTACTAGTACTACTACTACTAGTAGTAGTACTAGTAGTAGTAGTACTAGTAGTAATCACATCATACTCACTAGGCTGTACGCCAAGGACCTGGTAGAGACCACCCACATCTACGTCAGAGCCATGGAGAAGTGGTGTGCCACTCAGGGGAAGGTGCTGGTGCAGAGGAAAAGGAAGGTGGTGAAGAGGAGGAAAGCAGCAAATACTCCGGTCTCCACGGAGACGCCACAACATTCACAGGAAGAGTTGGAGGAAAAGTGGAACATCCTGTCAGATGAACTCTCTGACCTTCTGCAAGACGTACAGGAAGTTGTGAGCGATGATGTCACTCCGTTTGATGCCACTTCTGAGGTCTCGATTGATGAGCAGAGGTGTGTGCTGTGATGTCACGAGTTTATGTTATGTTGTCATAAGTTTATGTTATGATGTCATGAATTTATGTTATGATGTCATGAATTTATGTGTTGTTTCACTGCTGTATAATATAATGTTCTGTCTGTTTGCTTCTAACTGGGTGAACCTTCACTAGTGAGTTCGCAGGCATTGTCACAGGAAGTGATGTGTACAGGAAGTGGTGTGTCACAGGAAATGATGTGTCACAGGAAGTAATGTGTACAGGTAGTGATGTGGACAGGAAGTGATATGTACAGGAAGTGATGTGTCACAGGAAGTAATGTGTACAGGAAGTGATGTGTCACAGGAAGTGATGTGTACAGGAAGTGAGGTGTCACAGGAAATGATGTGTACAGGAAGTAGTGTTGAAGTAGATTTGATTTACCGTCTGTTTGTTGCAGGCTGGGGTGTGTCAAGTCTATATACACAGCTCTACACTCATCTGAGTGTACCAAGGCAATAGCTCTTCTACGAGCTGCCAGGGAGGTGTGGCCTGACAATGGAGAGTTTGGTGCACCCGACATCTCGGCTGAGGATGAGTTCATGGTGAGTGCATTGTGGGTAGACAGGGTTTCCTGTTCCGTAGGTCGGGGTGGAATACCCTCCTCCCTACTAGATCAGCTTACCAACACAGTAGTGTATATATTCAACAGTTTCATCATTAAAGTTTATGTACGTTTTCATTAAATACGAGAGATAAAAAGTCGTGTAACCATTTTGAAATTGACTACTGTTTACTAAGTTATGTATCAGTGAAAGACTACTATTTACTAAGTTATGTATCAGTGAAAGACTGACTACTGTTTACTAAGTTATGTATCAGTTAATAACTGACTACTATTTACTAAGTTATGTATCAGTTAATAACTGACTACTATTTACTAAGTTATGTATCAGCACAACTATTTACGTCTGCAGCTGTTGAGAGAGGTGTTCCTAGCAGATCTGTCTCGGGGACAAACTGAGAGTAATGACAATGTGGAGGGAGATGATTACGGTACGTAGTATAGTAATAATTATAGTATAATACAGTAATATAATATAATATAGTAATATAGTATAATAATATAGTAATATAATAATATAATATAGTAATATAGTGATATAATATAGTAATATAATGTAATAATAAAATATAATGATATAGCGCTACTCTCAGGTGATGAGGTGTTGGAGGAGGAAATGGAAGGAGTCGAGGAGCAGGAAGTGACACAAGAGTTGGAGTTTGACTTCCGGAAGTTTCTCATGACCTTCTCCTCCCCCAAAGTGGTGCAGGTTTACACTCTGTTGCTGACTCTGTACCGCAACAACGACGTGCATACCAACCACTGCATCGTGAAGATGCTGCACCGTATTGCTGTGCAGGTATAGTAGTCTGAGTATAGCAGGTATAGTAGTCTGAGTATATAGTAGTCTGAGTATATAGTAGTCTGAGTATATAATAGTCTGAGTATAGCAGGTATAGTAGTCTGAGTATATAGTAGTCTGAGTATATAGTAGTCTGAGTATAGCAGGTATAGTAGTCTGAGTATAGCAGGTATAGTAGTCTGAGTATAGCAGGTATAGTAGTCTGAGTATAGCAGGTATAGTAGTCTGAGTATATAGTAGTCTGAGTATATAGTAGTCTGAGTATAGCAGGTATAGTAGTCTGAGTATAGCAGGTATAGTAGTCTGAGTATATAGTAGTCTGAGTATAGCAGGTATAGTAGTCTGAGTATAGCAGGTATAGTAGTCTGAGTATAGCAGGTGTAGTAGTCTGAGTATAGCAGGTATAGTAGTCTGAGAACTTATTTAGAACGGGATGGTGGCTCTCCTCTTCCAACTCTCCGTCTTCAGAACCTTCCAGAAGATATTCAACGATGACTCAACAAAAACCTCCCACTTTGCCGAACTCAAGACCTTCGCCACTTACGTACTCCGTCAGTTCTTCAAGTGTGCCGAGAAGGTTTGTCTGTCTGTTCAGTCTCACATCCTGTTTCCTGTTTCTTTAAGCGAATTCTATATTTAAATATAGACATTGGCTTAGAGTTGTAGATCTGTATCACAGTTTTATATATTATTTTCTGGTACAGTTACGTTTATTCTGTAATACAAATAGTTCACGAGTCAACTTATCCCCTTTCTCTATATTCACATGAGTCATATTTTCAAATTATTTAGATGACAAATTATATTTTGCAGTTTTATTATTAATAATTTAAGTAACTAAATTTGTTCTTGTTGGTGTAACTTAATTGCTGTTGAATTATTTCAATTAAGTTTGTTAATTTTCATTATCACTCAGTTAAGTGGTGTTTTGTACTATTTATAACACAACTGCTGTCCAATGTATTATATTATTGTGATATCATATTATTATGATGTTATATTATTGTTGTATAATTATTATATTATATTATGTTGTTATATTCTGCCAGACCCCCAAAGTCTACGTGGAAATGCTGTTCTGGAAGAATGCCAAAGAGTGTATAGAAATAGTAGACGGTTACGGCACTTACAAGTCTCAATCCGCTCAGAATTCTGGGAAGATTTTGTGGACGGAGGAACAGGAAATGGAGCTGAGGCAACTTTATGAGGAGCATAAAGACGGCGAAGGTGTGTGTATATATGTGTTGGTACAGTGATGTGTGTGTACATGTGTTGGTACAGTAATGTGTGTATATACATGTGTCGGTACAGTAATGTGTGTATACATGTGTCCGTACAGTAATGTGTGTGTACATGTGTCCGTACAGTAATGTGTGTGTACATGTGTTGGTACAGTAATGTGTGTATACATGTGTTGGTACAGTAATGTGTGTGTACATGTGTCCGTACAGTAATGTGTGTGTACATGTGTCGGTACAGTAATGTGTGTATACATGTGTCCGTACAGTAATGTGTGTATACATGTGTCCGTACAGTAATGTGGTTACACATGTGTCGGTACAGGTGATATCGTGGACAACATCCTCCCCCACCTGATAGACACCTCCAGAACCAGAAGGCAGGTGGTGCGCCAACTCATACTCATGGATCTCGTCACCAACTCTAAACAGCTCAAGAAGGGCATCTCCGGCAGACAGACAAACAGACAGACGTGGTCGGAGGAGGCTGTAGAGGAGCTCCGTACTCTCTATGAGATGCACCAACACGATGATGGTGAGTAGACTTCGCTCACACTGATCTCTACATTATCTTGTGTGGATCTACCACTTACTAACTATACTCACAGCTCTAGACGTCAGAGGGTGTTTAGTATTAGGTAGCTTGGAGTTGTTTGTTCTGTCTTAGCACAAGTGTAGAGCTCAGTGTGTGTAGTGTAGAGCTCAGTGTAGTGTAGAGCTCAGTGTAGTGTAGAGCTCACTGTGTGTATTGTAGAGCTCAGTGTAGTGTAGAGCTCACTGTGTGTCGTGTAGAGCTCAGTGTGTAGTGTAGAGCTCAGTGTAGTGTAGAGCTCAGTGTAGTGTAGAGCTCAGTGTGTAGTGTAGAGCTCACTGTAGTGTAGAGCTCACTGTAGATGTGGCTGGAGAGATCATGCTGAAACTGGACCGGCCCCGCAGACACATTGTCAACAAGCTGGTAGAACTCGGGCTTGTGGAAGATCGTAAGCTGCTCAGAAAGAAGAGGAAACGAAAGTCACTTCAAAAAGAGGCTGGAAGTAGCAGTGGAGGTGAGTGAGTTCTGGTATCATTGTGAGTGAGATTTATTCACAGGATGTGTTGTTACACGTGTGTGCAGGTGTACTCAGTAATACATATCAGTGTCACAACGTGAGAATACTGCGTAACTAGGTGAGTGATGCTTTCCTTGATTACATAATAACTTGTTAGTTTTATATGTTTCATCATCCTTTCACCGTTTATATTGAATCTTATACACAATTTGTTATTTTTATTTGCATCTCATTGTATTTTATATTAAATATTTTGCTGGTCTACAAGCTGGTTCTAACGAAGTTTCTTGTAACCTATTTGTGCTGTTTAAATCCAGTTGAATGGCGTTACTGACTAATATACACATCACTTGTTATTCTATTGGTGTAACTCAAATCGTCCTTCAGCGGATAATTAACTTAACAGGAAGTTAAACCAGCAGTTAGACTTCCTGTTACTACCATCACATCAGATCTGGTATCGTATTTACCAGGTAATTCTAGCAGTTCTGAAGAGGAAAGTGATACAGAGCTAGTCTCAGCACCCACCCATCCATTCAGTGGACTGGAGAGAGGGGACGCTCTAGAGCTACTCTTACAGTTGAGGGAAATGCCTTCCATGGAACTCAGTCTAAACTGGCTGAGGAGAAGCTTCAATAGAACTGCAGACGACAGGGAAGATGGTGGGTCTAGCATGTCGTCTGCTGTAGTATATAGTATATAGTCTGCTGTAGTATATAGTATATAGTCTGCTGTAGTGTTTAGTATATAGTCTGCTGTAGTATATAGTATATAGTCTGCTGTAGTATATAGTATATAGTCTGCTGTAGTATATAGTCTGCTGTAGTATATAGTATATAGTCTGCTGTAGTATATAGTATATAGTCTGCTGTAGTATATAGTATATAGTCTGCTGTAGTATTTAGTATATAGTCTGCTGTAGTATATAGTATATAGTCTACTGTAGTATTTAGTATATAGTCTGCTGTAGTATATAGTATATAGTCTACTGTAGTATTTAGTATGTAGTCTGCTGTAGTATATAGTATATAGTCTGCTGTAGTATATGGTCTGCTGTAGTATATAATATATAGTCTGCTGTAGTATATAGTCTGCTGTAGTATTTAGTATATAGTCTGCTGTAGTATATAGTATATAGTCTGCTGTAGTATATAGTCTGCTGTAGTATATAATATATAGTCTGCTGTAGTATATAGTCTGCTGTAGTATTTAGTATATAGTCTGCTGTAGTATATAGTATGTCGTCTGCTGTAGTGTTGTACTGACGTCTCATTGGCTGTTTGCTTTCAGAGGACGAAGAGCCGGAAGCCACGCCCCTCATTCCACTCATGGAGGAATGTGAAGTTGCTCTGCAGAATGCAGTATTCCAGAAGTTTCTATATACTGTCGGAGTTAACCCCCCTGTGGATGAGCAGGTGGGTCAGGAAGTCTGCTGCTCGTTGTAATACCGAGGTTACGGTTGTGATTGGTAGCTGTGATGTCATCGGTTTACGCTGTGTCTTTGCAGGAGCAATTCTGGAGAATTTCCCTCGAGTTGAGTCCGGACGTCCTCCGTCAGCTGGACGCTGCCTTGGATCCAGAGAGTGGAGGGGAGTTCCCTAGACTAGATCTGCAGTACAACATCCCTTCAGCAAGTGCTTCAAGGAACGGAAAATGCCGGAAGCAGAAGAAAGGTGAGTTTGTCTCTCACAGAGTTGATTGTAGTTCTCTACATTTCATTATTTTACATTCGACAAACAAGTTACAGCAACAAGTGCTGTGTTATTTCTATACAGCTGAAGAATGCCTCCCCTGACAGCTAGGTACACAGCTGGAGTTATACAACAGGATAGTGCTGTAGGGTTCTCATCTCTTGCCTGGCATTGCATGCAATGAAGTGTTAGACAGAGTCAACACTTGAGAAATGAGAAAAGTTGACTCATCTATGACTAGTCGTTATACTGACTCATTTACAGCTTGCTAAAGTATCAAACTGGTCCGATAAAAATGTTTGCCTTTAAATTCATACATCGTGATGATTACCTAAATACTACAAGCTAATGATATATATCACACCTATGATATAGTATATCGTGCTGTGAGTTTTTGATATGATATTATGACTATATCACTCCGATGTTTCACTTTGTAGCTGCGAATGCCAAACCTAAGGCAACACAAAGAAGAAAACCCGCAGCTAAAGATAGCATGGAACTTGAAAGGTCAGTTGAGTTTCACTTCCTGATGTAATGTTTCAGATTTATTTATGTATGGGACTGAAATATGTGTTGAATACTTTATCTATTCTCTTTCAGACCTCCTAAAAGTAAAGAGTTTCTCAGTTCAGACGACTCTTCATCAGACAGGTGAGAGGTCACAGTACTGCAGAATGTGCTATAGAATGTGCTATAGAATGTACTATAGTATGTGCTATAGTATGTACTATAGTATATGCTATAGTATGTACTATAGTATATGCTATAGTATGTACTATAGAGTGCATTTATCTGCCTGAGTATATCACACTAACTCTTGAGTATATCACACTAACTCTTGAGTATATCACACCAACTCTTGAGTATATCACACTAACTCTTGAGTATATCACACTAACTCTTGAGTATATCACACTAACTCTTGAGTGTATCACACTAACTCTCGAGTATATCACACCAACTCTTGAGTATATCACACTAACTCTTGAGTATATCACACTAACTCTTGAGTATATCACACTAACTCCTGAGTATATCACACTAACTCTTGAGTATATCACACCAACTCTTGAGTATATCACACTAACTCTTGAGTATATCACACTAACTCTTGAGTGTATCACACTAACTCTCGAGTATATCACACTAACTCCTGAGTGTATCACACTAACTCTTGAGTATATCACACTAACTCTTGAGTATATCACACTAACTCCTGAGTATATCACACTAACTCTTGAGTATATCACACCAACTCTTGAGTATATCACACCAACTCTTGAGTATATCACACTAACTCTTGAGTATATCACACTAACTCTTGAGTATATCACACTAACTCTTGAGTATATCACACTAACTCTTGAGTATATCACACTAACTCTTGAGTATATCACACTAACTCTTGAGTATATCACACTAACTCTTGAGTATATCACACTAACTCTTGAGTATATCACACTAACTCCTGAGTATATCACACTAACTCTTGAGTATATCACACTAACTCTTGAGTGTATCACACTAACTCTCGAGTATATCACACTAACTCTTGAGTGTATCACACTAACTCTTGAGTATATCACACTAACTCTTGAGTATATCACACTAACTCTTGAGTATATCACACTAACTCTTGAGTATATCACACTAACTCTTGAGTATATCACACTAACTCTTGAGTATATCACACTAACTCTTGAGTATATCACACTAACTCTTGAGTATATCACACTAACTCTTGAGTATATCACACTAACTCTTGAGTATATCACACTAACTCCTGAGTATATCACACTAACTCTTGAGTATATCACACCAACTCTTGAGTATATCACACTAACTCTTGAGTATATCACACTAACTCTCGAGTATATCACACTAACTCTTGAGTGTATCACACTAACTCTCGAGTATATCACACTAACTCTTGAGTGTATCACACTAACTCTTGAGTATATCACACTAACTCTTGAGTATATCACACTAACTCTTGAGTATATCACACTAACTCTTGAGTATATCACACTAACTCTTGAGTATATCACACTAACTCTTGAGTATATCACACTAACTCTTGAGTATATCACACTAACTCTTGAGTATATCACACTAACTCTCGAGTATATCACACTAACTCTTGAGTATATCACACTAACTCTTGAGTATATCACACTAACTCTTGAGTATATCACACTAACTCTTGAGTATATCACACTAACTCTTGAGTATATCACACTAACTCTTGAGTATATCACACCAACTCTTGAGTATATCACACTAACTCTTGAGTATATCACACTAACTCTTGAGTGTATCACACTAACTCTTGAGTATATCACACTAACTCTTGAGTATATCACACTAACTCTTGAGTATATCACACCAACTCTTGAGTATATCACACCAACTCTTGAGTATATCACACTAACTCTTGAGTGTATCACACTAACTCTCGAGTATATCACACCAACTCTTGAGTATATCACACTAACTCTTGAGTATATCACACTAACTCTTGAGTATATCACACTAACTCCTGAGTATATCACACTAACTCCTGAGTATATCACACTAACTCTTGAGTATATCACACCAACTCTTGAGTATATCACACTAACTCTTGAGTATATCACACTAACTCTCGAGTGTATCACACTAACTCTCGAGTATATCACACTAACTCTTGAGTGTATCACACTAACTCTTGAGTATATCACACTAACTCTTGAGTATATCACACTAACTCTTGAGTATATCACACTAACTCTTGAGTATATCACACTAACTCTTGAGTATATCACACTAACTCTTGAGTATATCACACTAACTCTTGAGTATATCACACTAACTCTTGAGTATATCACACTAACTCTTGAGTATATCACACTAACTCTCGAGTATATCACACTAACTCTCGAGTATATCACACTAACTCTTGAGTGTATCACACTAACTCTTGAGTATATCACACTAACTCTTGAGTATATCACACTAACTCTTGAGTGTATCACACTAACTCTCGAGTATATCACACTAACTCTTGAGTGTATCACACTAACTCTCGAGTATATCACACTAACTCTTGAGTATATCACACTAACTCTTGAGTATATCACACTAACTCTTGAGTATATCACACTAACTCTTGAGTATATCACACTAACTCTTGAGTATATCACACTAACTCTTGAGTATATCACACTAACTCTTGAGTATATCACACTAACTCTTGAGTATATCACACTAACTCTTGAGTATATCACACTAACTCTTGAGTATATCACACTAACTCTTGAGTATATCACACTAACTCTTGAGTATATCACACTAACTCTTGAGTATATCACACCAACTCTTGAGTATATCACACTAACTCTTGAGTATATCACACTAACTCTTGAGTATATCACACTAACTCTTGAGTATATCACACTAACTCTTGAGTATATCACACTAACTCTTGAGTATATCACACTAACTCTTGAGTATATCACACTAACTCTCGAGTATATCACACTAACTCTTGAGTATATCACACTAACTCTTGAGTATATCACACTAACTCTTGAGTATATCACACTAACTCTTGAGTATATCACACCAACTCTTGAGTATATCACACTAACTCTTGAGTATATCACACTAACTCTTGAGTATATCACACTAACTCTTGAGTATATCACACTAACTCTCGAGTATATCACACTAACTCTTGAGTGTATCACACTAACTCTTGAGTATATCACACTAACTCTTGAGTATATCACACTAACTCTTGAGTATATCACACTAACTCTTGAGTATATCACACTAACTCTTGAGTATATCACACTAACTCTTGAGTATATCACACTAACTCTTGAGTATATCACACTAACTCTTGAGTATATCACACTAACTCTTGAGTATATCACACTAACTCTTGAGTATATCACACTAACTCTTGAGTATATCACACTAACTCTTGAGTATATCACACTAACTCTTGAGTATATCACACTAACTCTTGAGTATATCACACTAACTCTCGAGTATATCACACTAACTCTTGAGTATATCACACTAACTCTTGAGTATATCACACTAACTCTTGAGTATATCACACTAACTCTTGAGTATATCACACCAACTCTTGAGTATATCACACTAACTCTTGAGTATATCACACTAACTCTTGAGTATATCACACTAACTCTTGAGTATATCACACTAACTCTTGAGTATATCACACTAACTCTTGAGTATATCACACTAACTCTTGAGTATATCACACTAACTCTCGAGTATATCACACTAACTCTTGAGTATATCACACTAACTCTTGAGTATATCACACTAACTCTTGAGTATATCACACTAACTCTTGAGTATATCACACCAACTCTTGAGTATATCACACTAACTCTTGAGTATATCACACTAACTCTTGAGTATATCACACTAACTCTTGAGTATATCACACTAACTCTTGAGTATATCACACTAACTCTTGAGTATATCACACCAACTCTTGAGTATATCACACTAACTCTTGAGTATATCACACTAACTCTTGAGTATATCACACTAACTCTTGAGTATATCACACCAACTCTTGAGTATATCACACTAACTCTTGAGTATATCACACTAACTCTCGAGTATATCACACTAACTCCTGAGTATATCACACTAACTCCTGAGTATATCACACTAACTCTTGAGTATATCACACTAACTCTCGAGTATATCACACTAACTCTCGAGTATATCACACTAACTCCTGAGTATATCACACTAACTCTCGAGTATATCACACTAACTCTTGAGTATATCACACCAACTCTCGAGTATATCACACTAACTCTCGAGTATATCACACTAACTCTTGAGTATATCACACTAACTCCTGAGTATATCACACTAACTCTCGAGTATATCACACTAACTCTTGAGTATATCACACCAACTCTCGAGTATATCACACTAACTCTCGAGTATATCACACTAACTCTTGAGTATATCACACCAACTCTCGAGTATATCACACTAACTCTCGAGTATATCACACCAACTCTCGAGTATATCACACTAACTCTCGAGTATATCACACTAACTCTTGAGTATATCACACCAACTCCTGAGTATATCACACTAACTCTTGAGTATATCACACTAACTCTTGAGTATATCACACTAACTCTTGAGTATATCACACTAACTCTTGAGTATATCACACTAACTCTTGAGTATATCACACTAACTCTTGAGTGTATCACACTAACTCTTGAGTGTATCACACTAACTCTTGAGTGTATCACACTAACTCTTGAGTATATCACACTAACTCTTGAGTATATCACACTAACTCTCGAGTATATCACACTAACTCCTGAGTATATCACACTAACTCTTGAGTATATCACACTAACTCTCGAGTATATCACACTAACTCTCGAGTATATCACACTAACTCCTGAGTATATCACACTAACTCTCGAGTATATCACACTAACTCTTGAGTATATCACACCAACTCTCGAGTATATCACACTAACTCTCGAGTATATCACACTAACTCTTGAGTATATCACACTAACTCCTGAGTATATCACACTAACTCTCGAGTATATCACACTAACTCTTGAGTATATCACACCAACTCTCGAGTATATCACACTAACTCTCGAGTATATCACACTAACTCTCGAGTATATCACACTAACTCTTGAGTATATCACACCAACTCCTGAGTATATCACACTAACTCTTGAGTATATCACACTAACTCTTGAGTATATCACACTAACTCTTGAGTATATCACACTAACTCTTGAGTATATCACACTAACTCTTGAGTATATCACACTAACTCTTGAGTGTATCACACTAACTCTTGAGTATATCACACTAACTCTTGAGTATATCACACTAACTCTTGAGTATATCACACTAACTCTTGAGTATATCACACTAACTCTTGAGTATATCACACTAACTCTTGAGTATATCACACTAACTCTTGAGTATATCACACTAACTCTTGAGTATATCACACCAACTCTTGAGTATATCACACTAACTCTTGAGTATATCACACTAACTCTTGAGTATATCACACTAACTCTTGAGTATATCACACTAACTCTTGAGTATATCACACTAACTCTTGAGTATATCACACTAACTCTTGAGTATATCACACTAACTCTCGAGTATATCACACTAACTCTTGAGTATATCACACTAACTCTTGAGTATATCACACTAACTCTTGAGTATATCACACTAACTCTTGAGTATATCACACCAACTCTTGAGTATATCACACTAACTCTTGAGTATATCACACTAACTCTTGAGTATATCACACTAACTCTTGAGTATATCACACTAACTCTCGAGTATATCACACTAACTCTTGAGTGTATCACACTAACTCTTGAGTATATCACACTAACTCTTGAGTATATCACACTAACTCTTGAGTATATCACACTAACTCTTGAGTATATCACACTAACTCTTGAGTATATCACACTAAGTCTTGAGTATATCACACTAACTCTTGAGTATATCACACTAACTCTTGAGTATATCACACTAACTCTTGAGTATATCACACTAACTCTTGAGTATATCACACTAACTCTTGAGTATATCACACTAACTCTTGAGTATATCACACTAACTCTTGAGTATATCACACTAACTCTTGAGTATATCACACTAACTCTCGAGTATATCACACTAACTCTTGAGTATATCACACTAACTCTTGAGTATATCACACTAACTCTTGAGTATATCACACTAACTCTTGAGTATATCACACCAACTCTTGAGTATATCACACTAACTCTTGAGTATATCACACTAACTCTTGAGTATATCACACTAACTCTTGAGTATATCACACTAACTCTTGAGTATATCACACTAACTCTTGAGTATATCACACTAACTCTTGAGTATATCACACTAACTCTCGAGTATATCACACTAACTCTTGAGTATATCACACTAACTCTTGAGTATATCACACTAACTCTTGAGTATATCACACTAACTCTTGAGTATATCACACCAACTCTTGAGTATATCACACTAACTCTTGAGTATATCACACTAACTCTTGAGTATATCACACTAACTCTTGAGTATATCACACTAACTCTTGAGTATATCACACTAACTCTTGAGTATATCACACCAACTCTTGAGTATATCACACTAACTCTTGAGTATATCACACTAACTCTTGAGTATATCACACTAACTCTTGAGTATATCACACCAACTCTTGAGTATATCACACTAACTCTTGAGTATATCACACTAACTCTCGAGTATATCACACTAACTCCTGAGTATATCACACTAACTCCTGAGTATATCACACTAACTCTTGAGTATATCACACTAACTCTCGAGTATATCACACTAACTCTCGAGTATATCACACTAACTCCTGAGTATATCACACTAACTCTCGAGTATATCACACTAACTCTTGAGTATATCACACCAACTCTCGAGTATATCACACTAACTCTCGAGTATATCACACTAACTCTTGAGTATATCACACTAACTCCTGAGTATATCACACTAACTCTCGAGTATATCACACTAACTCTTGAGTATATCACACCAACTCTCGAGTATATCACACTAACTCTCGAGTATATCACACTAACTCTTGAGTATATCACACCAACTCTCGAGTATATCACACTAACTCTCGAGTATATCACACCAACTCTCGAGTATATCACACTAACTCTCGAGTATATCACACTAACTCTTGAGTATATCACACCAACTCCTGAGTATATCACACTAACTCTTGAGTATATCACACTAACTCTTGAGTATATCACACTAACTCTTGAGTATATCACACTAACTCTTGAGTATATCACACTAACTCTTGAGTATATCACACTAACTCTTGAGTGTATCACACTAACTCTTGAGTGTATCACACTAACTCTTGAGTGTATCACACTAACTCTTGAGTATATCACACTAACTCTTGAGTATATCACACTAACTCTCGAGTATATCACACTAACTCCTGAGTATATCACACTAACTCTTGAGTATATCACACTAACTCTCGAGTATATCACACTAACTCTCGAGTATATCACACTAACTCCTGAGTATATCACACTAACTCTCGAGTATATCACACTAACTCTTGAGTATATCACACCAACTCTCGAGTATATCACACTAACTCTCGAGTATATCACACTAACTCTTGAGTATATCACACTAACTCCTGAGTATATCACACTAACTCTCGAGTATATCACACTAACTCTTGAGTATATCACACCAACTCTCGAGTATATCACACTAACTCTCGAGTATATCACACTAACTCTCGAGTATATCACACTAACTCTTGAGTATATCACACCAACTCCTGAGTATATCACACTAACTCTTGAGTATATCACACTAACTCTTGAGTATATCACACTAACTCTTGAGTATATCACACTAACTCTTGAGTATATCACACTAACTCTTGAGTATATCACACTAACTCTCGAGTATATCACACTAACTCCTGAGTATATCACACTAACTCTTGAGTGTATCACACTAACTCTTGAGTATATCACACTAACTCTTGAGTATATCACACTAACTCTTGAGTATATCACACTAACTCTTGAGTATATCACACTAACTCTTGAGTGTATCACACTAACTCTTGAGTATATCACACTAACTCTTGAGTATATCACACTAACTCTTGAGTATATCACACTAACTCTTGAGTATATCACACTAACTCTCGAGTATATCACACTAACTCTTGAGTATATCACACTAACTCTTGAGTATATCACACTAACTCTTGAGTATATCACACTAACTCTTGAGTATATCACACTAACTCTCGAGTATATCACACTAACTCCTGAGTATATCACACTAACTCTTGAGTGTATCACACTAACTCTTGAGTATATCACACTAACTCTTGAGTATATCACACTAACTCTTGAGTATATCACACTAACTCTTGAGTATATCACACTAACTCTTGAGTGTATCACACTAACTCTTGAGTATATCACACTAACTCTTGAGTATATCACACTAACTCTTGAGTATATCACACTAACTCTTGAGTATATCACACTAACTCTCGAGTATATCACACTAACTCTCGAGTATATCACACTAACTCACAACTTGGTGGTACTTTATACCTTGAACTCTGTGTAGTGACAGTGGAGTTAAACTAGACACAGGGACTGCAAGGAAGGGGCGAGTGAGGGCTGGAACTGAGTCTAAGAGTGACAGTGATTCAGGTTAGTGTAGTAGTAGACCTCCTGATAGTGGGAGTTATCTCTCCACTTAGTAGACTTTGTGTTTCATGTAAGTTAATAATGTAGCCTCTGCTCTATGCTATTATATGGCACTCAATCTAAATTGGCTAGAGTAAATCGAAAATTGAGTAGAGATATTTTTTGTGAGTTTCATGTGACTTGAACTAAAAGTTTTCTTCTGTAAGATGTCACTTGAGGTTTTGCCTTGTAGTAGATATAAATATTACATTAATTGATTTTGGTACTCAGTTGCACTAAATAAGAAAGTAAAATTTAATCAAAAGTTTGCTTTATTGTTTTTATGTACGTTGAGTTTCTACTAGAAATTAAATAAAATTGAGCTAAGCAAACTTGTTATACTGGAGTTATCTTTCCATGACTGGAGTTGTTTGCATCTGAACTGTACTGATTATGACTCAGAAGGTGACAAAGAGAACACAACTCTGGACACCTCTAGAGTCTCTTCAGTTCCAAGTCTCAGAAAGAGAAGGAAGGTGGACAACTCCCACATGCCTGCAGACGAGTTACTCTCTCAAGGGGCGGAGCCAGTGACTGGTGAAGGGGATAGGATGGATACAAACGAGAATTCAAATGCCGAGGGAAAACAGCCCCCTGTTCAGTTTGGTTAGATTCTAATAGTTTATCTAGTTTGTGTATATTAACAGGTATACTAAGCTGTGGCCATAGCGATGTTGTAGCTGAAAGGGTTAGTGCTACCATTACAAACTACCAATGAAAGCACTTGTTGCTAGGCTATATACAGTAGAGAGGACAACTCTAATATGAAATACCCCAACTAGGAAAGGCCAACAGAATATTAGTTTTTTATCACTTTTTGCTGGTTATTTTGTGTTTTTTCATCAAGTTTGATTCACATTTGATTAACAAACCAAATTCCTGGATCCACCACTGAGATGCAGACGTTGTGTTTCAGACTCATTTCCGGCCACGGCTCTTACGCAGACGTACTCTGACTCATCAGAGTCGGATGATGATCACATAACCATAGCCAGGGCTCTCTCCGGCAAGAAGAAAAGGGCGGGGGTGCTGAGTGACAGCGATGACTAAGCTCAGAACTTTATATTCAGAATATATTTTATTACTACTAAACTTTGTTAGTGCTAGTTTTTCAAATTCATTTATTTATATTTCTTTAAAATATCATCTATTGAAATAAAATCTAAATTGGTGATATAACAATTTGCGAAATTGCGTTTGCACAATTAAAAATAATTTGGAATCCAAGATGGTTGGCACAGCCTACACATGTGTATAGTAAGATATATGTTAGACGGAGCCGTGTGTACACATATACTCAGTTCATAGCAGCCTTACTGATAACTCAAACTGATTCAACAATAGATTGATAAAAACAAGTAACATCTAATAAGGGGTATAGCTATGTAATCAACTATATAATATCCTATGTTATCAACTATATAATATTGCTACAAACTGGCTACCTTTTACTATTGCCTAACGAGGTAGAAATGAGTTATTTAGTAAAAATGGTAAAACATGCAGTGATACAGTTCAACAGTCTATGAACGGAATACTAAACATCTGCTGTGTGTTGTATTGGTCACATGATTGGGAACAGATGTTGGAGAGGTTGTGAGGGCGTCCCGAGTTAGTACTAGCTAAAATCCTGACACTCCAGCTAAGTTTCGTATCTCTTCGTATGACATCCAGAATAGCAGTGACCATGGACCCTAGAAGCAGACGTATAATATATTATATAGTAGAAGCAGACGTATAATATAATATATAGTAGAAGCAGACGTATAATATAATATATAGTAGAAGCAGACGTATAATATATTATATAGTAGAAGCAGACGTATAATATAATATATAGTAGAAGCAGACGTAGAGTATATAGTAGAGACAGACGTATAATATATTATATAGTAGAAGCAGACGTATAATATATTATATAGTAGAAGCAGACGTATAGTATATTATATAGTAGAAGCAGACGTATAGTATACCACTCACCATTCGTATGTAGCAGGGCAAGAATCCCTTATACAGAGCAAAGAACCCTTCATTTCTAATTGTTTTAACAAGACAGTCAACGGAGTTTCGATACAGAAGAGCTTTTCCCTTCTCGTCGTGAGGCTGATTCATTACTCTGGCTTTAACTAGGTCAGCGGGACAGCTGAGTGTGGCAGCAACCATTCCCGAGCAGCAGCTGAATCGTAGTAAAGGAAATAGACATACCTTCATGGTGCGCAGATACAACATGTCCCATTATCATGGCAACGGAAATGTGTCAAACAGCATTTCAAAAACATAAAACTGATGCAGGCGGAATGAGTATTCTAAGAGAGGAGGATGAACGTCATGCAGGTAAATTAAAGGAACTGCAGATTTTACCTGCTGAGAAAGTGACAGAGCCAATTGTCCTCTAGAGATGTGTTTCTAAGTAAGTACTTCTTCACTGAGTCGTAGGCAGTGAGATCTACAGAGAACAGTAGATGTCAATGTTGAAGTCATAGCAACTGTATAAACACACTAGATACACTACGCAGTCTTTTCTTACCTCCTAAGTTAACGAGCGCAGCTCTCTGCACGTTGGGGACACACCCCTTCCACAGGCCGGTTACTCCTCTCTGTTGGTAAATGACTTTGAATGCGTGGGCTGGGCTTTTGAACCTGTGACATCACCATATTATGAGCTCGAGTATCGCTATGCCATTATATTACTATTCTACCATACGGTGAGTGTGCGCATGTTGACATAGTAATAATATAATGAATACGTATAGCATGAGGACTACAACACCCAGGCAGAGAAATGCGCACATTAGAGCGTAAATAAGTTAAACTCTGCTGCGGTTTGAGACCCTAAGCTAGAGGAAACTTCACTACAACTCAAAGAGAAGCTACAGTACCTCAGCTAACCTGTGTGTTGACTGGGCAACTATGAATCTATTGTTTAGAAACCGAGATAAAGTAGTTTACTACCGGGGAGGAAGTCCTTCCAGCTTCCTCTTCCCCTCCATCTGTATGTTTACCTTCACCAGGTCAGCCGGGCTTGCCAGAAACTGACCGAACCCTCCCGCCAACAGCCCACACATGGCTGACTGCCTGCAAAAAGCTACAGAGGTGAATGTCTATGTCGTAGCTAATAGTAGAGCTAAGGTGAGCTGTGTTATAGTATATAGTAGAGGTGTGTTATAGTATATAGTAGAGCATATAGTATATAGTAGAGGTGTGTTATAGTATATAGTAGAGGTGTGTTATAGTATATAGTAGAGTATATAGTATATAGTAGAGTATATAGTATATAGTAGAGTATATAGTATATAGTAGAGTATATAGTATATAGTAGAGTATATAGTATATAGTAGAGTATATAGTATATAGTAGAGCTGTGTTATAGTATATAGTAGAGTATATAGTATATAGTAGAGTATATAGTATATAGTAGAGCTGTGTTATAGTATATAGTAGAGTATATAGTATATAGTAGAGTATATAGTATATAGTAGAGCTGTGTTATAGTATATAGTAGAGTATATAGTATATAGTAGAGTATATAGTATATAGTAGAGCTGTGTTATAGTATATAGTAGAGTATATAGTATATAGTAGAGTATATAGTATATAGTAGAGTATATAGTATATAGTAGAGTATATAGTATATAGTAGAGCTGTGTTATAGTATATAGTAGAGTATATAGTATATAGTAGAGCTGTGTTATAGTATATAGTAGAGTATATAGTATATAGTAGAGTATAGTATATAGTAGAGCTGTGTTATAGTATATAGTAGAGCTGTGTTATAGTATATAGTAGATAAACTCTTACCAAACAGGAAATCTGCCATCTTTGTTGTATTTACTGGCCAGGATGTTGTCCCTCACCATCTCGTAGACTATCATTCTGACACTTGTGTATACTACAGTGACACAGTGTATACTACAGTGTATACTACAGTGATACAGTGTATACTACAGTAACACAGTGTATGCTACAGAGGCACAGTGTATACTACAGTAACACAGTGTATACTACAGTAACACAGTGTATGCTACAGTGACACAGTGTATACTACAGCATCATATTTCCACATATAAACACATATCATATGTAAAACACACTCACTGTAATGTCTATAGAGGGCGGGAGACAACCCCTTCCACAGTTTAAAAAAGCCTTCATCCACCACTGTGAAAATAAAAGCACATATAAATTTAACTAAAATTGTCACATATATAATTTCACCTCTATATGTCATGAAAGAGTTGAAGAGATCAATAATAAATGTGCGACATGACAGATAACTAGACTAGAAGTCAGTTGAGTAGCAGGTCTTCTATCTCCTATATCTAGTTTATATTATCCTAGGGTTGATATTCACTGATTCTAACAATAGATCAAGTGTTACATAATATAAGAGTTTCTTATGAATGGATCATCTAATATTAAATCAAACTCGTCTTTAAACGTTTCGGTAGATTATACTTTAGAATTTAGTTTGAAAGAAACAAACTGTCTAATATGTTCAGTGAAATACCTTCAGTATAAGCAGTGATTCACTAGAATAGAAAACCAACTGACCTATGCTACGAGCTACAGACAGCATGCCTTTCCTCGGAGCAGCGGAGGCAGCACCAGTAGCGGCAGCACCAGTAGCGGCAGCACCAGTAGCGGCAGCATGACTAGACGCGGCTAATTCTCCCTGTAGTTGTAGTCTTGTTTTGAACAGATCTAGCGGGAATGTGACTGTAGAGAGAATAAGATACTAATGAGGTGGAGATAACTCTTAGTATAAATATTAGACTAAGTTTCTGCATGAACCAAGCCTCAGGTTCAGAAAATACTAATGAAAAGTTTTAGCTGCTTTTCTAAAACTAATAATGTGTCTGCCATACTTGCCTTGTCTTGGCCATCACAATAAGTATATTTCTCTAAACATAACAAGGTACAATAATTATGTAAGTTGGAGGAAGTCAAGCATTTAAACATAGAAGGGTGGACAACTGCTAACCTACTAATTTATAAACTTTAAAATTTGCTATGGAATTATAATACCATTTGAACACTCCAGTTTAATTGCAAATTTAATCTTACTACTGAATATGCTCAGCAGAAGTATTCCAGTCAGGTATTCCAACTAATGAACTAAACTGGGAGTTGTCATACTAACCAGTTTCAGCCACTGTAGAAGCACATCCACAAAGGACTAGTTTCTTCGCCAGAAGTTGCCCGCCAGGCTCTTGTTTGTTGGAGGTTAACGGCATAGCTGAAGCTGACGCTAGCAACTACATCAGTCTTTCTAAACATTAAACAATTTACATTCACTTTCAAGAAATACATCAATAGTTTATGAACCAAATATAGCTTTGCAAGTAAAATTATGGGATTCTACTACAAAGCAACATTTACTAGAGGCTATGTATAAATACATTTATATTGTATATCATCATTCACTTTATTTATACACATGCATTACACGTGTTCTATACCAGAAGTAGACAATTACTAGAGATAGGGGCAAGGCGAAGGCTATGCCAAAATTATGAAGAAACCATAAAAACAAATGTATCAACAGCTTCAGTAATTTCAAGAAATCTTAAGAATTAAAGTTAAACTTCCTGTCAATATGACGCTAACAGCCACTTTATAATTTAGATTAACTTTAAGGTACATATAACATGAATAATTCTTATTTTACAATAATTTATCATCATAAATTAAGTATAATGATAATAACATTATTATTATACAAATATGATTATTTTATAAGAATTTAGTTATACCTACATTATGATATTGATTAGGTCTAACAGTAACACTAACATTAATAGTAATAACTAATAAGTAAATATTGAACTATATATTATTCCCTAAATAAATAATAATATTCATATTTTTGATTCCAATAAAATTTAGGTGATTAACTTTAAGCCTTAAGAAATTTAAACACTGTACAGACTCGATCTCAGGTTTCAGGACTTCCCAGATTAGTGAGAGCAAACAAGAATGGATATCTTTATAGTTTTCTCTCAAGAACGATAAGAGATATGAGGATCAGCACTGATTGAATGACTTTTCCAGAACAGTCCATAACTGTAAATCACACACAGACAGGCTAGTTAGCCTGTTAAGTTAATCTGCGCAAGAATGTTAACATTGTTTGGACTACTGTCCAAGTACTGACAACTTATTTTCAATATGCGGCACACCCCTTCTTCCCTCTAGGGAGGTCCAGTGTTGAGACAACATCGACATGTCTCAACTAAAAACTACCAAGCAATCAAAATCAATAAATAATACAGGCAAAAAGAACACAGTAGTCCATAAGACTAAGTGATAAATCTCAGCCTGAGAGTAACATTTGGATTAGGTCAATACAAATATGATCCCTTTTCAGCCTAACCTTAACTTATGAGTTATGACATTCATATTGATATTCTAATTCATATTTTAATTAATAATTTAATTTTATATTCTTAATCTATTTCATAATTTATATTCATATTGATATAAAATTTAATATTTACAGAACAAGCGAATGTTGGTATTAGTATTACTACAACAACCAGTATCAGGTATCATAAACTGATAAAGCTTTTACTCTTAGGGCTCAAGCCTTACAAGGCAGGGATTCGAATAGCAAAATTGGTAAGTATATAAGTAATAAATAGTATATAAGTTGCAGAAACGTTGCTTTTGATGCACAAGCTCAAAGGTTAGTTTTACTTTGCAGCAAAGTTTTTCACGTTTTTAAATAACAATAGTGGGGCTTAGTTATGCCGATTCGTAAATCTGAAGAATAACAAATGAAAACATAGTCCTCTGTTTCCCATAGCAATTGGTCAGATTGTAGGGGCTTGTTTATACTTAATTTATAGACAACTCCATTATATTCGCTCAAAAGTGTAAAGTAACTTGTACCCCTTTTATACCAACATTAGTACAATACAAAGCTAGTACTGATTATAATTAC
The DNA here is from genome assembly GCA_964035545.1 of Bugula neritina. Taxonomy (NCBI): domain Eukaryota; kingdom Metazoa; phylum Bryozoa; class Gymnolaemata; order Cheilostomatida; family Bugulidae; genus Bugula; species Bugula neritina. The sequence continues at coordinate 405,528 of OZ037765.1, read as the reverse complement.
AAAAAAATTAATTTAAAATTAATTTTATGCATGAAATAAAAATGCATAATCTACATAAATAAAATAATTTTTTATAATTTAAATAAAGTCATTTTGCGGTTGTACAGAAATAGTGGTACATTTGCGCTCGATTTTGTGGGTTGGTCATTAGTTGTCAAATATACGGTTTGAAATCGGAGCGTATTTATGTTACAGTTTCACTGATGGTGGAAAGTGACTTCCCTAAAAAATTGTTGTGATTCTGATTCAGCAACCATTCAATAAACGTTGGGAATTTCTTGTGTTACTCATTAAAAAGCATACTTTTAACTCAATATTTTGAACAATAATTTATGTAGGCTATATACCTGTTAAAACTCATTGCTGCTACTAATAGTAACGGTAAGGCCAAGTCAAAGTCAAAGTGTAACTGTAAGTTAGTAGTTACTAACACTAACAGTAAGTGTAAGTGTTAGTGTAACTGAGTAACTCCAAACTGAAACTTAAAGTTAAAGTCTAGCTCTTAAATGCTGTTGTCTGTTACTGTTGATGTTGCAAGTTTAACTTGAAGTTGAGTAGAAATACAAGAGCATATCACTAAACACCTAAAGCCTAAAGGCTAAAAGTAAATCTAATCGGTAATTTTAATCGGCAATAAACAGTGAATAAAATTAGAAAATTCAAAAGGATGTTTTGACATCATTTAAAAATTTTATACTGCTAGTAATTGTACTACTACTAGTAATAGTAAATAATATATTCAGTATTTACCGTTTGGCGTTTACGTGTTTCTGTACTTTGAGTTTTACCCAAGTTTGAGTTTCAACACGAAAATAAAAATATTAGGCAAAGATTTATTATTAAATAATTTTTGTCATTTTCATTTTACTAGTACTAGTAATGCTATTAGTTATCAACTTCATTAAATTTAAATGGTATAAAATAGTGATGCTCATACATTAATCTCAAAATTAAACCGAGTTTGATATTTCCATTGAATTTAACATTAAACTAAAAATGATGAAAGCAAATATAATCATTATGATATTGATAGAGATTCTGTAATACTACTTGTAGTTGTAGAAAGTTTACATGTTTAACTTTATGTAATACTTAATACCAATATCTAGTTTTCCTTTTTGCAATTGGATTTAAAGTATTATGAATATGATTTTATGTATTACGCTTTTGCGAATATAATTGTTATCTCAACCATAATCATAATGTTGAATACAATATAATAAAATGGTAAATGACTATTAGTATTATTACATCATTTACATTATTTAAAAAAATCTCATAGTCATAATACTAAGCCTAGGGCCACAATGTGCGTATTTTCGCATGCTAAAATTGAAACCACAGGTAGCAAAGGTGTCCACTGTAGCGTCAGTGATGCGGGATAAATAAAGCTTTTATTTTTAAACCGCACTCGCTTTTAATAAAACTACTGGAATATAGCATTAAAATAAAAGAATTGGGCTTGCTAAATAATTACCAGCCAATTAGAGACGATTCGCACTTGCGTTCAGAATGTTTTCTCAACGCAAGTGCGAATCGTCTCTAATTGGCTGGTAATTATTTAGCAAGCCCAATTCTTTTATTTTAATGCTATATTCCAGTAGTTTTATTAAAAGCGAGTGCGGTTTAAAAATAAAAGCTTTATTTATCCCGCATCACTGACGCTACAGTGGACACCTTTGCTACCTGTGGTTTAAATGTTCCCATGCGAAAATAGGCACAGTGTGGCCCTAGGCTAAGTTGACAGATTTGATTGATACTGAAACTTGGAACTACTCTTCCTTTTTCACTACTTGTTTTGTCAGATTATAAAGCATTTCATTTTACTTTAAATATTAAAAATGACTCAAAACCATTCCAAGTTGTAATAGTATAACTAGTATACAGTATAACTAGTATACAGTATAACTAGTATACAGTATAACTAGTATACAGTATAACTAGTATACAGTATAACTAGTATACAGTATAACTAGTATACAGTATAACTAGTATACAGTATAACTAGTATACAGTATAACTAGTATACAGTATAACTAGTATACAGTATAACTAGTATACAGTATAACTAGTATACAGTATAACTAGTATACAGTATAACTAGTATACAGTATAACTAGTATACAGTGTAACTAGTGTACAGTATAACTAGTATACAGTATAACTAGTTTACAGTATAACTAGTATACAGTATAACTGGTATACAGTATAATTAGTATACCGTATAACTGGTATACAGTATAACTAGTATACAGTATAACTAGTATACAGTATAACTAGTATACAGTATAACTAGTATACAGTATAACTGGTATACAGTATAACTGGTATACAGTATAACTAGTATACAGTATAACTAGTATACAGTATAACTAGTATACAGTATAACTAGTATACAGTATAACTAGTATACAGTATAACTGGTATACAGTATAACTAGTATACAGTATAACTGGTGGTAGCTGGTACCTGTATTATACTGGTATTTAGATGTTTATATCTCCATTCAGGCTGGTGTCCCCAATACAAAGTACATAGTTTGACCTCATCTAACCCGTAAACCACTACAGTATGTATATTAGTGTAGTATACTCTATAAATAGCATATAGTATATATCCATGGAGTCAGGTCACAGTGTAAAGGAAGTTAATTCATATGGAAATTCCTATGATTATATGAGAGCATGAAACTTGCTCATGCTAATCACCCTTTCTGTACACAACTAAATATTATATCCAGTATGCTGTCTACAATATATCAGAGAAAGTATTATGTAACCTTATAAAACACATATAATACCACACAGAGTTTATGTGCAGTCTTGTTTTACAAAGTGATAAAAAATCCATTTTAGGAATTATTAGTAGCAAGGAAGTTTGTGCTACTCTTTCCCCCTTTCAGTCTCCAATTTCATACATATGAGATGTTGGTGTGTTTTAGGGGAATTCTTATCTTCCTTCTCATAGCGGTAAATCTCGTAGACTGCATTTCATTGGCCAGTTAACTCTAACCTCGCATTTCATTGGACAGTTGACTACTTATACTCATAGGATATGGAAGCTGTGGCTAAACACGATTTCAACGCCACTGCAGACGATGAACTCAGCTTTCAAAAGAACGACCTTGTTAAGGTACGCATCTTTATAGATATACTATACTGTGTAGAGAGATATACTATACTGTGTAGAGAGATATACTATACTGTGTAGAGAGATATACTATACTGTATAGAGAGATATACTATACTGTGTAGAGAGATATACTATACTGTGTAGAGAGATATACTATACTGTGTAGAGAGATATACTATACTGTGTAGAGAGATATACTATACTGTGTAGAGAGATATACTATACTGTGTAGAGAGATATACTATACTGTGTAGAGAGATATACTATACTGTGTAGAGAGATATACTATACTGTGTAGAGAGATATACTATACTGTGTAGAGAGATATACTATACTGTGTAGAGAGATATACTATACTGTGTAGAGAGATATACTATACTGTGTAGAGAGATATACTATACTGTGTAGAGAGATATACTATACTGTGTAGAGAGATATACTATGTGTACTTCATGTTTACTCTTGGAATGAGAATCGGAAGGCAGCATATGAAATGCTGCCAACATTTTCATCAACTGCCGGATAATTGGAATAGTTCCATAAATTCTCCGTTATACCAACACATCTCTTCCTGTACTTAGTAGGTGAAGCTGGTGTTTGTTTAGTGAGATGTTTGTCTGATAAGGAGTTGATTATATCCACTCGTACAGTCTCTCTCAGTTTAACAATCTCTCTCAGCCTTTTATCTGACCTGTGCTTTGCTCTCTGCACGCAGAGGTAATGCATTGTGTAGAATGTGCCAACACAGTACCAAACCTATGTACTCTGTGTTACTCACAGGTGTTGGATATGGAAGAGGACAGAAACTGGTATAAAGCTGAGAAAGAGGGAAGGGAAGGATTTATTCCAGCAAACTATATTAAAATGAAGCCCAATGCGTAAGTTGCCTTCCCACGGCATACTTGAGCCTGTGTTCTGTGTGTCTAGCTGTCACTAGAGGGGAGGGGGTCACTAGAGGGGAGGGGGTCACTAGAGAGGAGGGGAGGGGAGAGAGTAGGCTACAGGAAGTCATAGTATTCATCAACTCTACTGGTATATTTCACTCACACCTCTGATTAACCTGCTGGTATTGTGTAACTCAACTCATGACGTGACGTCCTACACTATTCATACCTATTCACAGTTTCCTTAATACCCTCTCTCTTATTGGCTGATGCCCTCAGTCTTCTCTTCCAATCACTCTATTCTTATCTCATTTATAGCTGTAATCACCAGTGTTGGTGACATCGCTATGGCAACAGAGCAGTGCCCATGCACACTAGGAGAGTAGCACATACCCTGAATATTTGTGGTTTATTGTGGTAATTTAGAACTATAGTGCAGTTACTAGTTAGATATTATAGTTGTTCTGTTTCTGTTACTCCATGTTTGCTTTGTAACTTTTGAATGTTTCTTTTCCTGTTTAGTGTTACAATCTGTATTGTTTGTATACTTAATATGCATTGTTAGTATATACTATATGCTGTATAGTTCGTATATGCTGTATAGTTAGTATATACTATATACTGTATAGTTCGTATATGCTATGCTGTATACTGTATAGTTCGTATATATACTGTATAGTTAGTATATATACTGTATTGTTTGATATTTCAGATGGTATCACGGGAAAATAAAAAGGGCAAACTGTGAACTGCTGTTACTTAAAAAATATCCAAATGGGAGTTGCATTCAGCCAGACGGGGCATTCGTAGTTCGACTGAGTGAGAGTACGCCCGGGGATTTCTCTCTCTCGGTGAAGTAAGTAGTGTGCACAGCAGTACCAACTCTATCACTCTCTCTCTGTGTGCGCACAGCAGTACCAACTCTATCACTCTCTCTCTGTGTGTGCACAGCAGTACCAACTCTATCACTCTCTCTCTGTGTGTGCACAGCAGTACCAACTCTATCACTCTCTCTCTGTGTGCACAGCAGTACCAACTCTATCACTCTCTCTTTCTGTGTGCACAGCAGTACCAACTCTATCACTCTCTTTCTGTGTGCACAGCAGTACCAACTCTATCACTCTCACTTTCTGTGTGCACAGCAGTACCAACTCTATCACTCTCTGTGCACAGCAGTACCAACTCTATCACTCTCACTTTCTGTGTGCACAGCAGTACCAACTCTATCACTCTCTGTGCACAGCAGTACCAATCATATCACTCTTATTGCAGATGGTCCGATGCCGTGCAGCACTTCAAAATCCTACGAGACGGAGGTGGGAGGTACTTCCTGTGGATAGTGAAGTTTGACTCTATCAACGAGTTGCTGGATTACCACAGGACTTCCTCTGTCAGCCGCTCACAGACCATTTACCTTCACGACATGATTAACGAGACCCAGGTGAGTGCTGCCTCTTTACTGAGTCAGCGTCTTCTCTAAGTATGCAGCGTGTACTGAGTCAGCGTGTCTGAGTCAGCGTGTACTGAGTCAGCGTCTACTTAGTCAGCGTGTACTGAGTCAGCATGTACTGAGTCAGCGTGTACTGAGTCAGCGTGTACTGAGTCAGCGTGCACTGAGTCAGCGGGTGCTGAGTCAGTGTGTACTGAGTCAGCGTGCACTGAGTCAGCATGTACTGAGTCAGCGGGTTGTGTTGCAGGTCGACAGGGTACAAGCTCTCTACAACTTTGAGGCGGAAGAGACTGGTGAGCTGAGCTTTACTAAAGGCACAATACTGACAATTACTGAGAAACCAGACCCTAACTGGTGGATGGGAGTCGACCCCAACGGCACTAGCGGGTTGATACCCTCTACTTATGTGAAAAATATCTGATCCTCTTCAAGTCCTCCTCTACATCCTCTCTACGCATCCTCCTTTAAACCAGTAACTCTCATCAGTTGGTGTCAACGGGTGTCAACATTGCCTTCTATAACTGCAGTCCTTCCTACGACCAGCCAATGATGACTAGCTGGCAGCGGTGGAGAGCTGTGCTAGAGAAGGTTACTGTTGAGTAGAAGTGTACCATCAATACACACTATTACTTATTACTATACTATTACTACCTATTGCTAGGACTACAGCTGCCGAGTTTCATGATTTGATATTTTTCCACTCACGTTTATAAAGTTTGAAAGCAATCACTGCGAATGATTACAACCCATGTATCTATGCTCATATTTAAAGCACTTTTCTTATTTACTTCACGTCTATGGGCGCCTGTCTGTGGGCGCTGCCTGTGGGTGCTGCCTGTGGGCGCTGCCTGTAGGTCCTGCCTGTGGGCGCCTGTCTGTGGGCGTCTGCCTGTGGGCCCTGCCTGTGGGCGTGGTGTAACTTTAGCTGCTACTGTGTGTGCTTACCTGATTACGTTTCTGTAGTAATTGTTCTATTGGGGCTCTTCACTAATTTATCTTTGGCTATGAATGCATATATTCCTCAATACACTTAACATATGTCTAATTCTACATATCCACATCATTATTTAATATTTCATTTCTCCAGCAATATAAAAGGGTATTGTACAGCAAGTTTTTGAATAATAAATATATATAAGTTCAATGAAAATTGTCATTAGTGAGCACAGTCTTATAACAATGAAAATTCTCAGTTATAATTTAAAGAAATTAGAAGTGATGCGCAGTACAAGAAAATTGCCTGAGGTCTTGGTTACTCTTCATCTTTAGACGGGGGAGAGGGCATAAAATGAGTTCTTCTACACCATTCTGAGCTAAGTAGAGACGAATGAGGGAAATTCCTGGGTTTACAGTGGACAATTGACATCCATAGCTGACTAAGTTCCTACAAGGTGCTCCTAAGTTCTTGATTTTGATGGAGTTTTGCTTCTAACCATGACCTTCAAATCGTCAATCATCTTCTGCTGCAAATGCTGCTCGGCTGTGGACTTGGTCAACTAAATGGGAAAACAACTCCAACTCAAATATTATATTTGGTAGCAATATGATGCAAGCAGCAATTATTTCACCAGTTTCCATGTTACTGCTGAGTTGAATGAATGGTTCTAGAATCACCTCCTAGTTAGGGGTGAGTTAGTGCAGTAGTTTAGAGTACTCGAGTTTTGGGTTGAGGTTTAGCGTAGGGCCACACGGGCGCATTTTCGCAGACGAAACTTTACACCACAAGTAGAAAGAGGTGTCCACTGAATCCTTCAGCATTTTCAACGCCTGTAATTCATAGCATTGAAGAAAAGTGGGCTCGATAAATAAGCCAGCCAATTAAGTAACGACGACAGAAAATATTTGCACTGTCGTTCAGCAATCTCAGCGCATGAAATTCTTGTACAGTGGACACCTTTTCTACTTGTGGTGTAAATGCAAAAAAAAGCCCTGTGTGGCCCTAAGCTTATTGAAGCTCCAAACTCGAGAATCCTAAACTACTGCACTCATTCACCCCTAACTTAGAGCTGATTATAGAACCATTCAAGTTGAAGAGTGAGAAGTGCCTATACTGATAATTTAGAGTGAGATCTGGTACCATATCTAGTAAGATGTCCAGTTTAAACTTCAACAAATTATTTTCTTCTTTCAGTTTCTCGTTGGAACGTTTAATACTGTTGAGTTCCTTTTGAGAGACTCCACTGTTACCACTTTCTACAATTAAGTCAAAATAAATACTAAACTAACACACAGTGTGACTTAGACTACTAGTGGTTCCCAACATAAATATTCTGGTTTTGTCATACAAGTTGAAGTCATAGTGTATAGTGGCTACAGATCATAGGTACTATAATATACTCTGATAGTAGTTATTTCTATAATGCATTTTGATTGTAGCTAAAATAAGAACAATTACTGCATTAAAGTGCACTAACAGAAAAGACCAAATAGATTGATTTTCTAATGTGTCTGTAGTTGTTAATTTCATCTAAAACACGAGTGTGTTTTTCAAATTCTCAATTCTTTCACAAGAGCAAACAACTATTTAGCAAAATAGTAGATGAGCAGAGTAATTCACTTTTGCAAATCAGTAACAATACATGATTTCTAAAAGGAACATAAAATGAAAATGCCAAATACACGTTTGAGTTACTAAACATATTCATATTGAATTTAATACTCATAAATATAAACTATTAGTATTAATCATTTAATTTCAATGCCAATTCAACAATTTACTTTCAATTCTACGATTGTCATTGAAGTGCGAATTAAAGTTTCAGCATTTTAAATCTACTAATGACAGGTAAGCATGATGATAAAAATGACTGAGCGACCAAGTTTTAATTTCAAGTACAACTTATAACTTAAGGGTGTCAAAGTCACTAATGAGTTGAAGTTGAGCAGGGTTCTTTTACCTGAAACCCAATCTTTTCCATCAAAATACATTCTGTTGCCATCTAAATTAATTTTTATTTTTTGGCCAACATCATCGGGAGTAAGCTCACGCTGTAAAGTTTCTCTATCAAGGTTTTGCAAAGTCGAGAGTGATACAGCTTTTCGAGGACCAGGCTTTTTCGGCGAGAACTTTTTAGCAAATGGTCCAAAAGGCATGGTCTTTGTTTGTATTACAAAAGTTTTTAAATACAAACTCAATAAATATCGCATACAACTAAAAAAACACAGCTGCTAACAACTATATTTGTTATCACTGTAGGCTACTGCACGAACGACAATTTGAAATAAACCTTTGCCTAGCAATTTGTTTACAACTTCGGCCATGTTAACAAAGCTAATTTTATATTTGGTTTAGCATAGAATAATTTTAAAAAAAATTGAACAAAAAACTAAAAATATTGTTTATTAAACAATAAAAATATTATTTTAATTTTTACAAATTTTATTAAATTCAAGTTTTTTTTAACTTTTATTGTCAGACTTGAATTCGAAACGATGTTTTGATTTGTTAAAGACTAGTTACTATAGTAGCATATGTGCCAAGGTCGTTCGTCAAAATGCAAAATGGCTAGTAAAGTTGATCCCAGCAAGTATAATGCAATTGCTTCTCCTATGCACTTGTTTGAAGACGGCGAGCTTCTAACTCGGGAAGAGCTTCGCAAAAGAAAAGAAGATGTGGTACTTAAACAAGAAAAAAAATCTCGTATCCTTACACAAACATTCTAGCCTACAGAGCCAAAGTAATGCTGGTAGTCAAACTCAAACTGATACTGATAGTGATAGTGATACTCATACTTTAACACTAACTGATACTCTCATACTCAGAGTGATAGTCATACTCATAGTGATGGCGATAATGGCAGTCACTAACCGTATTGTTGGTCAAATAGTTATAGTCTTATTATTAGTTTTGTTATTAAATTCTTTAGTGTTGTTTATGCTGGCAGTCAGCACGAACTAATGTTTTTAATACATGCTCATAATAATTACGATTATGGTTATCAGATAATCCTTCTTTTTAAAATGAAAATTCATGTTATTTTAGATATATTTAGTTTATTGTTACCGAATTATTCCCATTGTGCTTCTTAACTTCTTTGACCACCCTATCGTAGCGTTTTTGGTTGGAACCATGGCTCAAGTAAGTAAAAAAATTGGAGAGCTAGACAAGAGTCTTCAAGAGTACACTCAACTCGTGTTTGATTCACGGCTAAGTGAACACGAAGACACTACCACTGTTATGCCTTTTACTCCAGATAATGGAAGCACACACACTTCTGCCAAGCATAAAAGAAGAGGTAGTTTAGCAATTGCAGCTTTTGGCTGATATATAATACTTTTAAATTTTTTTAGTATGTTTTTAATTTTAGCAAAGTGAGTGAATGAATGAGTTTGATTGATTGAGTGAGTAAGTGATCAAGTAACTTTGACGCAGATATAGCATAACTATCATAAAATTAAGTACTTTGATTTTTTTGTAAATCTGAAGTTTCTAGCTTCTCTAAAACTGCTCAACACTTTGCATGCTCTCTGCATTAGATAGAAAAGAGATGTTAATTTATATGTTAAGAAAGTGTATTTGATAACTGGATGGTGCACTCATTATGAGTATGTTTTTTGTTAAACTTGATTTAGTGAGGATCAGCGAATGAAATTTTATCAAGGGGTTAATTAAAAAGTATCATTTTTGTTTTCTTGTATAAAGTTGAAAAAATAGTTATCAAAGACTAAAAGTATTTTAGTATTAGCATTTATCATAAAGAATAACCTGTGAGATTTTCGGTTTTTGTATTAATTTTGATAATTTAGTTATTCAAATTATTTTCATTAAACACAGTTAAATTTGAGGCGCAGATCAAAGAGCAAGATGGTAAGTATGCAGTTTATTTCTGTCACTTGTTTAATCTGCTTTGTTCTGTTGTGAACTCTTGTGGTCAGTTAAATGGCTCTATAAGAGTTTTCTTCCTTCTATCTCTCATCAAATTAGACAGGAGTTGAAGTTCGTAGAGTTCCTCGTAAGATTGTGTACTTCTAAGAGATTGCAGTGATTCAAAAACAAAAATAAATGTAAATAATTAATTTACATTTAAAACTTGAAGCTTTTTATAGAATATATTTAGGATGCTAGTATTTTGCATAATACCAGACTCTTGAAATTATTATTAAAATTAAGTTTAAAATAGCTCAAAAAGGAATAACAGAGAAAATAAATATGTAATGCCTTAATCACAGTTTGTTTCATCTCTTTCTTCTCCTTTCAGCTAGCTGCTTCATGTTCAGCTTGTCTTATATTTTGCTTTACACCTTTATTTTTCATTTTTTATCAAACAAGCACATCAAAGTGTAATTATTAATTACTAAAACATGTTTCAATTTTTATAGTTTCTCCTTTTCAAGGAGGTAATTCTAATTGAACCTTGCTGAGATATGTCAGGAAGCAAGGTTTTATATATTTCTATTACTGTGTCTCAAAATTGGAAAAATATTACCTAATAAGATTAATTGGATTCACTGTTTCAGAGAGGGAAATTGCGGAGATCCAGGCTTTTAGTGGAGTCTACTCTATTCATTCAGGTACAAAGCCGTTTCTCTAAATATCTATTATAATATTGTATTACTTTATTGTATAATTATTTTATTATTTCACTATTGTATTATGTGAGTACTGTATTATTGAAGGATATTTGTATGTTTCAGATTAATAGAATATTGACATAATATTGTATCTTTGATGAATTCATAAGCTAGTGAATAATGAAACAATAACTGATAATTTATTTTCACAACTTTCATTTTAAGCTGCTAAAGTTTGTTTACAATACAATTGCTGTATATATAGAGGACCCCTTCAGTGTTTTCTATTCACCAGGTAACTATTTGTATAGTAGATGCTCCTGTCTATTATACATTATGCAGCTTCATATGTACTCCACTGCTTTCCCTCATCACGGCTATTGGGCAGATAACTCCCTTTTGTTCATGTTACTTTTCCAAAAGAGTTGTCAATTTTTAAAATTAGATAGAAATTTTACCAGTTTAAATACAGATTTTTATGGTAAAGTTGTTGATTCTACCCGAAAGTTTAGTTTATTTGTAGTTTCTTTTTGAACCCGACTATTTAGTCAATTTTAAATCAACGAGTCAAGTGACTTTACGTCTGCTAATAAATTTTATCACACCTTTTATTCAAAGTCATATTCATTTCTTTACAGTTATAGATCTTTTATATAATTATTTCTTTCCCTGCAGCTGTAGCACTTTCTCTATCAGTCGCACTATTCATGCACACCACCAGTATTTTATGTCTTATATAGTTTTATTTCTTATATATATATATATATATATATATATATATATATATATATATATATATATATATATATATATATATATATATATATATATAATTTTTTATAGCTGTGGGACAAGCACCAGAGAGAATAAAGAATGTTCATAAGATATCAATGAAGGTAGGCTGTGTGCTGTCAGCTGGCCTGAGACTAAATAGTTCACTTCTGGTGGCTGGTAAACTGATAATTTGTAAACAATGGTGTGAGTTGCATATAAAATGAATTGGTATATTTCTGCTCTACATATTTGACGAGCAACAGCATGTAACATTTGTTATTGTAGGTGTTATTCTGTTGTATATTGGAGTTATCATGCATTTGTTTAGTAATGTGAAATTGAGTTATTATGCATTTTACATTGTCATACCTTAACTTACGCAATATAAGAAGTTGAAAATATTGTGCGAACTTTCATAGTGATATTTCATATTTATTTATGCAGGCAAAAAAGGTGGATAGGAAAAAAAGCGCAGAAACGAGTGGAGCTAAGCCTAAATTCGTAGAGGTGAGTTCCACACTGTTTAATTAGCCTTAGTTACCGTCCTACTTGTAGGCTCTGACTTATTGTTACCTCAATATCAGTTGGCTATTGGCAGAGTTTTGTTGAAGTCAAGTAGCAGTTGTGTGCTCCTGTTTAAAACTAGATTCTATCAAATAATATTAGTTTTACCCGATGACATGTTGTTTCTACCCCCTTTATGCATTATTATTTATCCTCTCCTGTTTTAGTTGTTTACCTTTCCCGGCTTTAAGTCCAAAGCTTTGACCGCTCTCCCCCACCATGTCACGACCTCCGAGATCTTTAACAAGGTCATTCAGGTTCAACATGGCCGCAGACGTAAGGTAGGAGATATTCTGCTCATCACCTTACGTCGTACATGAAGTCTTATATCTAGTAGCTCTCATTCAAACTCTCAAGCAATACAGTGTATGCGAACTATTAGTTTGCTTTGTGTTATCTGTTTCTACTGAAATTACTAGCTCGTAGTCGTAGAGATATGTGCATATGATGTGTTGTGAACAATGTAGTCTTATATTATACTGCTGTAGGTAGCCCAGTTTGATGAGGAGTTTACTAGAGTTGTCTATTCATTGATGTCACAGTCAATACTGCAGGTAATAGTTACTAACCTGCAGCTAGCAGTTTTTCTGCTGCGTAGTTATTTAGTCTCAACATTTCCCAGGGCAGTATCAAAAATCTCTAACAAGTTTGACTTTCACTTCTTGCTAACTGGTAGGAATCTACAGCCGTTTGATAGTGAAGTTCTTTTACCAGCAGTTCTTCTGTATTAATAATTGACTAGTTTTCATATCGGTCAACTTTCTCTCAAAGTTGTGAAACGTAAAGTAAATGTAAGGAAATAAAAATTAATGAGTAATCATTGACCATGGCAGATTGTCACTATGACTTACTAACTAGTATTGTTCATCATGACTTGTAAATTATTAACTGTTACTCACAATCATTCATTGTCGTACTCATCATAAGCATTTGTGATTCGTTTGTAGGATATTTACTGGTGGATTTTTCTTGAGAAGTTTTCAACTCAGAAAAATGCTCAGCCAAGTTTTTTCAACAGGGTATCACATAATTTTGTCAAGTTTCTTATTCACATCCAATCCTATCAGTACAAGGAGGCCATACTTAACGTGAGTGTTAACTCATTGTGAATGTTGACTCATTGTGAGTGTTAATTCAATATGAGTTTTAGTTTAATGTGAGTCGTAGTTTAAAGTGAGTCGTAGTTTAATGTGAGTGCTAACTTGTGAGAGTTTAATGTATAGTTATGAATGATCTAATTTTGCATATACTAAATATTTACCTGCGTATTGCGTGTAGGTGTACCCTGAGTTGATGGCTCAGTCTATTTACGTAGCATTTACCGAGACGTTCCCTGACTCTTACAAACAGTTTAATGATGACTTTAAGGAGTTTCTGCTTCAAATTGTGTTTGAATGGATGACAGGTTAGTTCATGATTTGTGACTGTATGACTACATTACTTTCAATATTCAGTACATTCGTGGGCTTGTTGTTGGCGGTGGTGGCGGCGGCAGCGGTGGTAATAGTACCATGATTATGTCTATGATTTAATTTTGACTGTAATTTTTATTTACCAGGAATTGTACCAGCTCCTCGAAAATTTCTAAAATGGAGTCCCGATCTTGAGCCCGCTGGGAAAAAGAGAGAGGCTGCAATGGGGAAGGCCCCAGCCAAAGGTCTGTTAGAGTTAATAAACTATAGCCAAGTCTAATTGACACTAGGAGTTGAAATCTACTTAATGAACTATTTTAATTCTTATTTGTACCTCCAGAGTCAAAGAATGCCTCGGTGGCTGCAGATGATTGGCTGTCTGCCATAGACGCCATGAGTGTGGCTCAGAAGGGGCTGAGGAAGTACGGCTCAGAGATGAGTTTAGTCAGCCGGGCCACTTCCCACAATACCTTGCGGAGTAAGCCCGGCAAGACTCTCGGCTCCGAGTCCTCCAGATCTGAGGACAACAGTCTAGTTATTGACTCAGTAGCAGACGCACAGCACAAGCCTCGGTATCCTAGACCTCCAGGTAACTTCACTAAGGGTGGGCATGTGGACCCCCAACTTGAATATGTGATTGTAGTTATAGGAGCATTGCTAAACGTAGTTGTATGGCTAATCTTGACAAGCTGTTTAGGAACTTTGCACATATTGTTCACTGTAGAATGGTATATTAAGTCAAAAATCAGGAAAAGACAATTTCTAAATTTATGTTGATTTTTATTAATTACTGATGTATTTTTAAGATCAAAATAGCAGCAGTAAAGCTATTAAAACTGACAAACTAAAAAATTCGTCACGTATAAGATGGCATAAAGGTAAACAGTGCTGTCAATATGCTGCTTCATATAACTTCTCGCTTACATGTAGCTTTTTATTTTATAGAACAGTTTCTTATAGGTGAAATGCTAATTTAATTTTATTCATACTTTTGCTATAATATATTTCTATTTATGGTACTAAACTACTAAAATACTAAACCATCTACAACATTTGTGTATTTTAAGAAAAGTTTGTTGAATCACCGGGGAGGTAATTACCAGTATTACTCTGGAGTAATGAACTCGCAGTTATACTTTATCAAATTGATTGTGTGATTCTAGTAGCTATAAGTCAGGCATAGCAGGAACAACTGCTTGTGTCATTGTGCATGACTCATAGGAAAGCTGATTGGCTGGTAATATTCCCTTCACTCAACATACTGAGAGCTCACAATGCTGATCTTGTGTACCAACAGCTGCAGTGGCAATCACTAAAGTCCTGACACCAGTGCAGGAGGCTGTACCAAGTAGACTGACCTTGAACTCAGAGACTAATCCAGCTCTAGATGGGATTGAGGAGGAGAGTGGCGTCCCCACACGCTCTGTATCTAAAACCTATGAGAAAAGTCTATCTAAAAGGAAGGCTACCTCTAAGACTGTTAATTTGAATAATCAAATGGAAGTGAGTTTGAGGGAGATTTTTGAAGTGAATGGCCATTTATTTTACGTGCCGTAAAATCAAGTAAATTTGAGTGTCTAGTAAAGTATGTTATAGTTGTCAACTCACAGCATTTACTAACTTATAACAACTTCTAGAATATTCTATACCATCTGCTGTTTCAGTCACACCCGGCATGTAAAGGTGCGGATATGGTGACATCACTGTTTGACGTTCGGGGGTCGTGCCCCCTCGTATCTCATTACTTAAAAATGAAGAACTTAGACGTGGATGCAGGTCAAAAGGTCAATGTGCGGCGGAGTGAGATGAAGAATCTGCCCCCATTGAATGCCCCAACATACAAGGATGTTATCAAAGACACCTACAAAACTATTAGAAACATCGAGAAAGGAATTCATAAGTACTTAAATTACTACTAGCTAGTTTATTGGCTTTTTATTTATTATGACAAAATCACAGCATATAATAATTCTATTCTTATAATATTCAAAGTGCACGGAGCTAGTTTTTTCCAATTTTAGTAAATTTTGAATAAAAATCAAAGTGTTTCTGTTTTGTAGACACATCAAGTCATCTTCTGCACAACACAGCCATTTTGTTATTCAACAGAACAAGCGGGCTAAGTACTTTAGAGAAACACAGGCTAAGCTGCTGAATGACACGACTGAAGTAAAAAGACTGAGTAACCTACTCATTCTGGAGAGTGCCGCTGTGAGTGTTCGTACCGTAACGTGGAATTGTAGTCTACAGGCTAATAACGTGCACATTGTTCATTCATCTCAGTATAACCAGTGGTACTTTTCTTCAAACAATAATTTTATTTAGTTACTGTAACCAAGAGCTTTCTAGAGTTCTTCAGTTTAACTTAAACATTCTGTTTACAACATGTGATATGAAAGATAAGTTTTGATGAATTTACTGTCTTTCTGCCCCTAACTTCGCCACGCCAGTGGACATGTGAATATTGTTACTAGTTGAGTAAATGTTACAACTTGTAGAGCTCAAGGCCATCATCTACTAACTTGTAGATCAGGTGGGTTAGAGGCTGTTGTAGCTGGCTGGTGTCTACATGCTAGCACTCTTGAGAGGTCAAGCACAGTTAGTTTAAGGTCATTACTTTCCACATTCAGGCACTGCTTTATGTTATATATAAACGGTTTCCAGGGGATAGCTCGAACAGTTTTTGTCTCACATTAACAAATTTTACATGAAAAGATAGCTCTTGCATTCCTCTTTCATATACTTTTTTAATTTTTCAATAAAAAATTTTCTGAGAAAGTTGTTGCATAATAAGTAAAATTTTACACCCTCCATGTTCCACTGCTGTAGCACAGGGGATTCATTTTATAAAGTCTAAAAGTTAAACTTGACATTCCTTAATATGTTTTCTCTAATATACTTTCTTTGTTTTTTGAAATTCTGTTTATGCTCTTCACAATTTGGTAAAAACATACACCATTTTGCAAGTTTCACTGCAATTATCTAAATTCTTCATATGGTGGTTCTAGCTACGCTCCTGTGACTAATTATAACATTCCTAGTACGTTTGCCGCTCTGCGCTATCACAATAACATATAGTACCCTCTCGCACAAATTGGCAATCTATTGGATTTCTGCCAATATAATGTTCCCTGTTTTACATTAGCACTTAGCTGAATCATCTCACTATGTTACAATCTATTGACAATGCCTCAGCACAACATAATTCTTTGTTTGTTTGGCAGAGTTAATTTCTTCAGCTAAATCACTTCACTTTGCAGTCTTGTCAGTAAAGGTCTGTCTATAGTGCAGCAGTTGTACTTCCAGTTTCTCTAATTCACATATGATTATTTTAAGTACATTGTATTCTATAAGATCAATTTAAAGTTTAGCCCAGTGTTCAGTAGCTAAGTATTATGCATGTATGTTGTCTTACTGTTGAACAAAAGTTAAAAAAAACTTTACAATTATAGCCATATTTATTATACATGCGTAGGATTTGCATAAATTGACAAAAAAAAATGCAGCATAATAGGATTGAACCATGACCAACCAGCTTCTCGCTGACGCCTTTAACCTCTGGACCACGCAGTCATCGTTAATAAATTGCCAACTATATGAGTAACTATGAGTACATAAATATTTTGCGTGCAAATGGGTTATAATTATTAGGCTGTCAATTCATGTTGATAGCAGTCAACTGTTGCAATAGTCTCGGGTTACTAGCAAAGCTAATGGTTTTGAACAAATAACCCAAAAGTTTAAAAATAAGTAGCTTGCGTATTACTAACTACAAAAACAGGTCTGAAATAGACTGGTAAAGCAAGCTCTTATTGTAGAGTTTGCAGATGTGCTCTAAAATAAAACTTAAACTGTATGCTATTACATAAGTATTTGTATGCGAGAGATATAAATGGACATTACTGAGTTTCTGGAAAACAACATACTTGAAGTTAACTTTGACAATGGTGTTTTCTTTTCATCATAGCTAGCCTATAGCATAAATCTCTAATCATATGAATCTTTATGAAGCCCACAGCTCATGTAAGGGTGGCAATGTAATTTGAAACGAACAATTATGTTGCTGCATTGTGTCTAAGGTATATTAGAGAGCAGAATTTGGTTTTACTAGCCTACCCCAACGGCATTCTACAATGCAGCTTATATGCTGGCAGTTGTAATAAGTACAGCCGATAGCAAGGTTACTATCACTGCTAGCTCTGTGCAGTATGTAACCTCTTGAATAATTGCGCCAATTTTAAACTCTTGGAAGTTGGCCAAGTTATCATATCGCAGCCAGCCACCGGAGACAAAGCATCAGAGCTATTCATATAATATTATACTGATGCACTTGGTAGCAGAGTGGCTAATCTAATATAGTTCATAGTTCAACACCCTTTACTTTGGGAATACAGCCTCTTTTTTTAGGTTTACCTTACAAAGCATGAACATATCTAAACTGATATTCTGATAATTTAGAGGTACATTTTGAAAACTAGGTTAATTGCACTTGTTTGCACAACAACAATAATAAAATAGATATTATGCAGTATAATAAAAACACACATAATACTATATAATATATTATAATGATAATAATATAATATTATAAGTACCATTACTGCATTTTATAAATCACATGGTTGCCAAAAAAATGTATCACAAATTTTGTAATTATACATCAAAAATAGAACTATAGCTAGGCAGCAGGTTAGAATAGAGTAAATTTTTAAAACATGAAATCATGATTTGACTATTGTTTTATTTAGGCCAACCAACCTAGGAATACAAGATTGGGTTTTAGCTGACAGTTTATAACATTTAGCTTTTGAGCCAGCAGCACTGGCACTTGTGAAGTATAGGCAAAGTTAGTGAAGCGAGACTAACAAGCACTCAAATACAAGGCATATTGAGACACAATAACAAGTCAGGAGCGTATAAATTGAAAAGAATGTGGAAGGGGGACTATGTTTTTCAACAAGCTATAACTTAAACATGAATTGGCTTTTGAAAAAAATAAAAAAGTATATTGGAGAACATAAGTTTCTTTATCTTTTCATATTTTTTTTGTTCCTGTGACATTCAACCTGTTCGAGCTATCAGTGGAACATTGTTCATATAGAACATAAAGCACCTGGCAAAGAGCCAGAAAATGAAAAGTGTGACCTTAAACTAACTGTGAGGCTCTTTTCACGCAGTTTCCTCTTCACTGGCTATTCAATTATTTTACTATTTTTGTTGTAAATTGTGTAACTAAGATGTCTTTCTGGCTGTCAATTCTTCTGCTGTGAATTTATATGCTTTCTCTGCCATATTTTCTTCCTTTCTATGTGATTACCTTATGATATGGCCAATCATGTTCCTATTTTAAGTATTATTCTCTTATTCCGCTACTACATCTACTCTTAGTTGCTACTTTGAAGTTTGATCAAGTATTTCCACAAGATTATCTGAAGTAGCATATTAGATAAATTTTAAAGTTATAATATATAGCTGCCTATTTTACCATATTATTGCATTAATAAGTTATATTATAGTCCTAAGCCAAAGGTAAATAAACTGAATAGCACATTGCTCAGATCACCAAACTGTGACATCATGGTGTATGTGTCAAACAGTCATGTATTTGATTGTGCCATATTCTTACCAGTTCTTAAAAAATTGTAAAAAATATCTAATATTTTATAGCAAAAAGAAGTTGGGGAGAAAAACGCTAAAAAGGATACTTCGAAACTGGATAGGCAGTTTGACTTGGCACTGGAGAGAGCTGCCAAGAGCAGTAATGAAATATTCTATTGACCTTGAACTCTGGTTTTCAGTTTAAACTTCAATTGAAATGTGTACTTGTTGCAGTAAATTTGTAAATTTTTGGTGCTTTTCTATTTGTATTGTAGAATAAATGCAACTTTAATTTTGAAAATAGTTATTTTCTCTAACTGATCAACGAATCATAATATTATATTTTATAATATAATGTAGCAATGGGTAGAATTGTACATTATTGTTTATTGATGTAAAAATAAAAATTAAACAATAATTTCAATCTGCCCATTATTATTCCTGAAAGTTTCACTGCTTGCAACAAATTGTATGAATCAAATACTCCGTTATTTTATTTAATTAGATAAATAATTATGACTCTGAAATATCAGTATGTATCAGCGCTAGGTGTCAACATGTATCAGAGCTAGGTGTCAACATGTATCAGAGCTAGGTATCAGCATGTAACAGAGCTAGGTATCAACTTGTATCAGAGCTAGGTGTCAGCATATATCAGCGCTAGGTGTCAGCATGTCAAGAAAAATCTGTTTACTGTTTCTATCAGTAGTATAACATAGATTAGCATATTGTGTTGACCTGGATATTTCCCTCATAATTCCAGCTACATCTGTGAGTAAATTAAGCAACTCTACTCTGACTACAGGATTGTTTCTACTGCTAGTAGACACGGAGTTAGTATTGCTTCGTAACACAGAGTCATCCCTCAGTGTTGCTCTGTCCGTCTGTAATGCAATGACGTCAGATGTAGTGGTGGTAGGGGTAACCAGTCCACTTCTGGATCCACCTGTCATCTCTCTCAAGTGATTTAGTAAGCAGCTAATCATAAGCTCCCGTTTAGACCTTGAGATAAAAAGTACCCACAATACCTGAAACAGGTTGCTAGTAACTAACCAGTAGAGGTAATCTATAGAGAAGTATTATCTGCTAGTAACTAGTAGAAGGAATGCATGGAGAAGTGTTTTTAAGAGGGAGATCTTCAATATAACAGAGCCAATCTCGGAGAATATTTTGAAGATTTACCTGCTGTCTGGCAGAGTAGAAAACATCAAGTAACAGTCGACTGGAATTTCTAGAACTGGGAAAGCCGTTTCGCTCCATTTCCTTTTTTTAAAGGATTCATCCATCACCTTTCTGATTGGTTGATATAAGAGTGTCACCTCATTCTCCGGCCATGGGAATTCAGTACTCGACTCAAAGCTGTCTGGAGCTCTATTGAATTCTCGTAAAATGTTTCCCCGACAGCAAGACAGGAGAAGCAACTACAAATAAATTAGTAAGCAATTAGTTGCGGTCAAAATTGGGTTGACTCAAGAGTAAATTTCTACACCAAATTCTTATGAAAGTGAAAATAAGAGAATATAAAAACCTGTAGCACCAGGAGCGCATATGCTTAAGTTTCCTTGAAAGCGCTCAATAAATTTCATGTCATTTTTGCTAAGAATTATGCTGTGCAATGATGAATCTTTTGTGAAGAATATATTACCTTGCTTACATTTTACTAAACTTAAATGAAATAATAAAGACTTATTGCATGATTTATATTACCTACAGTTCTCAATGCTTATAAAATAAAACTGTATTGCATTTAAATTCAGCAGCATAATTAAATAGCCAAACAAGTTCTAACTGCTTTCTCATCAGTTCTATCAGTTTCTTTATTAAAATCTACTTCTGGCAAGAATTCAAAAGAGAAATTAAACTAACTTTAGGGATGCTTTGGACAGCTCCGCTGTTGAAAGAATTAATAATATCCTGTACTGAACATAGCGAATAGCCGTCACCTCCCATGATTTGACCTTGAGATCCATGTGAGAAGATTGCTAAGGCTGCCATCAATCCATGATCAGAAGATGCGGAGAATTGTGAAATGGAGTTTAGAATTTCTGTTGCTGATAAATCAACTCTGCTCACCACCTAATAAAATGAATTACATTGTCCAAAAGGCAAAGTCATAAAGCTAAACATAGCTAGGCCAAGCTTTCAGAAAGAAAGCAAATTAAACGCCAGACGTACTAAATAGAACTTTCAAATTGAGGAAGCATGCTTTAAATTTTTTTAACAGTACCTCAAAACCAAAATACTGGTTGAAAACAGTTTCACAGGTTTTGAGCGCTTTTTTTCGAGATGCAACAGTAGCCAGTTCTTTGGCTGTCATTCCTGGCTTAGACTCATGTTGGTTACAGATTATCAGCGCTTTCCCTCTTGTCTCGCTACTGATTAACAGTTTCTGAGAATACTCCAGCTCATTATTGCCACTCTCATCAAAAAGTCTCACTCCTTCCCTAACCGATGGACTGTGCCTATCACTGCTATCTACTCTGCCTATCTCAGACACATTGTGGTCAATATTGTCCCTGGTGTACTTCTTGTTTAGAGTTGAGTTTACAGTAACTTTCCTCACATTAGGATCCTTTGTGAACTCAGTAACCAGCGAGTGCATCGAGTCATGCTTTCTTATATCTGCATATTTGCTGTTATAACAAACGTTATACAACAATAATTATGCTATTATTATAAATTTTTAGAGTTAATGACTGCCGTTAGTGAATGATAATGTGATGGATATAATGTAACCTTCACCTTTCATAGTTTTCTGAGCCATACTTCACTGAGATTATCAGATAGTCAGGACCTGGTGGTGTGAGATTTGACTCAGATTCTTTCACAGAGCTTTGTATGACAGCTACCTGTTGACACATGACATGTATGACAGCTACCTGTTGACACATGACATGTATGACAGCTACCTGTTGACACATGACATGTATGACAGCTACCTGTTGACACATGACATGTATGACAGCTACCTGTTGACACATGACATATATGACAGCTACCTGTTGACACATGACATATATGACAGCTAATTGTTGACACATGACATGTATGACAGCTACCTGTTGACACATGACATGTATGACAGCTACCTGTTGACACATGACATGTATGACAGCTACCTGTTGACACATGACATGTATGACAGCTACCTGTTGACACATGACATATATGACAGCTACCTGCTGACACATGGTATATTTAATATAATAATATATAATAGTATGATAGCTATTATACTATGATGAACTATGCCTTAGGTTTAGCACTGTAGCTGGGCTGATCCATATCATTGAGAATATTCTGGGCTGTTTCCTGTTTAGGTTGGTGAACTCTGCTCATGTCTATTACGATGCACATGACATCATCCTCCAACACTCTCTATGGTATATACAGATCCAATACATCCTATACTATAGAGATCTATTGTATTGTTCTATTACTGGTAAATATGTTAATATCATTCAACCATATGTTATTTACTTCATGAATTATAAAAATAATTAAGCCAGACTCAAAGCACTTCTCTGTGTTATAGACTTACTTCCTCTCTATCGTATACTTACTTCTTCTCTCTGTATTATATACTTACCTCTTCTCTATCAGATACTTACATCTTCTCTCTCTATCATATACTTACCTCTTCACTCTACTATATACTTACCTCTTGTCTCTATCATATACTTACCTCTTCTCTCTATCATATACTTACCTCTTCTGCCTGCATTTGGCTTCTCTGAGTTGCTGAAACAAAAGCGTGCTGTGCACCCACAGCCGAAGAGAACAGAGTATGTGACGTCGTGTAAGCAGAGTCCAGCAGCGAATATTCATTCAAGCAATATTTTAGTACTTTGAGAATATTCTCCGTAAACTTGTACACGCTATCACGATAGTCTGTGTGGGTTGAAAACAATCCAGCTTTTAAAACCTTGAGCGTTTCAAACATATTTGGGGCTTCTCTATTGCAAAGTATTTTATGAAAATAAAATGATTTATGGAACGATTTTGTTTTTATTATTTTTTTGCAGTCGGTCATTTGTATGTTTGGTAAACCTAGAACGCCTTGCCTTATTGACATGGGAAGATGTAGAATTAAGTTAGTGAAAATGCCGACGTTATATTTGGCAGCAACATAATGTATTGGCGTATTGCCATATATATCTGGATGCATCATGTCCTTGACATCCATTAGGTGCAGGTAATCTTGCAGCACATCAAATAGCTCGTCAAGAGATGCTGACAAGGCAGCAAGGTGCAATATATTCTGACCCAATTTATTACGTTTACGTATATGAGTCTTCAATATCTGTGAGTCATAGCTTTCCTCTACAAACTGAAGGAGTTCACTCAAAGCACCGTGTTGCCCTTGCTGACATAGCCACAACATACATGTGTTACCTCTATCATCTTCTGCTACCAATACTTTGCTTATTGCAGAAAGCTCTTGGAAGGAAAGAAGTTTCAGAGCAACAGTTCCACTGGAGGCATTATGTAGAGGCGTGTGGCTGCCGGCATCTTGTGCTAGTAGAAGGTCAGCGCTAATACAAGGAGGCAGGCGACACAGATATTTTACTACCCCAGGCCGATCGTATGAAGCAGCTACGTGCAGTGCTGTACATAACTCCTTATCTGGGGAGAATATAAAATCTTTCTGCTTGTCCGGACTAACTGCTTCTACTAGGGCTTTTGCTGTCTCTCCATTCTTAGCAAAGTGCAACGCGGTTCTTCTAAAATAACTGTCTTTCTTTAACACCAGTTCATCATTGTTTGGATATAATCCACAGAGATACGTCACCACATCAGTTCTGCCACTAGTTGCAGCTGCATGCAATGCTGTACACTCGTCTTCATCAACACAGAAAACGAGTTCTCTCTTCACATCTGGTGAGACTGATTCCAGAAGTAACTCTGCTATCTTTCTATTCCTAGCATAATGAAGCGCTGTCCAACCGTGACAGCATCTGCTTAGTATTAGTTCATCATCAGATGGGTATAACCTGGTGAGATACTCCACTACATCAGTTCTACCCTCACTAGCAGCTGCGTGCAAAGCTGTGCGCTGTTTTGTGTCACAAGATAATATAAATTCTCTCTGCCTCTTCGGTGTAACTGATGATACAAGTAGTTTGGCTATGTCTTCATTCGCAGCATAATGCAGGGCTGTTCCACCGTAATACCTATCTTTCTTAAGTACTAGTTCATCATCAGGTGGAAGTAATCTACAGAGATATTCCACTACATCTGTTCTACCCTCACTAGCAGCTGCGTGCAAGGCTGTACGATCATTCTTGTCACAAGATAATATAAATTCTCTCTGCCTTTCAAATGTGACTGATGATACGAGTACTTCGGCTACGTCTCGAGTTTTAGCATGGTGTAGCGCTGTCTTACCATAACAATCTTTTTTTAGTATCAGTTCATCACTATCTTGACAGAGTTTACAGAGATACTCCACCACATCGGTTCTACTATTCCCAGCAGCTGTGTGTAAAGCTGTGCACCAAGCTTCATTATTACATAAGATGAAGTCTTTTTGTTTTTCTGGTATGACTGACTCGACAGCAAGTTTTGCTGCCCTTCTATTTTTGGCTCTGTGCAGTTCTGTTTCGCTAAATGGCGTAAAATTCATTCTATTTCACTGCATATATATACTACACTTCTCTCCAAGAGTTCATTTAGCTCCAGTTATAAGAATTTTACAATGGATGACAAAGTTTATATAAAAGAAATGTCCAGACCACAGAATTTTGCTTTTTTTCCTGTTCTTGGAATATTTTGCTTTGGAAAATATAGTTTATTTCAATGTTTCTAAATCTTATTTTTAAAATGACTTAGTATTAATTTATACCTTCAAGAAATCTTCCATCACACAGGTCGCAGGTATTAGGTCACAGGTCACAGGTCACAGGTCACAGGTCACAGGTGTAACTACCCAGTAGAATATAGCCTGCACTTTCCTCCTTCTGCATTATGTAACTGATTACTTGAGTTTAGAGTCTACTTTGGCAACTGCTACTGGATACTCTTACTTATTGACTTGCATTTTATTGAAATGCTCAAAGAAGATAATCTTTTGAAGGGCAGTCAAGTATACTGATGGCTTGTGTTTGTGTATTGAACCCCGGAATGTATTTATAGTTGTGTAATTCAATAAGAATCTGTGTAATGATATATACTGCATCTACTTTAAACATCACACACACACACGCACGCACACACACACACACACACACACACACACGCAGCACACACGCAGCACACACGCAGCACGCACGCAGCACGCACGCAGCACGCACGCAGCACGCACGCAGCACACACACAGCACACACGCACGCAGCACGCACGCAGCACGCACGCAGCACACACACAGCACACACACAGCACACACACACACAGCACACACACAGCACACACACAACACACACACACACAGCACACACACACACACACAGCACGCACGCAGCACACACACAGCACACACACAGCACACACACAGCACACACACAGCACACACACAGCACACACACAGCACACACACAATATTTAAAATAAAGTCGATTTATTGTGATTTACTGCTATATTAAATTTTGGTAACATAATAAGAGTTAGCAATTTTATGCTACATTTAATATTATTCTGTTTTTAGCCTGGCCCAAACAACTGAAACTAGTATATGTAGTTCGAAGCTCAATCAGTTATCTCAGCCTGGCTTGCCAATTTAAAGTCCGGCATTTCATGTCAGTATAGTCTTTCCATCTTTGTCGGCGTTTTAAATTTTATTGGACTGGATATTAAATGTTAAAATCATTTTCAACTTCGCTCTTCTATTATACAAGCACCTTTATACTCAGTACTTTTCTATTGGTCTGTATTACTCTCAAAACCAAAGTAAAATCTTATTTATAGACAGTGTTATATTAAATCTCAGAGCTCACATATTCTTAAACTACAACTTGACCTTGACCTGGTGCTAGAGCGAGGGATTTAGACTGAGACACTGTAGAAATACTGGGTGAGTATTTGAGGACTTTTTGCTAGCATTAATACTACTTGAGTTTGTCATATTCGATTCATCTGCATGTTACACAGTGATATTTCTCTTCAAATAGTGTGAAGTTATCCCCCCGCTGGATATGCATAGTATCTGAAGTTATTCCCCCCCTGTCTAATGTTTCCACAACCAGTGTAAGCCCTCATTTGCTCTTCTAGTAATATAGTAATATAGCAGTATACAAGACCAGCAATAAATACAGATATGAAGTACTTTAAGTTGTCTCCTCCACATGAAACTTGTTCATTCTAACTGACTCCGTACGCCTGAAGAGGCTACATGAGTAAATATTCTGGGGGGGGGGGGGGGGAGAGGGGTGAGAGAGGGGTGAGAGAGGAGGTCTATTTACCTAGCATGTACTTTAGTATATTATACTTTCAACTGTTCTATACCACTTGTTGTTATTATTCAATATTGTATATAACATTAAAGTTGCTATGCATTTATTATTTTGTTACATTTTTATGTGTTTTTATGCGTTTAAAACCAAAACAGTTTGACTGACAATCACAAACAGTTACAACATTGACTTTCTAGTATTAGTAGAGGGTATATTATACAGTAGCTAGGATCTAGTATTAGTAGAGAGTATATATTATACAGTAGCTATATGGGATCTAACAGGTATTACAGAATTAAATATTATTATATTGTAAGAAATTCAACGAAACATTCTTTATTATTACTAAACACCTTTCACTTATTCACATTAACCAATGAACTGTACATCACCTCTGTTACCTGACACTGTAGTATTTACCTCACCTGTACGCTACATGCTCTGATTCCATCTTATCTGATAGATTTTCGTATCACATTCCCTTCTCAATGCTTTCCATGTGTTATTGTAAAGTTGTGTTATCTTTATAAGGAATGCTTTTAGTAAACTCATCATTATTCTCTTAGTGAGTCATTAGTATTATAGTTGTGACAGCTAGGTGAAAGTCATGTATACATTACCAGCTAAAAATAGCTTTTTATAAATTAGTGTTTGCCAGTGGAAGTTGTCTTCTATGCACAATAGATAATTATTGATGACTACGAAGTGCAGATTTGCTTTAATCGTCTGCTGCAAAGTCTCAACTTTTGTAGAGTGATTTCCTAAAACTTTCATTCATAAAACTGACACTTGGAATCAGTGACATTGTCACAGTGATGGTTTTGCTGATAAGCTAATGAAGCTTATATTGCTGCTCAGTACACAGGCTTATAATATGTACTGCGAGATAGACATCTCACTCTCTCATAGACTTAGGACCTGAAGCTATATATAGACTCAGGCTCATATACCAATTTAGTAGCAGAAAATGCGTGTGGGTAAAATATATATAATATTATAGTGCAACTATCTCAGCATAATATTCATAAATTGAATGTTTAAAATATTATAATTATAGTTCTTATTTTATTATTTTAAGAAATTACAACAATTAGAAATATGAGATGAGATGTAAATATGATTTATAATTTTTCATAATATTATGATTAATTTATTTTCTAGTTTTCTTATAGAACAACAGTGTGCATGTAGAAACCAACTTTCCTAATAACTGCTTGTTTCTAAGCTCCGTTATTCCAGTGGCTACAGAGACATGCCTTGGCTCATTCAGCAAGCAAGACGTTGAAATAATATTCTTACATCTAAAAATATTTTCTCTTTTCACAAAACATGAGATTTTGTAATGAACTACACAAAGAGTTTCCTCAGAGTCTAACGTAACGTTTTTAGTTTAATGGAAGATTGAGATTTAATCTTCACAAAGTCATGAATGCATAACCAGTATAATATTTGTATGACTGACTAGTGTTTTCACTTTACAAATAGTTAGAAGATCTCGTAGCAATTTGAGACTGTATATTCAGTAGCAAGACTTCAACAGTGTGTGCTCTGCGGTTGTATATACTGATGTTGGCTTTACACATTCCTTTATGTGATGCAATATTCACACTAGTTTATTTATATAATTATAATAAATCATTTTACTGCTCATAGAAAATAAATAATAAAATTTATGTGGCTATTAATAGGAAATGTTTTCACAAAATATTGACACGAAATGAAAAGTGATTCAAATAGTTGGCAGGATATTAAATGTAATAAATATTTATGAATCAATATATACATTAATTGTTTTCACTAAATTAAAATATTAATAACATTATTATATGAACAATCATTTTTACAAAATATATACAAATTTATTTTAGCTATAACAAAAGGGAAGTCTAATAAATTATAACGCATAATTATCTTTTGAGGTACAATACATGAGTATACTGATCGTGCGGCCAGCCTAACCGGACTAGGAATGTAATAAAGTCATCCACTTCATATCCATCAATCAGTCATTCAGATCTACCTCAGACTCTTCCTCACAAGTCAGCAGTTTCATATTGGCAGCGTTGTTAGAGATTATATGACTGTCGGCTTCTATCTCGCCCACGTGGTACACACAACTCCCATTCTTCTCATTGTTACACTGATCTGTCTCGCATTTGACAACTCCGTTCAGCCGACCGCGCCCGATACTTCCTCTGTTGGAGGACACGCTAGCTCTGGTTGTCCTCGTGCCGTTACAGAGACCATTAGTGTTGACTGCCACATGCGACAGCTTCCTCTTGCAGAAGAACATTATCACCATCTCGCGAAGTTGCACTCGGAATTGCTTCCCCATCAGCAGGTAAATAAAGAAGTTGATCATGTGATGAGATTGGCAGATTGCCTCGATAAGGATCTTAAAACTTGTGTATCTGAGGTGTGACTGCCAGGCCGCGTCGTTATTGATCTCTTCGTCAGTTAGACAGAGGTTTAGGTTCAGCTTCTTGTCACCGTAGGTGTTGTAGAGGACAAAGATGATGGTGACAGGGAAGATGGTTAGGATGAGGTAGAAAGAAACTCCTAGAAGAGTTAGTGTGGTGGATCTCTGATCAATACTCTTTATTCTCATGTTCTGTTTCTCCAGATTAGATATATTACGGACTTCTAGAATCACTAAGACATTCAGGCAGAGAATAGTTAGCGGGACCGCAGCAAAAACTAGCATCTCCGTAGTCCAGGAGTATCTGGCGAGCAGGCCGGACGTGCTCACAACTAGTCTGATGTTACAGATACCGTCTTCTACTGTAAAGAAGTAGCCTTGTATGGCACTGAGACCAAAGGCCAGGAAGGTGAGCCCCGTGATGACTAGCATGGTGACCTTGTGGTTACTCTGGTGGAGGTTCACCATACGGAACGGGTGGCACACAGACAGATATCTCTCGACAGTAAACGCCAGGACAAACAAGGGGGATAATATCTGGACAGACATGAAGGAGATAGGGAACCACTGACACAGAACCTGCTTGTCAAGTAGATCCTTGTTGTAGATGTAATGTATCTCGTACACCATGCGGAACACCAGGAAGATGATGTCCGAGACTGCTAGAGCCGCTAAATAGAACCCCGAACTGTGTCTCATCTTCGGTTGCAGCCAGACCAGAAGTGCCAGGATGTTACCCACAATTCCGATGCTCCACCATATTGGAGAGAGAATTTTACTGGTGGTCAGTGCAGCTGGAATATGCTTCATGTATACATCGTTGAGATCGATTTCGTTGTCACACTCAAACATGTTGATGGTCAGGTTGGCGAGCTGTGCTAGGGTATCATTCCCCGTAGAAGAGTTGGCAGCCATGTTTCTCAGTCTCCGTCTATAAATACACAAAAATCATTTACATTATTTAACAAAATATTAACAGGAAACATATTTTCTCTCTCCTAAAGGTCAACAGACAGAAAATATATCAAACTTTTGAAGAGTTTATAAATGAAGCTTGAAATTTGTTAATTAGCTGAGCTGGCTGTATATATCTATACCTTATATTATCTATTCTATACTATATACTCTTTACTCTACCTACTATACACTCTATGTTATCTACTCTATACTCTGTACACTCTACACCCTATGTTTTATGTTCTATATATAATTTATAATCTACACAATACATTCTTCATTGTATAGGCCATTAATAACTTCCTTTTCAAAAATTAAACTTGTGTTATAAAAAATTACTGCGACTTATTTGACTAATGGTAAAACATTTTATATTACATGTTACACTTTATTTCACTCAACTGGCGGACTGCTAAGATAAGGCATAGCAAAGCTATTTCTTCAGTACTTTTTTGTTAATTTTAGATATTTACGTTACATAACGCTGTACTAATGGCAGTGCATTTATCAATGACAATGTTTAAAGGAAGGTTAACTGTAAGCTTTCAACGCTATTCAGTTTTGGTCTGCAATAAAGCTTTTCACGTACACAACATGACATTTAGGAACAGCCAAACTATTAGCTATTTGAGAGCTAAAAAGACAATATTTCATGCAGAAACTAAACTGCTTTGATGCATAAAACAAAAACAATATCACAATGATTCTGGTAAAATATTTGTTAAAATAGTTATTATTAAAATTCTAATCAATACAAAAATATTTTAATAACACAAAAACAATAAATAATTTAGTTGAGCCAATTTTATGCTTTAGTCTAAATTCTAGGACTCTATACTATGATTTGCAGAGTCTATTGAATGAATTATACAGCGCCTACAACTCCCCGAGTTACTTGAGCACTCAGGGTCAAGCTCACACACCTTTTAGGTATGCTCTGTCTAATATACTCTAAGTTGTTTGATAATGTTTTAATAAAGAAATGAATTGCAGTGAAAAGGAATTACATAATTAGTTTTAGTGGCAGTAGCAGCAGCTGTCAAGTGATTGTGGAAAGCTTTTCACCAGTCAATGCTGCCTTTGTTATGTAATATTCAATTAAAGTAAGTCACTGTAATCTAGGTAAGTGTAGGTAAGTGTAGGTAAGTGCAGGTCTATTCAGGTCATGCTCACAGCTGCCTAATAGCAACATAATAAATTAAAATCACTTAATTTAATGTTAATGTTGTTAGAGTTGCGACATTACATTCAGTGTTCATGGAAAATCTTTAGAATAATTGCTATGAATTCTACAGCCTTAAGAAGTAGCAATAAATGTGTTATTGAACTATTAGTGGCTATTGATTTTAGCAAAGAATGCTTTTCTGATAATTCGAAAGTCTAGAGTTCTACCTTTAAAAATATTGTGACTGAATTAACCAAATTTGCTTGATGAAAAATCATTTCAGAAACTATAAAACTGTTTTCTATTCTGTTACAATCATAACTTCAGTATATTGGATGAAATACAGCACTGGACTAAAGACCCTGTACCCATCACCATAGTTGTGTAGTACGGGAGGGGGTATAACGCCCTCACCTGTGTTGAAGAAAACAGTTAGTTGGCAAGCTGCCAGCTGTTTATGACTCATTACGTTTTATGGTTGGTTTAATTTCGATGATTAAAATATTATTATAAATGAATTTTATTAGAACTAATGGAGTGTGAATTGAATAGTCAGTCTTGACTCATTTGTATCAGCCATGTTGTAGCTAAAAATTAAATTATTCATTTATATATATAGAGATGAATAACAAGATATATATTATTATATCATGATAGCGTACTACCTTATACCATATTACAGTATATTATATTATATATTGTATTAGTCTGTAATATATTATAGTATGCTGTGTTATACTATATATTGTATTGTATATTACTATGTTGTATTATATCATATTATGCTATTTTATGCTATATTATATTATACTGTAATTATAACATAATATTATATTATACTATATAATATTATACTGTAATTACGTTATATTATAGTTATACTGCAATAAACTCACGCTGCATGTTATTGAGCTACACTCAGTATGCTATAGATTTGCAGCTGGATTAAATACAAAAAAGTATTTTGTAAAAATTGATCTCTAAACACAACAAACAGCTTTTGGAAACAGCCATGTAGCTTCTGATTGGCTGAGAGACGAGCCCAGATATACCTGCTGCCGTGAGTGGAGTGGAGAGACAGCACAGCTGTTAGCTAACTGCTGTCGGCCACCTCATTGCTGACCTTTCAAGAACGTCATTAGTGAGCATACAAGTTTAACAATTGCAATGCTCACTAATTGTTATTACAATCTTGCATCACGTCTTATTACTCCTTTGGGTCTCTTTTACATAGACAATTATTTATCATCAATTTATTTTATTTTATAAGCTATATTATCCAAGTTACCTCTGCACTCTGAATGGATGGAGGACCTACTCTGTTATTAAGGAGCATTTCTAAACCCACCCTATACATGTTACACATTAGCCCCAGGACCTAACTCTGTCTTTAAATAATTTTGTCTATTTCTAAATCTAAATTGATATTGTTGGTACTTGAAAGGTGGCTACAATTTCATAAACCAGTTTCGATATCTTTTTTACTTTTTTCCTTCAAATTCTTTACAATCCAATGCAGTTTAAAATTGGCACAGTGCATATTGTTTCCTACTCTACCTCCCACATAGTATTACGTCATTCACCTGGACAGGCCAGTATATACTAGTACTACGTAGTATAGTACACAGTCATACATGATGTACTATTAACTATACTGTCTACTATACTATAGCACTACATTTACTGAGTAATTCATGTTTGTAGTGTTTAATATCTGCAGCTCACAGTCCTTTAATTACTCTTTTAGGTTTTTGTAAATTTCTTAAAAATATTCATGTGACAGAAAGACTCTGCTAATTTAGTTATTGCAGTTCTCTATTTAAAAAGTATTTGAAGACACCAACACTCTTTGGACTACCATGTGCATGTAATTACAACTTCAACTAACTCAATAATATATCTCCTACCAAAGTTATTCACTGCGTAACAGCTAGATCATACTCTACATAAACATGCAGTTGTAAAAAGAGTATTTCAATAGTATTTCTGCAAAACAGTAGAAGAAATAATATAAAAAGTAAGATGCCTTTATATATGCTGCTTATTTCACTAGAAGTAAGGAACATGAATAATAGCTT
This sequence comes from Bugula neritina, assembly GCA_964035545.1. Taxonomy (NCBI): domain Eukaryota; kingdom Metazoa; phylum Bryozoa; class Gymnolaemata; order Cheilostomatida; family Bugulidae; genus Bugula; species Bugula neritina. The sequence continues at coordinate 372,196 of OZ037765.1, read as the reverse complement.
ACCTGCAACTACCTGCTGGGTGCTGTCAGTCACCAGGTGAGTAGCTGTCAGCTGTACGAGTGACAGCAGCTTCTGAATAATATTATTATGTAACGATATATTATATTATACGATATATTATATCATATTATACGCTATATTATGGTAATATACTCTTTTGCGTTGAAGTGCCTCTCCTACAGCATCTCACATTGCAATGAGTTTATCATCATTCATTCATCTCTAATAATATTATCATACGTAACGTTCTGTTACATTCACTGGCTGAGCAGTTATTCCCTATAGCCTGTGCTCTAATCCTCCCTTCATTCTGCCTATGATAGTGTAGAGCGGGAAATCCCGACACTACTCTTCCAGGCTATCTGATTCAACCCATTACACTAATGCTATAGTAACCCACTGCATTGTAGGAAGAAGGTGAAGCATTTTAGATGGAAATGAAAATCTCGTTGGATGCAGCAAAAGGCAGTCTAATTAGTCCGTCAGCTGCTCTGCTCAGGGCTATTGCACCATTTAATCAACATTTCAACTAAATAATAAATCACTGTAGAGTATCACTGTACAGCTGCTTGAGCACACAACACAATAAATAATAAAGTTCTCTGAAATAAAGCATAAGCAATAAATTGTGCAATTGTGTAATTACTTCGGCTTATTTACTTTTTATGCAATCAAGGTATTGTATTATTATACTGGAATGTCCTACTTATGCTTATATAATATACTTACGTACACTTACACACACTTACACACACTTACACACACTTACACACACTTACACATGCTTACAGATGTTTACACATGCACCCTTATCTTATTGGTCCATGCTGTTGTTTACAGTGTAGATGTTACAATTGTGAATCAATTAGCCCATCATATTGTTGAGTTTCTACACTAACTAACGGAACACACAAAATGCTCTTACTATACAAATTTGTTTTGCCATTTCAATTTTAAACTGTGAAATTTTACAGGTTTTCTAATAAAGAACTACCTAATTTGAACAGAGATAGATTGCAGAGAGTACAATACTGAGATATACTCATTAAGTTGAATGGTTGAATGAATTTGGCCAACACACACTATAACCAGTTACCCAGTGGCTCGTATGACTTGAAGTAATGAAGCTTAAAATAGAACTTGTACTCCGAAATATGAGTCACTGAGTCGTGTTACACTTTATTTCTAAAACTCTCAGCTGACATGAAATACTTTCCGCTAATATGGAGTGTCCAGGAGTATAATTGATTTAGATACAAATTACTTGCCAAAATTTAAGTCATTTTTTTATATTTCAATTTTAAAAGAGAAGTGAACTAATAAAATTAGTTATTTTTAGCAAATTGATGAAAATGAAATAAATGGACACTAGTTGTTCAGATTTTTAGATGTTTTTACTTTGGTTGAAATGCAAATGTTTAGCTGTTTGTGAAAGCCATGCTAACTTCGATCTCCAATTTGTTAACTTTCTCAGTATAGTGTGAAGTCATAGCCCATAATCTTGGGAGAACTCTCTACTCATACAATGAGGCTGGTGCTAGTAGTGGAGCCAAGTCTATGAGCAGTGGAGCCCAGTTCCAGGTGGACTAATTACTCTGCATTTAATACGTGTTTAATACCTCCTCAAGACAATAACATACACACCGAGTGGAGATAAGAGGGAAGGGTCATTAGGCATGCTCTGATACCGGATGTAGCACCAACTATTAGGACAGCTTTAAAACTGAATGAAGTATTTCAGCTGCATGGTGTCTCTCAGTGCTTTAGTGTGCAGGTACAAGACCGTGGACAGACAACTCTGCAGTATAGGTATGCAATAGCGAATCTATGACCTAAGGCTATAGACAAGGAACTAATAAATAACAGTTACTCAACACATGGAGCTAAAGCTATGCTATTTTCTCTACTCTGATTATATTTGTCTCAGATAGACAGATGAGTTGTATAGAGTTGCCAGGTTCTATAAATATGTCAACAATGTATGGAGTTATGTAACATGGAGATATAATAACTCAGAAAATGAGGTAATAACTGGAATAGATATGTTAGAATTCCAGCAACTGGTTAATAAATATTCACATTACATAATAAACAGGTGATGGTGTCTTAATTAGCAACCGTCTGTTAAAGGAGAGGAGGGATTTCACAGCTGCTGTGGTTGTCAATACTTTTAATTAATATGTGTATAGAATTTGTATTCAATAGCTCAACTGTACAATGCATTGATGTGTATTTATAAACTCAACAATTAGGTCTAAGAATTATGAATAAATAACAATTATTGTACAACATGAATAACTATATGTATAACAATACAGCCAGTTTGATACTCTGAAATAAACATGTTAAAGACATCCTCAATAAAAGTTATATGATTGGTAGAAGCAGCATCTGTTGCATGAGCTACATGAACGCTGCCATTAAGAAGTCAGCAGACAATGTTGTAGCTTTTCATCTTTGCTGTGTGACCTTATCTTATTCCGTGGGATGTAGTCTCGTCATCAGTCGTGAATTAGTTTGATATGAATTGCTCTAGTTATAGGTAGCACTCTTATGGATCAGGAGGTAAGAACCTGGTAGCACACGATGCCTCACAGCACTGCAACTGAATGCATGGCGAGTAACTTGAATACAGTTGATGATGTGAAGTATTAGACCTGCTCCTGGGGTGCCTTGAGACGAGTGACAATGCCAGAGGGTTGGGGTCAAAGTACAGCTCTGCAGGTGGTAATCAACTTTTCCCTGCTAGAAACCCCCCTACTACAACCCAACCTATTACAAACACACCCACCCCACCCCTACGGCTAATAGAACTTGTATTAAATGAACAATTTTATTTGACCTTCAGAAATCGCACATTAAAACAAAACAATAAGAGTTGATGTAAAAAAGTCAATTTCAGTTTAAAGGAAATTTATATTTGAAAGATTATTCTAATTTTGTGTTCAGTCAAGAAGAATGAATGGTTTGTTAGAGTTTGTACTGAGTGACACTCTAGCAGATATCGTAGCCTTAGTTACCATGTAGGTGTGAGGATACTCAGTCTAATGAGAGATGCACCTCAGGAAACAGGGAATAATTGGTGTCCAGGTCTACACAATTAGCTGTATGAATAGCTCAGGTACTATGTGAGTAGACTAGAGATAGACTGAGGGACTAAGCTGTATAAATAGCTCAGGCACTGTGTGAGTAGACTAGAGATAGACTGAGGGACTAAGCTGTATAAATAACTCAGGCACTGTGTGAGGAGACTAGAGATAGACTGAGGAACTGGACCGTATAAAGAACAGACAGCTCTGGGAATAATAAAAGGAAAACCAAATTCACAATATTTAGTAACAGTAATTATTATGCAACTTTGGTTGATCACAATTATTATTTTGTAAAAATGCAGACTTCTATACTATTGAATAAGATGTATCGTGATAATCAGAGTAATGGGTCATTTTACTTAAGTTAGTACAGACTATAATATATCTCTAGTTTTTAGCTATTTACTGATATTTATTATAATCACCAAAGTAATATGTAATATAAAAAGTATAGTCACAGTATAGTCACAGTACAGTCACAGTACAGTCACAGTATAGTCACAGTACAGTCACAGTATAGTCACAGTACAGTCACAGTACAGTCACAGTATAGTCACAGTATAGTCACAGTATAGTCACAGTACAGTCACAGTATAGTCACAGTATAGTCACAGTACAGTCACAGTATAGTCACAGTACAGTTACAGTACAGTCACAGTACAGTCACAGTATAATCAGAGTATAGTCACAGTACAGTCACAGTATAGTCACAGTACAGTCACAGTACAGTCACAGTATAGTCACAGTATAGTCACAGTATAGTCACAGTACAGTCACAGTATAGTCACAGTATAGTCACAGTACAGTCACAGTATAGTCACAGTACAGTGACAGTACAGTCACAGTACAGTCACAGTATAATCAGAGTATAGTCACAGTATAGTCACAGTATAGTCACAGTACAGTCACAGTATAGTCACAGTATAGTCACAGTATAGTCACAGTATAGTCACAGTACAGTCACAGTACAGTCACAGTATAGTCACAGTACAGTCACAGTATAGTCACAGTATAGTCACAGTACAGTCACAGTACAGTCACAGTATAGTCACAGTATAGTCACAGTATAGTCACAGTACAGTCACAGTACAGTCACAGTGTAGTCACAGTACAGTCACAGTATAGTCACAGTACAGTCACAGTATAGTCACAGTATAGTCACAGTACCGTCACAGTACAGTCATAGTATAGTCACAGTATAGTCACAGTATAGTCACAGCATTACATCCTAGTACTTATCAAGAAGATAACTCCTAACTAGTGTTCATGATGAGCACTAGCTAGGAATATCTCACTCCTATGAGAGAACACAACTCTACAGCACAAACAGCCAATGAATAAACTATGTTATGCATATGTACCAGTAGGTTTCAGTCACAAACTCTTAGAGAACTAGTAGAAGGAATTATTATGCATTCACTGACTATTCAGAGAGTTAGTTTACTACACAGGCAGTGCAGGACAGGAGATGGTGAGAATCTAACAATCCTAGTAATCTTTACAACCCTTCTTGTACGACTCTCTATTGCAGTGACGTCATGTGCTCGAGTCAGAGAGTGCTGGTGTTGGTGTACTAAAAGCAGATTCTGAGACTATACTATAATTGTTTCATCTGATAGTAACTAAAGTAATTGTTAGCCTCAAGTCAGTGGCTATATGCAGAATATTGGCTTCTCTTGTAACCAAATATTTCTCTGGTGATCAATCACCCTTTCTTCTAAGTAAAATTATTGAATCTGTATTTATTTTATTTATTTTCAAACATTATTAAGTGTAAATTTAAAATATAGCGAAAGCAAAGGCAGAAAAAGTGGAGGGAAAATAGCAGGAAAAGTAACGCAAACTGCACAAATGGCGGCCATGTTTGTTGATATGGTGAGGCAGTGACTGGTTAACTTGAAATCTTTTTTCAAAGAAGGAATGTGTTTTTCAAGAGGAGAAAACTTTGAGTGTAACTTGAACTAGAATCAATTTGAAGCATTTAGTGACTAACTAACGTAGATTGGTCACCTTTGGTCACCTTTCACCACCGTGGCGGGTTTTTGCTAACGTAGATTAGCTAACCTCAAATATAATGCATTTGTTTGTTTGTTTGTTTGTTTGTTTGTTTGTTTGTTTGTTTATATGATGGAATGACTACTGACTATGCAGATTTGATATCTTCTTAATTAAATAATGAAGAAATACATAGCACTTTCTGCCTAAGCCTAGGGTCACACTGTGCGTATTTTCGCATGCGAAAATTGAAACCACAGGTAGCAAAGGTGTCCACTGTAGCGTCAGTGATGCGTGATAAATAAAGCTTTCATTTTTAAATCGCACTCGCTTTTAATAAAACGCAATTTACTGGAATATAGCACTAAAATAAAAGAATTGGGCTCGCTAAATAACTACCAGCCAATTAGGTGACGACGACAGAGACGATTCGCACTTGCGTTCAGAATGCTGAGCGACGAGTGCGAATGTTTTCTCAACGCATAAAGTGGACACCTTTGCTACTCGTGGTTTAAATGTTCGCATGCGAAAATGCGCACAGTGTGGCCCTAGGCTTCTCTAATCTATTCAGGTATTGTATGTAATAGTGTTCAGTGAGCTAGAATATAATGCATACTGAGATATCAATGTGGTTAGTATTGTGTGCTTAGTACGGGCTCCTAAAAAACCACCCTTCCAGTATGTTGTTATGTAGTTACAGGCTAACCTCCTAGTAACTGATATAAAGTGTGTGAGGGCTAGTAGAGTGTTCACGGTTGCTATGGTAACAGCTTATCTTATCTTCTCAGCTCTCATGTTATATGTTTACATTCTGTATTATTAACCCACCTTATCACTAGACACTGCACACTAGACACACACAGTGTATACCACACACTCCCTTATCTCTCTCTCAACTCTACATGCAAACCTGTCATCAAGTCACTCTCTCACTACACCTACACCTGAGTATAACTTGTCTTTCAGAGTAGCACTTGGGGAAGGAGACAAGATGGCTGACGAGCCAGTAGATGGTTCAGGGGAGGGACAGGTGGCAGCAGGTGCACCTCCAGGTATTTATACTTAGTATTAGTTACAATGTGGAGTAGCAGCCTGCCAGGTTACTATATGTACAGATGTATCATGGTATATATGTACTGTATGTATACTGTGACATGTGTGACATGTGTGACATGTGTGACATGTGTGACACTGAGTTCTAAGAGATATATTATGTTTTGTAGAGAAATACAACTGTTGGTGGAGACACTCTGGTATGGAACCAATTGACGATGAGATAGAGTTGTTATTCCGACAAACACAGCTCTACACGAAGGAGGAAATCATGGCTTCAACTGCAGGTCATGTGATCACTCACTTGAAGATAGATGGAGATGTACCTTCTACTATCGAGGAGTTTGCTCCACTTGTAATTAACTTGTATATCAGAGGAATAAATGATCCAAGAAGTTTAGACTAGTAAGTCTATATCCACTCTATATAGTTGCGTGACAACTCCAAATATCAGCCTATCATATTCCTCCTCTCACATGTGCTACTTATTTCATACTGTCTCACTGTGGGTCAGACAACTCTAATACACTCTGAAAATTGTAGCCCAGGTAATAGTACTGTATAACATTGCTTTACACCTCAGCTGTGTACTCCCTACCTGCGGCTAGTATATAGCTCTACTAGATGGATATAGTAGCACTTTCTATAGCATATAGTATAGTGTAACTCTAAAGTGACTAGAGTAAATATACCTCAACCTAATGTCAAGTGTGACAATGACCTCATTGGTATGTAATATCTCATTAATCTCATTGTTTGTATATTACAGCATCTCTCAGCTCACACAGCTACACACATTAGTTGTGTCTCAGAATAAGTTGGAGACATTACCAGACAGGTGAGTCATATTTGTCTAATATACTATATTAACTTGTAAATAGTGTTAGTTTAGTTACATTATGTTTACCTGTGTATAATAATTATGTAATATGTAGATATAAAGATACTGTATATAACATATAGGCCTACACACTGTATCATATACTTGACTATATTGTATATTATAGTATCTCTCAACTCACACTGCTACACACATTAAATGTGTTTATGAATAATTTAAAGACATTACCAGACAGGTGAGTCATATTTATCTAATATACTATATTAACTTGTAAATAGTGTTAGTTTAGTTACATTATGTTTACATGTGTATAATAATTATGTAATATGTAGATATGAAGATAATGTATATAACATGTATACAGCCTATATATACTGTATCATATACTTGACTATGTTATATATTACAGTTTCTCTCAACTCACACAGCTACACACATTAGATGTGTCTTGGAATTACTTAGAGACATTACCAGACGGGTGAGTCATATTTGTCTAATATACTATATTAACTTGTAAATAGTGTTAGTTTAGTTACATTATGTTTACCTGTGTATAATAATCTTGTAATATGTAGATATAAAGATACTGTATATAACATGTATATAGGCCTATGGATACTGTATCATATACTTGACTATATTATATATTACAGCATCTCTCAACTCACACAGCTACACACATTATATGTGTCTGGGAATAACTTAGAGACATTACCAGATGTACTGTTGAAGATGAAGTCACTTAGAAAGTTGAATCTGAGTAGCTGTTACTTAGAGACATTACCAGATGAGTGAGTCATATATCTACTATTATTATATTAACTCTCACTATAGATATTTGCTCATTAGTCATAATATAATTTGTAGCAGGAGTAAAGGTGGTACATCATAATAGTATACACTGAGTATGTATAATATAATGAATATAAGATAAGTTGATACTCAAATAATGATAAAATATTAAACTAAATTATTCTTCAGTCTGCAGCTTGTAACTCTTAGCAACAGCAGCAGTAATAATAGTAGCAGTCATTTAATATAATTGCTCTCCAATGATTAGGATATTTTAAAATGTTAGCACGGTTATATAAAATATATTACATTATTTAGGTCAAGTTATCTTCACCTGTGTAACTATAGTATATACAGCAGATAGCAGGATGCTGTGTAAGATAAAATATAGGCCTACGTATACTGTATATAATATATTATGCAAAAAATGTGAAAATACTCGCGCACCTGAAAACCTTGGCTTTGGTTTCATATACTTCCATATGTCTGGTAGTTAACCTAAAACACTCTTAAGTAAAAGAGATGAAATGGTTCAATGATGTAAAGGAGATAATTTAGACAATGTGTTTCAACTATTTACTAGCGCCATGGCTCAACTAGCCCTACTTTCCCTATAACTAAAATATATACAATTAAATCACCAAAACTATTCTGGTTTAGAACTATGTTTACTTTTTAGCTTGAGTCAGCTGACCAATCTCCAGTCTCTTGACCTGATGAAGAACCGCCGTATGACATCACTCACCCCTGAACTCCTGAATATGGAGAATCTCACATCTCTGGACTGCAGGGAATGTGAATCACTTGTATCCCCGCCTTATGCTGTTTGTATAGAAGGAATTGGAGCTGTCAAACAGTATTACAAAGATATCCAGTCTGGTGGCTCCCTGGAAGTCTCAGAAGCTACTGTCGCAGTGATTGGTTGTTCGATGTCAGGGAAGACAAGTTTGATCAAAACACTTCTGAGATCGGATGGTGTGAGAGAGTTGACCAATAGAAAGGCTGATGCCGCAGTAGATGAAACCACGAGGGTGTTTAGAGTAGAGAAACTCTCTGTGGGGGAGAACACTCTTCAGTTTATTGACTTTGGTGGGAATGAAATATATCAATCTACGTACCAGTTCACTCTCAAACAAAACTGTATTCCCATTGTTGTTGTAAACATGAAAGAATTTGAAGAGTTGTATCTGGAGGTGAAGGGTAATGAGGCCGTTCGCTGTGCCTACTTTGATTGGCTGTCACACCTCTACCTGGCAAATCCGGAGCTTAGAGCTCCCAAACTGGTTTTTACCCATCGAGATGCTTACAGTGAAGAAGCATTTGAGGAGCTCAGAGAGTATTTTCTTTTAGCTACTGAAAGTGTCCTTAAACTGATTCGACTGGAAGAAAAATCAGCAGCAGGGTGTTTTCCTTGGCCAGGAAAAAGTTTTGCAGAAATTCGTCATTTCCAAAATCATGTGATGTTTGAAAGAGAGGATGTTTACGTGGTCGGAGCAGAGTATGAGGCAGTGTTTGATGAGTTGAGAAGTCGGATCATCTCTGAGAGTCAGCAAGTTGTGAAGGAAGTGCCAAGTCTCTGGAAGGATGTTGCACAGACACTCAACAGTCTTCACGGAAGCTACAAAACATTTCCAGAAGTTCTTGAACTGGTCACTCGACACAAATTAGCAGATGAAGACCAACTCAAAGTGATCCTGGCTTATCTACACAACAGTAGTCATATTATTTGGTACCGAGAGAAAGAAAGTCTGGAGACTTTGATATTCTATGATATATCTGTGGTTACCGAACTGCTTCATGTGCTGTTCACTCACGAGAAGGAAGTGTGGACTAATCGGCAGTTAAGGATTACAGAAGATACTCTGGTTGACTTCCTGATTGATTGTGACGTTGAGTTCAATGAATTAGCTCAGGAATTTCTTCAAACTGGGATGATGAGAGAGAAACTTCTGCAACATCTTCTAATTTCTGAGACAAGCTTTACCAGCAGAGAAAAAATGGATGTGGCAGTCACATTGCTGAGCTCCTTTCAGTTGCTAATCAAGACGGAGGATGCGTCTGGTACCCCAACCTATGCTATGCCATATTTCTCTCAGGACTACCTCACAAACCTGACTGCCTGCAAGAGAAAGCCTGTGAAACTAACAGTAGACATGGCGTTTGGTGGGCTGCCCCTCCCCCAGTATGTCTACCACCAGATTTCAGTGAGTCTTCTCAATGGTTACCAATACTGCACAGAAAAAGTGGTCAGAAAAAACGGTGTGGCGGTAACAAATGGTGATAGCAATCTGCAGCTGCTCCACGACTACAAGTCTCGTAAACTCACCATTTCCGTTGCAACCAGCTGTCAGAGGATATGTGGAGCTTGGAAAATGTTGACCTCTGCTACTCAGTCAACAGTGAAATACGTCAACTCTACGTGGAGAGCAAGTAAGATTACTTGTACCAATATCTGTGCTCACTGCTCATTGGTTGAAGAAAAGCGGCCAAAGCGACATATTAATCCGAGCTGGTGTCAACAACCAGAGAAAGATGAACCTCTTCACACAGTGGCTGAGTCATCATCTGGTGAATGTGGAAAGTACAAGAATGTTCCAGCGTGTCTCTTACATCCTTGTTAGTAGAAACTTATTTCCTGTGTCAGCCATATTATATAATTGTGTTAGCAGTTAGCTAGTCATATGATGTTTCAGGTTATTATCTCTATACTGACAACATATAAACAATAGCATTGAAAACCAATAAAATTATAGCTTGTCTTTATATAGATGGTTGACTTATTAATATATGAAGCTTAAATTGGTTGGAGTCTGGATTATACAAAGTAAAAACTATAAAACGTGTTAATTTGTGTTACTGGCTTAAATATGGCAACTATGATATAGCATTGTAGCTTGTAAAGTACCTCTTGGCAGCAGCGTTGTGTTTGTGAGTTGAATGCTGAAGAATCAGTGTATCTATTACTATGCTAACATTGTGAATATTGTATGTTACTTGTTCTCTTTCTCATCACAGGTTACCAGCTGTCTGCTGAGAATATCAATGAGTTGGAGCAGTTTGTGAAGAGTAACTATACACCAACAGGTACTTGTTAGGTGCTTTCAGTCTATAGTATACGTTAGTTGTGTGTAGGTGTTTCCTTGCACAGCTAAAAGCTGTTAATGTTCTATCAGGCTACTGGTTGATAACGATTAAAGAATGTACATAATACCTGTAAGTAACTACTATCTGTAGGAAATACCTGTAAGAAGCTACTATCTGTAGGTAATACCTGTAAGTAACTACTATCTGTAGGTAATACCTGTAAGTAACTACTAACTGTAGGTAATACCTGTAAGTAACTACTATCTGTAGGTAATACTTGTAAGAAACTACTACCTGTAGGTAATACCTGTAAGTAACTACTATCTGTAGATATGTTACCCACAGGTGCCACAGGAGTATTTGGAACTACTTCCAGTCATCCAGCAGATGATGAACTCAGTGATCTCTCCAGTGAAGAGGACTTTAATGACACATGTGAGGGAGATCTCACTGGTTTAACAGTCACTCCGACTACCAACACAAGAATTAAATCTCTCTATAGAAACACATCAAAGGTTTGTATAGTTCATATCACTCTGATTGACATTGCTTTATGTACAGCTCCACTGCATACTATGTGTGTTAACGTGTTTATAGTAGGATGTGTTACTTATAAATACCCTGCATGTGCTGCCACAGTGTGTTTAAGAAGATACGTATGTATGTTTATCTGTTTATCTGTAGATCTACAATATGTCAGGTCCTGTGAGAGGAAAAGCTCTGATTATAAACAACAGAATATATGATGAAGGAGGAGAGAGGAAAGGGTCTCACATTGATCTAAAGAATACGTTCATTCTCTGTAGGAAGTTGGGACTGGAACCTGTTAGAAAGGAGAATCTCACAGCTGAGGTACCTTCTATGAATTCACTCCTTTTCTACCTTTTTCCTTTATTTTTTCACATCTAGATCTTCTCTAAGTTAATCTTTAACTGCGACACCGATGTTCTCTTTGATCAAATTGGAGATATTTTATCTTCAGGAAATGCTGCAATGCATTGTGGATGTTACAAAAGATGAGATCCACAACCGTTACGGTGTGTTCTTCCTGTTTATATTTGCACATGGAGCTAATGGCACTGTCATTGGAGTGGATAGCAGCCCTGTCAGCCTGTCAAAGATCTATGAGTTACTTAACTCTGCTAACTTTCCATCTATGGCTGGTAAACCTAAGGTGGTGGTGATGCAAGCGTGTAGAGTTGGTTAGTGTATATCTTATAGCTCTCACTTAGTTCTGGTATATTCCATCACATTGCTGATCATCTACTGTATATCTAGGTCAACCAGTTATATATAATTATCTACTGTATATCTAGGTCAATCAGTTATATATAATTATCTACTGTATATCTAGGTCAACTAATTATACATAACTATCTACTGTACATCTAGGTCAACCAGTTATATATAATTATCTACTGCATATCTAGGTCAACCAGTTATATATAATAATCTACTGCATATCTAGGTCCACCAGTTATATGTAATAATCTACTGTATATCTAGGTCAACCAGTTATATATAATAATCTACTGTATATCTAGGTCAACCAGTTATATATAATGATCTACTGTATATCTAGGTCAACCAGTTATATATAATGATCTACTGTATATCTAGGTCAACCAGTTATATATAATTATCTACTGTATATCTAGGTCAACCAGTTATATACAATCATCTACTGTATATATAGGTCAACCAGTTATATATAATGATCTACTGTATATCTAGGTCAACCAGTTATATATAATTATCTGCTGTATATCTAGGTCAACCAGTTATTGAAGTCCAACAAAGAAAGTCGTCTCCTCCACAAGAACTCTCTGCTCTCAGAGAGAGTCAACAGGAAGCTGAGACATCAACTGGACAGAGGAACTTTGATGTTGATGACCTCCTCATTCTCTACTCCTGCTTTGAAAGTAAGAATTACCTGTAGTGACAGAAATCCGAGTCTTATTTAATTAGTCACATGATCTCTTCAGTCACACGACCCCTTGAGTCACATGACTTCTCTAGTCACATGACCTCTCTAGTCACATGATTTTTTCAATCACACAACCTCTCTAGCCACATGACCTCTTTAGTCACATGATATGTCAAGTCACATGATCCCTTGAGTCACATGACCTCTCTAGTCACATGATCTCATTGTTATTAAATAGTAAATACTGATGTTATTGTTTATTCTAACAGACTGCCGTGCGATATTGTTTGGTCACCACGGATCTCTAGTCATAAGAACTCTGGTGAAGACTCTGTACAGACACGCTTGTCACCGTGACCTAGATGACCTGTTTCATGTTGTAAGTGTAGTATATAATATATATATCTACAGTATATAGTATATATCTACAGTATATAATATATATCTACAGTATATAATACATATCTACAGTATATAATATATATCTACAGTATATAATATATATCTACAGTATGTAATATATATCTACAGTATATAATACATATCTACAGTATATAGTATATATCTACAGTATATAATATATATCTACAGTATATAATATATATCTACAGTATATAATATATACATACAGTATGTAATATATATCTACAGTATATAGTATATATCTACAGTATATAGTATATATCTACAGTATATACTACATATCTACAGTATATAATACGTATGAACTGTTTGAAGGTGAAGGGCAGAGTGAGGAGAATAACGGGGAAACTCAGAGCGAGAAGGCCAGAGCTTTACGTGACGCAGACTCCAATAGTCGTGAATACTCTGACGAGGGACAGGAAGTTGTATCTGTTTCCTGAGTTTCACGGAATCTGATGAACTATATCCTATATACAGTATACTGTTATCATATATATTATCTGATGAACTATACTGGTTATACTATATACAGTTTACTGTTATCATATATATTATCTGATGAACTATACTGGTTATACTATATACAGTATACTGTTATCATACATATTATCTGATGAACTATACTGGTTATACTATATACAGTATACTGTTATCATATATACTATCTGATGAACTATATACTATATACAGTATACTGTTATCATATATATTATCTGATGAACCTATATATCTTATTCTATAATTATTTTGATACTATATAGTAATATTATAACATTATATAATTCTGTGATTACAATATTTTATATCAATATGTTATAATCATCTTGTCTGCTTTGTTATTGCAACAGTTTGGTTCAAACTACATAAAATATATATGCATAGAATATAGTGTAAAAATATTATAATATATTACATGTAAAACAATTGGCAAAAAATTTATTTATAAAGAGGTAAATAAATAAAAAGTTTAATATGAACTGTAATTTTATTCCCCTATGCAATTTATATATAATACACTGCAGTTAAAGAAAGGGTACATATAATATATTACTTTCTACTAGCTCATTAAACTCTGCAAGTCAACTGAGAAAGTTCCATAGCATTGCCACCAGAACTAAATATACATAACTGATACAGGGGTGGGGTGTGAGCACGTCCCATTAGCTGTTCAGTTAGCATTATCTCCAGCCAACCTTAGAAAGACTAGTCACTCTCTTTCTGGGAGATATTCTTTCTGTGTTTCCCCTCTCATTGAGATAAACAGCTTACACAGCCTCTCCTTGTATAGCCTCTCCTTACACGGCCTCTCCTTACACAGCCTCCCCTTACACAGCCTCTCCTTACACAGTCTCTCCTTACACAGCCTCTCCTTACACAGCCTCTCCTTACACAGCCTCTCCTTACACAGCCTCTCCTTATACGGCCTCTCCTTACACGGCCTCTCCTTACACAGCCTCCCCTTACACAGCCTCCCCTTACACGGCCTCTCCTTACACAGCCTCCCCTTACACAGCCTCCCCTTACACAGCCTCCCCTTATACAGCCTCTCCTTACCCAGCCTCTCCTTACACAGCCTCTCTTTACACAGCCTCTCCTTACACAGCCTCTCCTTACACAGCCTCTCCTTATACAGCCTCTCCTTATACAGTCTCTCCTTATACAGCCTCTCTTTACACAGCCTCTCCATACACAGCCTCTCCTTACACAGCCTCTCCTTACACAGCCTCTCCTTACACAGCCTCTCTTTACACAGCCTCTCCTCATACAGCCTCTCCTCACACAGCCTCTCCTTACACAACCTCTCCTTACACAGCCTCTCCTTACACAGCCTCTCCTTACACAGCCTCTCCTTACACAGCTTCTCCTTATATAGCCTCTCCTTATACAGCCTCTTCTTTGTGGCCACTATTAGCTTCTATTCATCACATCAATTTTAGATACAAATGGCATAAATGGAAAAGTATTTAAAAATGTCACACTGATGTTAAATTTGCCTCAAACCCTCCACCCAAAGCCCCCATAATGAAAATGCACCATTTTACATACTTCTCCATTTGGGTCATCTCTACCTGTGCTATTTCTACTGGCACCCATCACATCAGCTGTTGGTATTATATTATTGTTAACCTGTTAAATGTATATTATAGTTATTGTACTAATGTGGCCAGCTACACTTCTACCTTCATTTTCCTAATATTACTATTATTAGGTAATAAATTATTAATCTTTATTCTGATGACTATGAGGTGCAGATTGAAAATATACTTTCAATCATATCAGCAACTTCCTGTTAAACAGGAAGTAAGACTCATCGAATAAAAAATATACGGCAGAAGCAGTGCACAGGGCAATGATATGTCTATTTTAGTAAAATTACATATCAGGTGAAAGGGTTTGCCTCTATTTATAGAATTCTTAGTCATAAGTTTTATATAGAAATATTATATCTCTGGTATTCAGAATAAAGTAGTAATAGAAATAGATATTAAACATCTGATAAATATCATACGAGTTTTATTGTAAAAATATTATGACATGCAGGTGTGAGATTTAAACAGGTAAAAACACAAGTTTAAATAATATTATAAGAAAATTAGTAAATATTTTATTGTATCTAAATTTCATAATAAAAATACATGTATTATATAATATTTATTATGATTATAAAATACATGTATTATATAATAATTATATGAATATAAAATACATGTATTGTATAATAATTATTATGAATATAAAAATAGGAAAGTTGTCTAATTATTAGTCTGTTGTAATGTGTCTTCTTTACTATCTGGGGATTGTCTGCTCTCCAGTGTGTCACTTGTTAGAGTTGTGTCCTCTCTAAATCCTGCTCTAGTAAGCACAGTACGTCGACCTTTGACCTACAATAGTACAAGTAATGACTGGGAATGACTCATTCACATAAGTGTGATGTCTGGTACTACTGAGTGTGAATATTCCTGTTGAATAGAGCAGACAATTCCTCTAGTATGTTGGAACTTTGTTGACAATACCTTCAGTAAGTAAGTATTTCAGTATATACCTTATGAATGCTTAGCTGGGAACCAAAGTTGGATTGCTTAGGTAAGGGTGTTTTGGTACGCCCTTCCAACTGTGTTACAGCTTGTTCACCAAATACCTGCATTACAAATACTCTATCAATATATAATATATACATTATATCTACTCTATTAATATATAATATACATAATATCCAATGGTCATGATCACATAAGACAATATATAATTTATATATAAATATATATTTCTGTACCTCCACTATGGCCCCATTTTCTGCTACTAGGAAATGCCTATACACCTCTCTCAGTCCATCAAGGTGAACTGTGTGTATAGAAATATGAGTTGTCTTCTCTTTTCTAGTCACAGTTTTCCCATCTTTTTCCTGCAAGACATCTACATAGAATGAGAGTTGATTCACTCTAAATTTAGCTCAGGTCCTTCACACAGGTCTCTGGTATAGCTGATGTGTCCTTAATCAACTCGTCATTGGAATGATGCAAAAATTATGCCAGCATTTAAAAGCACTTGACAATTTATCAAACACTTAAGCTATGTTTTTAGGGAAGCACAACTCTACCCACTGAACTAGGAATATTTTCAGTTCCACTTCATTGACTTTACCAATCAGAAGAGGTGCCTGCAGCTGCTGATAGATTGATTTTCAAAGGCTTCGCCTAGACTGAGTAATATATGACCTTTAACCCTTTGTGCCAACATTCCATCTGCTAACATTCCGTCACGCAGTGTGAGTTCCTGATTAATATGTTGTCTACAACGAACTGAAACTTCCTTATAGTATGTAAGTTATAGTTGTAGTTTAGTGGCTGTCTATTAACCATTATTTAAATAAGTAATGCATAGTAAAGGTGGCATCTCTCAAGAGACCTGACTTGACTGTGTAACTCTACTACTACCTAGTACTGAAATACTTCTCTTTCCTTCATCTTGGTGGTGAATATATTTTACCAGAAGAGAAATATTTATTCAGGTAACAGGTAAGTCTCTGTAATGTTTGTATCTGTTTACTAAAGCTATGTTTATATTATCCCATAATTTATACCTTCTAGTAGCCTTATATTGTGGAATGTTGTAGCGATACAATTATGCTGTCAAAGTAATTGTGTTGTGATTTTCAAAGTGCTATGTAACTGTTGTGACATACTGTTTGTTTATCAAGGAGTCAGTTAACTTTGAAATTTGATAGAATAGAGTGTGGGGACAGTAAGAAAGTTGGTAGCAGTTTATTGCAGGGGGACGGAGCAATATTCCGAAGGTGCATTGGTCTGAAAATTAGTAGAATTATTATTAGAATTAAAATTATTTATTGAACATTTCAAAAAGTTGCTCTGAGCAACAGGAAGATCTACAACATGGTTTTTAAATTTTAGTTTATAGGTGAGGTTTTATTTGGTGGGTCTGCATGAGCTCTTATATACTAATAATGTTGCCCTGATCTACATATCTTGTGGAGTTGTTTGGTTTGGTGTAAGTTGTGCAGCTTTGGTTATTTAATTTTAGAGTAGCGTCCAAGATGTTTATTATTCTTTGTCTTCAATGCTTGTATTTACTGATATTAAGAATAATATCATAGACTAATGCAGTTTAGCAGCTTACAGATAATTTTAGAGATTAAATATGTGATATCAAATAATTAACTGCCAAGCCAGAAATTTACTATTTTATTCAATACCAATAATTTTTTGACGCCAACTTCAAATGCAAACTATTTTTTATAAACTATGAGGTAAACTTTCACCAAGCTTATCATAAATACAGTACAGTAGACCCAAAATGTTTGCTTGGCTTTAATATTTTTTACTTTAGTTTTTCAGTTAATAGTCAACATATGAAGGGCCTATATAAGCTGACTGGCTGTAGCTAGAATAGAATTGCAGTCACTATATAGCCATTGAACTGGATATTTTGAGTTCATTGCCTATAGCTGTCATTTTTATATGAACTGTGAAATAAAAATACTAATTAAACCACCCTTGCACAACACTTCATGCTTCAGTGAACACTTGGAGATGAGAAGATACTAATGCATATATTACTAATTACAGGCTTGCTAGTTGACAGGCTAGAGAATAGCTTGCTGTGTACTTAGTTTATAAAGCAGCCATAATGGGATGTTGATAGATGATGCAGCCCTTAATTGAGGCAGCTGCTAATAATCATAGTGTAGTCTCAGGCTAAACAATCACAAGTAGGCAACACGCATGCCACCTATAACAGAGCAATAATATAACAAGAACTTAAACTAGATTGTGAGTGAAATTTATAATATTCTCAGTGAGGATGCCTTTAACTATATCATGTTTCTACTAATTTTCGACTAATGCACTAACTGAGCAATGGGCCTTCGGCCTTCCCCAGAATACAATGCATACTGAATTTTCAATGTGGTTAGTATTGTGTGCTTAGTAAGGGCTCCTAAAAAACCACCCTTCTAGTATCTTGTTATGTAGTTACAGGCTAACCTCATAGTAACTGATATTAAGTGCTCAGGTGTTGGTATAGTTTACACAGTTGCTATGGTAACAGCTTGTTCTATTGCCCTCTATCTCTCTCTCTCAGTTCTCTGTGAATATACATGTATACAAATAGGTCACTCTCTCACCACACCTACACCTGAGTATAACTTGTCTTTCAGAGTAGCACTTGGGGAAGGAGACAAGATGGCTGACGAGTCAGCAGGTGGTTCAGGGGATGGACAGGTGGCAGCAGGTGCACCTCCAGGTATTTATACTTAGTATTAGTTACAATGTGGAGTAGCAGCCTGCCAGGTTACTGTATGTCAGATGTATCATGATATATATGTGCTGTATGTATACTGTGACATGTGACACGTGTGACATGTGTGACATGTGACACTGAGTTTTGCAGAAAAATACGACTGTTGGTGGAGACACTCTGGTATGGAACCAATTGAGAGTAAGAGAGAGTTGTATAACCAAGAGACACAGCTGTACACGAAGGAAGAGATTATGGCTTCAACTGCAGGTCATGTGATCACACACTTGAAGATAAAGGGAGATGTACCTTCTACTATCAAGGAGTTTGCTCCACTTGTAACTAACTTGTGTATCGAAGGAATAAAAGATCCAAGAAGTTTAGACTAGTAAGTCCATATCCACTCCAGTTGTGTGACAACTCCAAACTGGTGTTGACATGTTTTCCTACCCATTAATTTTCACCTACCCTATATGACCTGTTAATCCTCACCTATCTCTACTCTGCCCTGTTCGGATAGTGATTGTAGCCTAAGTCCCTTACATGTCCTTCCTTCACCCTGTTGATCTTTGTTGACTGTTCACTGTAAGCTCTGATTGGTCAGTCACACATCACATCAGCCTATCATATTCCTCCTCTCACATGTGCTAATCTTTTCATACAGCATCACTGTGGGTAAGACAACTCTACAACACTCTGAAAATTGTAGCCCAGGTAATAGTACTGTATAACATTGCTTTACACCTCAGCTGTATACTCTCTACCTGCTGCTAGTATATAGCTCTACTAGATGGATATAGTAGCACTTTCTATAGTATATAGTATAGTGTAACTCTAAAGTGACTTGAGTAAATATACCTCAACCTAATGTCAAGTGTGACAATGACCTCATTGGTATATAATATCTCATTAATCTCATTGTTTGTATATTACAGCATCTCTCAGCTCACACAGCTACACACATTAAATGTGTTAGGGAATAACTTAAAGACATTACCAGATGTATTGTTGAAGATGAAGTCACTTAGAGAGTTGAATATGAGTTTCTGTAAACTAGAAACATTACCAGATGAGTGAGTTATATATCTACTATTATTATATTAACTCTTCTACTAAATATATTTTTTGTTAAACCTAATGTCATGTGTGACAATGACCTCATTGGTATGTAATATCTCATTAATCTCATTGTTTGTATATTACAGCATCTCTCAACTCACACAGCTACACACATTATATGTGTATGGGAATAACTTAAAGACGTTACCAGACAGGTGAGTCATATTTATCTAATATATACTATATTTAGTTGGAAATACATTGTTAGTTTAGTTACATTATGTTTACCTGTGTATAATAATTATGTAGATATAAAGGTACTGTATATAACATATATAGCCTATATACTGCATCATATACTTGACTATATTGTATATTACAGCATCTCTCAACTCACACAGCTACACACATTAGATGTGTCTGGGAATAAGTTAGAGACATTACCAGACAGGTGAGTCATATTTGTCTAATATACTATATTAACTTGTAAATAGTGTTTGTTTAGTTATATTATGTTTACCTGTGTATAATAATTATGTAACATGTAGATATTATATAAAGATCCTGTATATAACATGTATATAGGCCTACATACTGTATCATATACTTGACTATATTGTATATTACAGCATCTCTCAACTTACACAGCTAGACACATTAAATGTGTCTCGGAATAACTTAGAGACATTACCAGACAGGTGAGTCATATTTGTCTAATATATTATATGTACTTGTAAATAGTGTTGGTTTAGTTACATTATGTTTACCTGGGTATAATAATTATGTAATATGTAGATATAAAGATACTGTATATAACATGTATATAGGCCTACATACTGTATCATATACTTGACTATATTGTATATTATAGCATCTCTCAACTCACACAGCTACACACATTATATGTGTCTGGGAATAACTTGAAGACATTACCAGACGTACTGTTGAAGATGAAGTCACTTAGAAAGTTGTATCTGAGTTACTGTAAATTAGAGACATTACCAGATGAGTGAGTTATATATCTACTATTATTATATTAACTTTCACTATAGATATTTTTAATAATATCATAATGCATTACCCAGCAACAGTGGTAACTGTAGAGTCATAACTGTACTGGTAACTGTGGTTATAGTCATGTTTTCATCTAACTTAATTGTATTATATAATAGTATAAACTGAGTATATGTATAATATAATGGAGATAAAATAAGTTGATATTCAAATAATGATAAAATATTCAACTAAATTATTCTTCAGTCTGCAGTCTGTAACTTATAGCAACAGCAGCAGTAATAATGGCAGCAGTCATTTAATATAATTGCTCTAATGATTTGGATATATTCTAAAATGTTAACAAGGTTATAAATATATTACATTTGTATCTATTATTTAGGTCAAGTTATCTCTAGTTGTATAGCTATAATATATAGATATAAAGATCCTGTTTATAATATAATTCTACATATACTGTATCATATACTTGACTATATTATATATTACAGCATCTCTCAAATCACACAGCTACACACATTAGATGTGTCTTGGAATAACTTAGAGACATTACCAGACAGGTGAGTCATTTGAATATATTTATCTAATATATTATATTAACTTGTAATGAAAATATCTGCTAATTATGGAAATAGTAGTGGTTTGTATTTCAATTCAATGACAGTATAATCTACTGGCGAGAGGAACACACTGAGAGAACACAACTCTTAATCTTTCCTCACTAGCACCAATAGTTGCTGTTTTACAACATTATAAATATTGTCCTGCGTTTTGGATTTACATCCTCTTGGCAATAATATTAATTCTATTTTGTATCAAAACTCATCTGCAGTTTTCTCATGTTTTATGCAAAATTGTGACAAATACTCGCGCACCTGAAAGCTTTTGTTTTGATTTCATATACTTCCATATGTCTGGTAGTTAACCTAAAACACTCTTAAGTAGAGGAGATAAAATGGTGCAATGATTTAAAAGAGAAAGTTTAAACCATATATTTCAACCATTTACTAGCGCCATGGCTCAACTAGCTCAACTTTCCGCTATAACTAAAATATGTATGATTAAATCATCAAAACCTGGTTTAGAACTATGTTATATATATGTTTACTTTTTAGCTTGAGTCAGTTGACCAATCTCCAGTCTCTTGACCTGACAAATAACCGCCATATGACATCACACACCCCAGAACTCCTGAATATGGAGAATCTCACATCTCTGAGCTGTGAGAGATGTGAATCACTCGTATCCCCACCTTATGCTGTTTGTATAGAAGGAATTAAAGCTGTCAAACAGTATTACAAGGATATCCAGTCTGGTGGCTCCTTGGACGTCTCAGAAGCTACTGTCGCTGTGATTGGTTGTTCGATGTCAGGGAAAACTAGTTTGATCAAAACACTTCTGAGATCGGATGGCGTGAGAGAGTTGACCAATAGAGATGCTGATGCCGCAGTAGATGAAACCACCAGGGTGTTTAGGATAGAGAAACTCTCTGTGGGGGAGAACACTCTTCAGTTTATTGACTTTGGCGGAAATGAAATATATCAATCTACGTACCAGTTCACTCTCAAACAAAACTGTATTCCCATTGTTGTTGTAAGTATGAAGAAATTTGAAGAGTTGCATCTGAAGGTGAGAGGAAATGAAGCTGTCCGCTGTGCCTACTTTGATTGGCTGTCACACCTCTACCTGGCAAATCCGGAGCTTAGAGCTCCCAAACTGGTTTTTACCCATCGAGATTCTTACAGTGAAGATGCATTTGAGGAGCTCAAGGCATACTTCTTTTTAGCTACTGAAAGTGTCCTTAAACTGATACGACTGGAAGAAAAATCATCAGCCTGGCCAGGGAAAAGTTTTGCAGAAATTTGTCATTTCAAGAATGATGTGATGTTTAGAAAGGAGGATGTTTATGTGGTCGGAGCAGAGTATGAGGCAGTGTTTGATGATTTGAGAAGTCAGATCATCTCTGAGAGTCAGCAAGTTGTGAAGAAAGTGCCGAGTCTCTGGAAGAATGTCGCACAGACACTCAGCAGTCTCCAAGGAAGCTACGAAACATTTCGAGAAGTTCTTGAACTGGTCACTCGACACAAATCAGCAGATGAAGACCAACTCAAAGCGATCCTGGCTTATCTACACAACAGTGGTCATATCATTTGGTACCGAGAGAAGAAAATTCTGGAGACTTTGATATTCTATGACGTATCTGTGGTAACCGAACTGCTTCATGTGCTGTTTACTCACGAGAAGGAAGTGTGGACTAAGCGGCAGTTAGAGATTACAGAAGATACTCTGGTTGACTTCCTGATTGACTGTGACGTTGAGTTTAATGACTTAGCCCAGGAGTTTCTTCAAACTGGGATGATGAGAGAGAAACTGCTGCAACATCTTTTGATTTCTGAAACAAGCTTTACCAGCAGTGAAAAAATGGGCGTGGCAGTCACATTACTGAGCTCTTTTCAGTTGCTATTCAAGATGGATGATGCGTCTGGTACCTCAACCTATGCTATGCCATATTTCTCTCAGGACTATCTTACAAACCTGACTGCCTGCAAGAGAAAGCCTGTGAAACTAACAGTAGACATGGCGTTTGATGGGCTGCCCCTCCCCCAGTATGTCTACCACCAGATTTCAGTGAAACTTCTCAATGATTACCAAAACTGTACAGAAAAAATGGTGAGAAAGAACGGCGTGGAGATGGCAGACGATGATAGCATTCTACAGCTGCTCCACGACTACAAGTCTCGTAAACTCACCATTTCCGTTGCAACCAGCTGCCAGAAGATATGTAGAGCTTGGAAAATGTTGACCTCTGCCACTCAGTCAACAGTGAAATACGTCAACTCTACATGGAGAGCAAGTAAGATTACATGTACCAATACCTGTACTCACTGCTCATTGGTTGAAGAAAAGCGGCCAAAGCAACAAATCAATCCAAGCTGGTGTCAACCTCCCGAAAAAGATAAACCTCTTCACACAGTGGCTGAGTCAAAATCTAAAGAGTGCGGAAAGTACAAGAATGTTCCAGCATGTCTCTTACATCCTTGTTAGTAGAAACTTATTTCCTGTTTGAGCCATATTATATAAATGTGTTAGCAGTTAGCTGGTCATTTGATGTTTCCGATTAATATCTCTATACTGACCACGTATAAACAATAGTATTGAAAACCAATCAAATTGTAGCTTGTCTTTATATACATGGTTAACTTATTAGTATATGAAGCTTAAACTGGTTGGAGTCTGGATTATGCAAACTTAAAACTATAAAACGTGTTAATTTGTGTTACATATTGAAATATGGCAACTAAGATATAGAATTGCAGGTTTTAAAGTACCTCTTGGCAGCAGTGTTGTGTTAGTGAGTTGAATGCTGAAGAATCAGTCTATCTATTACCATGCTGACATTGTGAATATTGTGTGTTACTTGTTCTCTTTCTCATCACAGGTTATCAGCTGTCTGCTGAGAATATCAATGAGTTGGAGCAGTTTGTGAAGAGTTACTATACACCAACAGGTACTTGTTGGGTGCTTTCACTCTATAGTACACCTTAGTTGTCTGTATGTATGTATGTTTGCATGTGTTTGTGTTTCCTTGTTAGAAGCCGTTAATACTCTATCAGCTACTGGTTGATAACAATTAAAAAATGTAGGTAATACCTGTAAACAGCTACTATCTGTAGGTAATACCTGTAAGAAACTACTACCTGTAGGTAATACCTGTAAGAAACTACTATCTGTAGGTAATACATGTAAGCAACTACTATCTGTAGGTAATACCTGTAAGAAACTACTATCTGTAGGTAATACCTGTAAGAAACTACTACCTGTAGGTAATACCTGTAAGAAACTACTATCTGTAGATATGTTACTCACAGGTACTACAGGAGTACCTGGAGCTACATCCGGTCATCCAGCAGATGATGAACTCAGTGATCTCTCCAGTGAAGAGGACTTTAATGACGCCTGTGAGGGAGATCTCACTCATTTAACAGTCACTCCGACTACCAATACAAGAATTAAATCTCGCTATAGAAACACATCAAAAGTTTGTATAGTTCATATCACTCTGATTGACATTGCTTTATGTACAGTGCCACTGCCTACTATGTGTGTTACCATATTTATAGTATGATACAATGCTTGCAAATACCCTGTATGTGCACCCACCATGTATGTATGCTTATCTGTAGATCTACAAGATGTCGGGTCCTGTGAGAGGAAAAGCTCTGATTATAAACAACAGAATGTATGATGAAGGAGGAGAGAGGAAAGGGTCTCACATTGATCTAAAGAATACGTTCATTCTCTGTAGGAAGTTGGGACTGGAACCTGTCAAAAAGGAGAATCTCACAGCTGAGGTACCTCCTATGAATTCACTCCTTTTCTACCTTTTTCCTTTATTTTTTCACATCTAGATCTTCTCTAAGTTAATCTTTAACTGCGACACCGATGTTCTCTTTGATCAAATTGGAGATATTTTATCTTCAGGAAATGCTGCAATGCATTGTGGATGTTACAAAAGATGAGATCCACAACCGTTACGGTGTGTTCTTCCTGTTTATATTTGCACACGGAGCTAATGGCATTGTCTCTGGAGTAGATGGCAGCCCTGTCTATCTGTCACATATATATAAGTTACTCAACTCTGCTAACTTTCCATCTATGGCTGGTAAACCTAAGGTGGTGGTGATGCAAGCATGTAGAGTTGGTGAGTGTATTTCTTGTAGCTCTCACTTAGTTCTGGAATATTATATTAAATTGCTGATACTGATAAATATAATTCATACCTTTATCTTATCCTGTGTAATAAGAGTGTATCAGTATATAATTATCTACTGTATATCTAGGTCAAACGGTTTTATATAATAATTTACTGTACATCTAGGTCAACCAGTTGTATATAATTATCTACTGTATATTTAGGTCAACCAGTTATATATAATTATCTACTGTATATTTAGGTCAACCAGTTATATATAATTATCTACTGTATATCTAGGTCAACCAGTTATATATAATTATCTACTGTATATCTAGGTCAACCAGTTATATATAATTATCTACTGTATATGTAGGTCAACCAGTTATATATAATTATCTACTGTATATCTAGGTCAACCAGTTATATATAATGATCTACTGTATATCTAGGTCAACCAGTTATATATAATTATCTACTGTATATCTAGGTCAAACAGTTATTGAAGTCCAACAAAGAGAGTGTCTCCTCCACAAGAACTCTCTGCTCTCAGAGTGAGTCAACAGGAAGCTGAGACATCAACTGGACAGAGGAACTTTGATGTTGATGACCTCCTCATTCTCTACTCCTGCTTTGAAAGTAAGAATTACCTGTAGTGACGAAATTCTGAGTCTTATTCATTTAGTCACATGATCTCTCCAGTCACATGATCTCTCCAGTCACATGACTTCTCTAGTCACATGATCTCATTGTTATTAAATACTGATGTTATTGTTTATTCCAACAGACTGCCCTGCGATGTTGTTTGGTCACTATGGATCTCTAGTCATGAGAACTCTGGTGAAGACTCTGTACAGACACGCTTGTCACCGTGACCTAGATAAGCTGTTTCATGTTGTAAGTGTAGCATATAATATGTATATCAGCAGTATATAATATGTATATCTACAGTATATAATATATATCTACAGTATATAACATATATCTACAGTACATGATATATATCTACAGTATATAATATATATCTACAATATATATCTATAGTATATAAACATATATCTACAATATATATTATATATCTACAAAATATATCTACAGTATATAACATATATCTACAGTATATAATACATATCTACAGTATATAATATATATCTACAATATATATCTATAGTATATAAACATATATCTACAGTATATATTATATATCTACAATATATATCTACAGTATATAATATATATCTACAATATATAATACATATCTACAGTATATAATACATATCTACAGTGATATAATACATATCTACAGTATATAATACATATCTACAGTATATAATATATATCTACAGTATATAATACATATCTACAGTATATAATATATATCTACAGTATATAGTATATATCTACAGTATATAATACATATCTACAGTATATAATATATATCTACAGTATATAATACATATTTACAGTATATAATATATATCTACAGTATATAGTATATATCTACAGTATATAATATATATCTACAGTATATAATACATATCTACAGTATATAGTATATATCTACAGTATATAATAAATATCTACAGTATACAATACATATTTACAGTATATAGTATATATCTACAGTATATAATACATATCTACAGTATATAATATATATCTACAGTATATAATACATATTTACAGTATATAATATATATCTACAGTATATAGTATATATCTACAGTATATAATAAATATCTACAGTATATAATACATATCTACAGTATATAATACATATCTACAGTATATAATACATATTTACAGTATATAATATATATCTACAGTATATAGTATATATCTACAGTATATAATACATATCTACAGTATATAATATATATCTACAGTATATAATATATATCTACAGTATATAATATATATCTACAGTATATAATACATATCTACAGTATATAGTACATATCTACAGTATATAATAAATATCTACAGTATATAATACATATCTACAGTATATAATACATATCTACAGTATATAATATATATCTACAGTATATAATACATATTTACAGTATATAATATATATCTACAGTATATAGTATATATCTACAGTATATAGTACATATATACAGTATATAATAAATATCTACAGTATATAATACGTATCTACAGTATATAATATATATCTACAGTATATAATACGTATGAACTGTTTGAAGGTGAAGGGCAGAGTGAGGAGAATAACGGGGAAACTCAGAGCGAGAAACCCACGAGTTTACGTGACGCAGACTCCAATAGTCGTGAATACTCTGACGAGGGACAGGAAGTTGTATCTGTTTCCTGAGTTTCACGGAATCTGATAAACTATATCCTGTATACAGTATACTGTTATCATATATACTATCTGATGAACTATACTGGTTATACTATATACAGTATACTGTTATCATATATATTATCTGATGAACTATATCCTATATACAGTATACTGTTATCATATATATTATCTGATGAACTATATCCTATATACAGTATACTGTTATCATATATACTATCTGATGAACTATACTAGTTATACTATATACAGTATACTGTTATCATATATATTATCTGATGAACTATACTGGTTATACTATATACAGTTTACTGTTATCATATATATTATCTGATGAACTATACTGGTTATACTATATACAGTATACTGTTATCATATATATTATCTGATGAACTATACTGGTTATACTATATACAGTATACTGTTATCATATATATTATCTGATGAACTATACTGGTTATACTATATACAGTATACTGTTATCATATATATTATCTGATGAACTATACTGGTTATACTATATACAGTATACTGTTATCATATATATTATCTGATGAACTATACTGGTTATACTATATACAGTATACTGTTATCATATATATTATCTGATGAACTATACTGGTTATACTATATACAGTATACTGTTATCATATATATTATCTGATAAACTATACTGGTTATACTATATACAGTATACTGTTATCATATATATTATCTGATGAACTATACTGGTTATACTATATACAGTATACTGTTATCATATATACTATCTGATGAACTATACTGGTTATACTATATACAGTATACTGTTATCATATATATTATCTGATGAACTATACTGGTTATACTATATACAGTATACTGTTATCATATATATTATCTGATGAACTATACTGGTTATACTATATACAGTATACTGTTATCATATATATTATCTGATGAACTATACACTATATACAGTATACTGTTATCATATGTATTATCTGATGAACTATATAGCCTTTCTACATCTGTATCTTACATATCTTATTATGTATTTCTTTTGATACTATATATAGTAATAATATAACATTATATAATTCTGTGATTACAATATATTATATATATTATATCAATATGTTATAATTATCTTGTCGGCTTTGTTATTGCAACAGTTTGGTTCAAGCTAAATATATATATGCATAGAATATAGTGTAAAAATAATATAATATATTATATGTAAAACAATTGGCAATTCACATATAAAGAGGTAAATAAAAAGTTTAATATGGACTGTAATTTGATTCCCCTATGCAATATATATAATACACTGCAGTTAAAGAAAGGCTACATATAATATATTACTTTCTACTAGCTCATTAAACTCTGCAAGTCAACTGAGAAAGTTCTATAGCATTGCCACTAGAACTAGAATATACGTAACTGATACAGGGGTGAGGTATGAGCACGTCCCATTAGCTGTTCAGTTGGCATTATCTCCAGCCAACCTTAGAAAGACCACTCTCTCTTTCAAGGAGATATTCTTTCTGTGTTTCCCCTCTCATTGTGATAAACAGCTTACACAGCTTCTCCTTACATGGCCTCTCTTTACACATCCTCTCCTTATACAGCCTCTCCTTACACGGCCTCTTCTTTTATAGCCTCTCCTTACACAGCCTCTTCTTACACAGCCTCTCCTTACACAGCTTCTTCTTACACAGCCTCTCCTTACACAGCCTCTCCTTACACAGCTTCTCCTTACACAGCATCTCCTTACACAGCCTCTCCTTACACAGCCTCTCCTTACACGGCCTCTCCTTACACAGCCTCTCCTTACACAGCCTCTCCTTACACAGCATCTCCTTACACAGCCTCTCCTTACACAGCCTCTCCTTACACGGCCTCTCCATACACAGCTTCTCCTTACACAGCCTCTCCTTATACAGCTTCTCTTTACACAGCCTCTCCTTATACAGCCTCTTCTTACACAGCCTCTCCTTACACAGCCTCTCCTTACACAGCCTCTTCTTTGTGGCCACTATTAGCTTCTATTCATCACATGAATAGCTTCTATTCATCACATTCATCATATTAGCTTCTATTCATCACATCAATTTTAGACACAAATGGCATAAATGGAAAAGTATTTAAAAATGTCACTCTGATGTTAAATTTGCCTCAAATGAAAATGCACCATTTTACATACTTCTCCATTTGCGTCATTTCTATCTATGCTATTTCTACTGGCACCCATCACATCAACTGTTTGTATTATATTAATTATTGTTATGGTAATATTTACTGTCATTAAATTATAACCTGTAAGATGTATATTATAGCTATATTGTACTACTACCTTCATTTTCCTAATATTACTTTATTAATAAATTATTAATCTTTATTCTGCTGATTATGAGGTGCAGATTGAGAATATATTTTCAACCGTATCAGTAACTTCTTGTTAAACAGGAAGTACGACTCATCAAATATTAAATAAAAGGCAGAAGCAGTGCACAGGGCAGCGATATGTTTATTTCAGTAGAATTACATCTCAGGTGAAAGAGTTTGCCTATATTTATAGAATTCTTAGTCATAAGTTTTATATAGAAATATTTTATATCTGGTATTCAGAATAAAATAGTAATATAGATATTAAACATCTGATAAATATCATAAAAATTTTATTGTAAAAATATTACGACGTGTGCAGGTGAGGGATTTAAACAGGTAAAAACACAAGTTTAAATAATATTATAAAGGAATTAGTAAATATTTTAGTGTATCTAACTTTTATAATAAAAATAAATGTATTTTATAATGTTTATTATGAATATAAAATACATGTATTGTATAATAATTATTATGAATATAAAAGTAGGAAACTTGTCTAATTATTAGTCTGGTATAATGTGTCTATTTTACTATCTGGGGATTGTCTGCTCTCCAGTGTGTCACTTGTTAGAGTTGTGTCCTCTTTGAATCCAGCTCTAGTAAACACAGTACACCGACCTTTGACCTACAATAGTACAAGTAATGACTGGGAATGACTCATTCACATAAGTGTGATGTCTGGTGCTACCGAGTGTGAATATTCCTGTTGAATAGAGCAGACAACTCCTCTAGTATGTTGGAACTTTGTTTACAATAGCTTCATGTCAATTAGTAAGTAACTATTCCAGTATATACCTTATGAATGCTTAGCTGGGAACCAAAGTTGGATTGCTTAGGTAAGGGTGTTTTGGTACGCCCTTCCAACTGTGTTACAGCTTGTTCACCAAATACCTGCATTACAAATACTCTGTCAATATATAATATACATACATTATATCTACTCTATCAATATATAATATACATACATTATATCTACTCTATCAGTATATAATATACATAATATCCAATGGTCATGATCACATAAGACAATTTTTAATTTATATATAAATATATATTTCTGTACCTCCACTATGGCCCCATTTTCTGCTACTAGGAAATGCCTATACAACTCTCTCAGTCCATCAAGGTGAACTGTGTGTATAGAAATATGAGTTGTCTTCTCTTTTCTAGTCACAGTTTTCCCATCTTCTTCCTGCAAGACATCAACATAGAATGAGAATTGATTTACTCTAACTTTAGCTCAGGTTCTTCACACTGGTCTCTAGTATAGCTGATGTGTCTTGTAATTAGTTGAGAAATTATCTTCTCGTATACTTACGTATTCCTCTTCCCACAGATAGTCGTAGACCGATACTTTCCTCCTCTCCCCTTCTTCTCCCCTCCACTGATCAGCTTTCTTACAGATACCGTCTAGCTCGGGGAATGACAACTCCAGGTCATAAGGCACATACAACTCACTCTCTGATGCGTGTAACCTCCAGTACACGTCCAGCATGCGGCCATTGTTATGTAGCCTACAACAAAATATAATGAATGGTCGGCCATATTGAATGACTACGTCTGCAAATAGACTGATGCTTTGTCATTAGAAAACATGATTCATCAAACCTGATTCACATATTCATATTTTATAGCAGGTGATAATCACACTTACCTTAGAGAGTACATGTAGAGTACAGAGGATACTTACCTCAGGGAATACATGTAGAGTACAGAGGATATTTACCTCAGGGAGTACATGTAGAGTACAGATCATACTTACCTTAGAGAGTACATGTAGAGTACATATGATACTTACCTTAGAGAGTACATGTAGAGTACATATGATACTTACCTTAGAGAGTACATATGATACTTACCTTAGAGAGTACATGTAGAGCACAGAGGGTACTTACCTTAGAGAGTACATGTAAAGTACAGATGATACTTACCTTAGGGAGTACATGTAGAGTACAGATGATACTTACCTTAGAGAGTACATGTAGAGTACAGGTGATACTTACCTTAGAAAGTACATGTAGAGTACAGAGGAGGAGATGAACAGAGTGAACAAGTAGATGACGGAGGTTACAAATATTCCACCAATCCCTGTTCCTTCAGTTCTCTTGAAGTGCCAATACATCTTTGAGAAGTCAGCTAACGCCCCGTCTACGTCTAGGTTTGGAAGGTCCCAACTCTAAGTTTCACACCAAATACAACTAGTATAGAGAGTATCATGTATTGAAACATAACACAGTTATTGTGTATGTATAAAGTACCCAGTATATCATAGTAATACTCAAGTGATGCCCTGAGAAAGTACCTTAATGGCAGCATCTACGACAGCTATAAAGAAGGGGTCCATCATGGCCTGAACTCCAAAACAGAAGAGGAACTTGTGCCCAATCTGGGGGAAGCCACCCAGAGCTCTCTGAGTGAGGGCGCACAGCATGACCCCCAACACAAAGATGAAGAAGACGGAGAGAGGGCCAAAGGCTACGACAAAGATCTCTTCTATAGTGTGGAGCAGCGTGTTCCGGTACATAATCTGAACCATGTAGGGCAGGAATACCAGTCTACAACATAATCTGAACCATGTAGGGCAGGAATACCAGTCTATAACATAATCTGAACCATGTAGGGGAGGAATATCAGTCTATAACATAATCTGAACCATGTAGGGGAGGAATACCAGTCTATAACATAATCTGAACCATGTAGGGCAGGAATACCAGTCTATAACATAATCTGAACCATGTAGGGCAGGAATACCAGTCTATAACATAATCTGAACCATGTAGGGCAGGAATACCAGTCTATAACATAATCTGAACCATGTAGGGAAGGAATACCAGTCTATATAACATAATCTGAACCATGTAGGGGAGGAATACCAGTCTATAACATAATCTGAACCATGTAGGGGAGGAATACCAGTCTATAACATAATCTGAACCATGTAGGGCAGGAATATCAGTCTATAACATAATCTGAGCTATGTAGGGGAGGAATACCAGTCTATAACATAATCTGAACCATGTAGGGCAGGAATATCAGTCTATAACATAATCTGAGCTATGTAGGGGAGGAATACCAGTCTATAACATAATCTGAACCATGTAGGGCAGGAATATCAGTCTATAACATAATCTGAACTATGTAGGGGAGGAATACCAGTCTATATAACATAATCTGAACCATGTAGGGCAGGAATACCAGTCTATAACATAATCTGAACCATGTAGGGCAGGAATATCAGTCTATAACATAATCTGAACCATGTAGGGAAGGAATACCAGTCTATATAACATAATCTGAACCATGTAGGGCAGGAATACCAGTCTACAACATAATCTGAACCGTGTAGGGCAGGAATACCAGTCTACAACATAATCTGAACCATGTAGGGCAGGAATACCAGTCTATAACATAATCTGAACCATGTAGGGCAGGAATACCAGTCTATAACATAATCTGAACCATGTAGGGGAGGAATACCAGTCTATAACATAATCTGAACCATGTAGGGCAGGAATACCAGTCTATAACATAATCTGAACCATGTAGGGGAGGAATATCAGTCTATAACATAATCTGAACCATGTAGGGGAGGAATACCAGTCTATAACATAATCTGAACCATGTAGGGCAGGAATACCAGTCTATAAC
This sequence comes from Bugula neritina, assembly GCA_964035545.1. Classification (NCBI taxonomy): domain Eukaryota; kingdom Metazoa; phylum Bryozoa; class Gymnolaemata; order Cheilostomatida; family Bugulidae; genus Bugula; species Bugula neritina. Next base: position 338,122 of record OZ037765.1, on the reverse strand, counting down.
ATAATCTGAATCATGTAGGGCAGGAATACCAGTCTATAACATAATCTGAACCATGTAGGGCAGGAATACCAGTCTATAACATAATCTGAACCATGTAGGGAAGGAATACCAGTCTATATAACATAATCTGAACCATGTAGGGGAGGAATACCAGTCTATAACATAATCTGAACCATGTAGGGGAGGAATACCAGTCTATAACATAATCTGAACCATGTAGGGCAGGAATATCAGTCTATAACATAATCTGAACCATGTAGGGGAGGAATACCAGTCTATAACATAATCTGAACCATGTAGGGCAGGAATACCAGTCTATAACATAATCTGAACCATGTAGGGGAGGAATACCAGTCTATAACATAATCTGAACCATGTAGGGCAGGAATATCAGTCTATAACATAATCTGAACTATGTAGGGGAGGAATACCAGTCTATAACATAATCTGAACCATGTAGGGCGGGAATATCAGTCTATAACATAATCTGAACCATGTAGGGCAGGAATATCAGTCTATAACATAATCTGAACCATGTAGGGGAGGAATACCAGTCTACAACATAATCTGAACCATGTAGGGGAGGAATACCAGTCTATGACATATTGCTCTCACTCACCCATTGACTGGTATACGCTGAGCAGTGAGGTATAGCCACTGGCCCATATAGTGCACATAAATCCTGATAAAGAAGGTTATGATAAACATGATTATCATAGTCCAGAATCCTGTGTTTCTCGGATCAGAGAGATCCAAGGCTATGAGCATTTGTCTTCTCACGTGTTCAACTTGGCGCTGAGATTCTGTTCGGTTGTCTTTGTATTCAGTTCTAGGGATAGAGACAGAGTACGTGTGCTGACACATACTATATACTGACACATGTACTGTATACTGACACATACATGTTGACACATGCTATATACTGACACATACTGTATACTGACACATACTGCATGCTGACACATACTGTATACTGACACATATTATATACTGACATATACTATATACTGACACATTTTATATACCGACATATACTATATACTGACACATCCTGCATACTGACACATACTATATATTGACTGACACATACTTTATGCTGACACATATTATATACTGACACATACTATACACTGACACATACTTTACGCTGACACATACTATATACTGACACATACTTTACGCTGACACATACTATATATACTGACAACTATTACATGCTGACACATACTTTACGCTGACACTATGCCTCAACAGCTTCTCTCTGTAGGTCAGTTTCCTGCAGTCTCTTCTCTTCTTCAGAACGGATGACCTTGGCAGCAAAGTGTACATCTTCTTAGAGTACATTCCTCCGGTCTCATCCATGCACCGCTGCCAATATTCATCAGAATGTTAACACAGCAGCACCTCAGGCTTTTATATTAAAATGTCTTTGGAACTAAATTTTAAAAATCTCCTTTCTGTCAAACTCAAAATGGCAAAGAAATCCACAAGCTGATAGAAGTACACGGACTTTTAGTCATAATATATTACTACATATTACTATATATTACTACATATTACTACATATTACTTTATATTACTACATATTACTATATATTACTATATATTACTACATATTACTTTATATTACTATATATTACTACATATTACTATATATTACTACATATTACTATATATTACTACATATTACTTTATATTACTATAATATATTACTACATATTACTATATATTACTACATATTACTGCATATTACTTAGCTACTTGATGGACAATCAACAACTCAAATGTACAGTATTTCAGGTAAAATATTGGAGGTAATTTCCTCGTTAGTTGATGAATGAAAAGCCGAATATCTCTATGAGAGAAACAACTTTCCAGCTCATAGGAATCTACTTTAGAGACGAGATAAACAAGCACCTTGTAGGTAATGCCAGGCTCTCCCTTGACAGGTCGAAGAAGGTCTCCTCTACCATCTCTCATGGCTATAATTTGCTCCTCGTCAACCTCGCTGTCGCTGGAAGTGCTCTCTTCATCCAGCTGCACCTGGCGCTCCCTCTTAGCAAACCGAGACCCGATAGTTGTCATTGGCCGCTTCTGCAACATAATATATACTGCATATTACACCTTCTCAGTGTAACTATACTGCATATTACACCTTCTCAGTGTAACTATACTGTATATTACACCTTCTCACTGTAACTATACTGTATATTACACCTTCTCACTGTAACTATACTGCATATTACACCTTCTCAATGTAACTATGCTGCATATTACACCTTCTCAGTGTAACTATACTGTATATTACACCTTCTCACTGTAACTATACTGCATATTACACCTTCTCAATGTAACTATGCTGCATATTACACCTTCTCAGTGTAACTACGCTGCATATTACACCTTCTCAGTGTAACTATACTGCATATTACACCTTATCAATGTAACTACACTGCATATTATACCTTCTCAGTGTAACTATGCTGCATATTATACCTTCTCAGTGTAACTATACTGCATATTATACCTTCTCAGTGTAACTACGCTGCATATTACACCTTCTCAGTGTAACTATACTGCATATTACACCTTATCAATGTAACTACACTGCATATTATACCTTCTCAGTGTAACTATGCTGCATATTATACCTTCTCAGTGTAACTATGCTGCATATTATACCTTCTTGGTGTAACTATGCTGCATAATACACCTTATCAATATACTCACCCTTTCCATCTCATCAGGACCAAATGCTTGATGGATGCTCATCTGATCTCCATAACTTCCACTTTGCCCTGTGTGTGGTCTAGCATCAGCTGTAAACACTCTTTGTCCCGCTGTGTGTAGTCTAGCCTCAGCTGTAACTACTCTTTGCTGTCCCAGACTTCTTGTTGGTGGACAACTACCCTTTGTAGATGGTCTGCAGCATGAAAGTACAAAGTATACAATACTAATCATCTTTGCTAGTAAGCCCACTCAGCTACTTAGGTAAGAAGATATTAGGCAGGTGTTTTACTGTATATCGTAGAGTAAAAATAAATAATCTCTCATACCACCATCCAATACAGAGCAAACATGTAATATACCTGTCAGAGTCTGGCAGGTTTCCAGCAGGTGTGTGGGGTGACTCATAGCCAGTAAGTGACAAGCTGTCACCAGTGTTCTGAAAGTCTGCAGTGAACTGTAACTCTGACTCATACTCTTTCTGACCAGCCAAGTACCTACAGCAGACAGACTTTATGGGTGGTCCATCAGCATGTTATGGTCATATAGTAGAATGCAAGTAACTTTAGTACTGCAAGTGACAGATAAACAATCCCATCAACGTGACAATTGCCGCTGGTTACAAACATTGCAGATATCAGAAAGAAACTAACTTGGGTAGCTGTATGACCTCAAAGTAGAGATTACACATCCAGTGGTCAAGGTCAGATGACATGAGTCTCTCTATCTTTGTGTGTTTATCTATCTTACTGTCCATCTCGCTTCTTAGGAACGGAACTTTGTATCTGCAATATTCCAGTTTAGAGTACAGCGAGTAATAATATGTTACAGCATAGTACTAGTATAGTAATAGTAGAGCTAGTACATTATAGTATATTTAATAGTATAGTAATAGTATAGCTGGTATATCACAGAGAGTAAAAGTACAACTCACTTCCCCTGTATGATATCCAGGTTACAGTCGCAGACCGGGAAACACCCCCACGACACCACTTTATCCGTCTGCACAACAGATCCACGGAGTAGGAAGAGCTCAAACACCAGAACCATGCTGGGCTTCAGAGACACTGGTGGTGGGAGCACCGTGAACACGCTCTGGCCAATCTGAAACAGGGATAGCTTAGAGTAACAGAAAGTTTCTCCTTAAACCTCATGTAAAGTACTTCAACTTCAGAGAAGTGATGGACAGAGGAAATCTAGACAAACAGTATAAACTCAGCCCTGTGTTGCTACCTTCATCTCATAATTGTGGAAGTTTCCATCGTGCATGATTGGCAGCGTGGCCCCTCCCCACTGCTGACCTTTCATTCGTGACCATCTCAATACTGAGCCACCAATTCTGTCGTAGAGAGAGACCATCAGAACGTACCTCCCACCTTAAAGTACAGAGAATCAGCTTATTCTTTTATCATCTATATTCACCTGGTACCTTCTCTCTATTCTATATTCACCTGGTACCTTCTCTCTATTCTATATTCACCTGGTACCTTCTCTCTATTCTATATTCACCTGGTACCTTCTCTCTATTCTATATTCACCTGGTACCTTCTCTCTATTCTATATTCACCTGGTACCTTCTCTCTCTATTCTATATTCACCTGGTAACTTCTCACTCTATTCTATATTCACCTGGTACCTTCTCTCTATTCTATATTCACCTGGTACCTTCTCTCTATTCTATATTCACCTGGTACCTTCTCTCTATTCTATATTCACCTGGTACCTTCTCTCTCTATTCTATATTCACCTGGTAACTTCTCACTCTATTCTATATTCACCTGGTACCTTCTCTCTATTCTATATTCACCTGGTACCTTCTCTCTATTCTATATTCACCTGGTACCTTCTCTCTATTCTATATTCACCTGGTACCTTCTCTCTATTCTATATTCACCTGGTACCTTCTCTCTATTTTATATTCACCTGGTACCTTCTCTCTATTCTATATTCACCTGGTACCTTCTCCCTGTTCTATATTCACCTGGTAACTTATCTTTCACGCCTCTCAGGGTTTTCAGTTTCAGCTGCACAGGTTGTGGAGTTTTTATCCAATCTACTTTCCATCTTCTCCCTTTAGCCCCTCCATATTCACCATCAACCAATGAGAGATCACCATACATAGTCTACAAGATCATCGACCAATGAGAGATCACCATACATAGTCTACAATATCATCAACCAATGAGAGATCACCATACATCTCTTTACCTTTACAATCCCTCCATCGGCTCTCAAACTAGTAGTCAACTTATTCTCTGCTCTTTTAAAGGCTTTGTGTAGCGAGTCAAGTTGAATCCTTTCTCTCTGTTTAGCTATTTCTGTCTTTCTAGCCAGCACTCTTCTTTGTTCTAAGAAATGACATGTATATCCATATAGACATACTTCATATAGGCCTACATACAATATAGCCTATAATAACGTAATAGGCTATAACATACATACTTTATACAGTGTGTATATATTTAATAATATTCTAGTTTAGATTAGCAACATAATATACCCTAAACTTGTGTTTTTCTTATTCATCTAGTAGTTTCAGTTGTAACTGCTAAAATAATATGCTTAGGCAGACATTTTATTGTCCAACAAATCTGGTAAAGTGATCAACAGCATTCAAATGGCTGTTGCTTATAGGTGTAACTTTATGTATTAGCCAGTCAATAGCAATAATTATACAATATTATTATAACACACTGTTGGCATACTTGGTTTGTATTAGCATTATAGGCTTTTGCTTGAATGAAGAAATTTAGCCTTTAACTAGGGGAATCCCCTCCTAGGAAGGGAGAAACGGACAATAGCCAGCCACAACTAGTTGCTGGTCCAAGAGTCTACAGTTATGCCCGTTTGGGTTAGAGTATATAGCTATGTAGTTTGAACGTCTCAGTAGTTAGTCCTAGGAGTCTTGACATAGTACAAGAGTCTTTTGGGCACCAGCTATGACCCACCCTAACAGACTTGATGGAGCTAAGGCAGCTAATAAACCCATCATGTGTTGAGAATTACTGTGACGTACGATGTTACATAATTTACTAAAATCCAGATTTTTCTCACAGTTGCACTTTACAAGCATGACTCATAGTTTCCCTGAACACAGCTGGAAATTGATAAGATGTCCCACAGTTCAACAAAAACAAGACAAGCCAACATTGACTGATAACCTTTGATCTTTATGAGGAGCTGGTGAACTGTACACCAAGACGCAAGTTAAACTGGCTTCGCATTTATTTATCTAAGTTCAGCTCCACTTTAAACTGAAGCCAAACCCCTGCATGAGCTGGGAGGAACTATATTGTGAGTTGGTGAAGAGATGACTGGGTATCTGTACTGTCAGTAACTGTACTGTCAGTCAGTAGCTGTACTGCCACTCAGTCAGTAACTTTACTGTTACTCAGTAACTGTTACTGTACAGTCACAGTCTCTGTGTAGCTATTTAATATAAATATTTCCCAGCTGCTTTGAAAGGTGAGAGAGAATTAATGCCCCACACAAAGCAATATGACATGTAGTAGATATAACAAGTAACTTTATTAGAGAAATACTACATAGAAACATACAGATCTAATAGAAAGAGAAGCACACAGAGAAAGTGTGTAGCAGAGAGTCAGTATATGTTACATAGTGACACGGATGCTATCAGTCACATGGTTGGAAGACAGTTAGAAGTATTTGTAGAGAACAAGAGCTGTAGACATCAGTGCGAGGAGGCCAATGCTGATCTTAGACTGGTGGGCGGAGTTACACTTGTTGGTGTCGCAACAGGAAGTAGAGGCGCCAGTGCCGAAGATGTTGAGTCCAGTTTCGATGCAGATCGGGACGCAAGACCTCGTGATCACCTGGTTCCCCAGAACCTTGCCAACAACTTTCTGCAAAACCACATCAAATATAATACAAGTTGGTAGTCAACCCTCAGGTGACCTGGCCAGGTAGTTTGAAATGACCTGAGCAGGTAGTCTGAGGTGACCTCAGCAGGTAGCCTGAGGTGACCTGGGCAGATAGCCCTATAGACCATATATTACACACATATATAATGAGTATTGTATATTACCGCACACTCCCCGGCACAATCCACCACTGGGGGAGGACTGAAGACAAACTCCACAGCAGATCTGTCCTCACACTTGGGGTCAGAGGTCGAGATACAGTTGTAGCACTTGAGAGCTGAGAATATATTACAGTGTGTATTACTATATGCTATACTATAGTATGTAGTACTTGAGAGAATATATTACAGTGTATATTATTATATGATATACTATAGTATGTAGTACTAGAGAGAGTATATTACAGTGTATATTACTATATGATTTACTATAGTATGTAGTACTAGAGAGTATATTACAGTGTATATTACTATATGATTTACTATAGTATGTAGTACTAGAGAGTATATTACAGTGTATATTACTATATGATATACTATAGTATGTAGTACTAGAGAGTATATTACAGTGTATATTACTATATGATTTACTATAGTATGTAGTACTAGAGAGTATATTACAGTGTATATTACTATATGATATACTATAGTATGTAGTACTAGAGAGTATATTACAGTGTATATTATTATATGATATACTATAGTATGTAGTACTAGAGAGTATATTACAGTGTATATTATTATATGATATACTATAGTATGTAGTACTAGAGAGTATATTACAGTGTATATTATTATATGATATACTATAGTGTGTAGTACTTGAGAGTATATTACAGTGTATATTATTATATGATATACTATAGTATGTAGTACTTGAGAGAATATATTACAGTGTATATTATTATATGATATACTATAGTATGTAGTACTAGAGAGTATATTACAGTGTATATTACTATATGATATACTATAGTATGTAGCACTTGAGAGCTGTGAATATATTACAGTGTATATTACTATATGCTGAGCTACTACTAAAGAAGCTGACGTATAATATGGTATTTTCAGCAGATGTTTGCCAACAAGAAAGCTGGAATGAAATCACAGCAGTGAGGGGAATTTGGCAGCAGGGAAGGTAGGTGTGGGGACTTCCCTTTCAGATAGCTGAAGTCCCTAACTAAGAGGAGGGTGTATGTGGGAACTTCCCCTTTAGATAGCTGAAGTCCCTAACAAGTCAGGCTAAGATTACACCAGCATTGTGTATATTTACAATACCGGTGTACTTTCTGTCTTTTGTTCCCAACTGTAAACTATTTTTAATTTAGACTCCATTTCCATGGTTTGTGTTTTGACAATTGATAGCTTTTATGTCTTGTATTTGTGTTAAATGACCTCTTTATTCAAATATTAGGAGTTTGTTTACCCAGTGGAGTTGCAACATGAGAGATCAAGCTAATACAACTGGAATTATTGATTAACTAATGTAGCTCTTACACCACCACAGTGAACATGGAGGTGAACTTGGAGTGAGAATAGAGGGGGCAGAGAGCCAGTAAGATAGGGGCCATGGCAGTAGAGGAGTGAATTAATTCATAGCTCTCTTTATACTGAAGTGAATCATGCAATGTTAACCAACACTGATGGATTAGCTTATACTAGACTGGAGTATTATTTATTATTTCCTATTTTGTAAATTGACTTGGCTAGAGGTGTAGTGTAATTACCACCATTCAAGGAGTTGAGTGACAATGCTCTAACCTCACCCCCACAAGCTCCTCCTACAAGCTACCCCCACAAGCTACTCCCACACAAGATTGAGAGTACAGAATAAAAACCACTGGGGCAAGAAGCAGTGGAGACAGAATAGCTATTAACGAATTGGAAAACCGCTCAGGCAAAACCTCCCCCTCTCTTACAAAGGTTTATACTACCACTCTAGTGTAATGTGGTAACTAGTCACAGCTACTCTTGTTATAATCAGACTGACAATAAATAGCAGGTTATTAGAAGAAATGGCAGGTGTGTGTGGCTGTGTTACTATATCTTAGTAACCTCTAAATAGTTCATGTGCAATTTGGACGAAGCGTTTATAGACTTTGACTGTGTTCCTGGACCAAATGAGAAGGAGGTCTATCAAAGGTCACCAACAAAGGTCATACTGGCCTGTTATGTTTATTCAGTTGAAATATGTTGATTTGCAGGGTTAAGGGTCACAGCTGATCACCTTGTATGTGATATGTTCACAGAACAGTCAGTCAAACATGAAATCACAGCTGGCCAGTTTGTGACTACACCCACTAATACCAGATGTTATACAAACTGCAAGTACTACTTCTCTAGAATTAGTAGAGTATGTTAAAGCACTTTAAAGTTGTACTTGTAGTATAAACATTAAATGATAGTAGCAGTACTAGTAGTTCTTATTCATATTCAGTTGCATTGTTTGGAGCACAGTTTTAGTTTTTATTCTAAACAAAATTAAATATTAAATTTAACATTATACGAGATATTCACATTGGTCAGAGATACAGGTCTTCCTATGAAAATATAATCACCTTTGTAAAATCTAAATGAACACCCTTGGCTGTTAGTGTTAGTGTTAGTATTACTTATATTATTATCAACAGTGATATCCTTTAAAAGTTAAAAATGTATCACAACTTCAAGTTTTTTTGCTACTAATTGACATGGCGATTGTGAGTCATTGTGATTGTAATACTTACACTAATGATAATTGATAATTTAATTTAATAATTGAACTTGAAAGTGAATAGAAATAACTAATAGTAATACTAACAGTAATGGTAATACTAATAGTAATATAGAATAACTGACAGCTGTAACTGTAAGAGTACGTCTACTCCTAAGTCCTAGTACTCACTAGTAGTACCTGACTAGTAACTTACAGTCACTGATAGTAATTCACTTATTCAGTGATAATATTAATTGTAAGTTATTAGTTAAAGTAGTAACACAACAATGTGAATATCAAAATACAAATTTGAATTTTTACAATCGAATAAAGTTTTACTTACCTAAACTGAAATGTAGCATCACAGAGCACAAAAGAAAAAGGCATACACTGAGCTTCATAGTTGTTATTTGGGAGGAAGTTGATATCAACAAAATAATTTACTCAGAAGAATATTTTCGCGAGACCTTACAGTTACTCAGTATCAAACAGAATGAGAATGTCAATAGGCAAGTTTGCCGCGTGAGCGATCACGCGCCACCGCGGTTACACTGTAAGGGCGCTTGTTTATTGGTCAGCTCGAGCAACTAATGGACCAATCAACTCGAACAGACAGACAACCACATGTTTAGACAACTCCAGGTAGGGCACGCATGCGAGTGCATAATTTAATATTACAGTATACTATATTATTACTTTGGTTAGTATTTGTGACCCACCAAAGTACACCATTAGACTCACCCCAATAGGAATTTAGTTTACTAAACACACTCATAGTGCCGGTCAACTGCAAAGCATGACAGTTGGCATAAAACACTCGCTTAATCTGCTAAGTATTATGTTGGAGTCTCAACAACATGGCAGTTCTTCTCAATAAACACTAACCTTTCAAATCTGTGGCAACTCTTTTCTTTGTATCTTCCTCGTCCTTTAGCAACTCTTCCTGACGTTCTCGCTCCAGAGCAAGCTCTTGTTGCTGGAAGGAAATGTGCTCGTCTCTCAGCCGCTTTTCTTCTTCCTGTAGAATAATATTATATAACATAGTACGTATATAGTATATTATTATATAACATAGCATATAGTATATTGTATAACATAGTATATAGTATATTATATAACATAGTATATAGTATATTATATAACATAGTATATAGTATATTATATAACATAGTATATAGTATATTATATAACATAGCATATAGTATATTATATAACATAGTATATAGTATATTATATAACATAGTATATAGTATATTATATAACATAGTATATAGTATATTATATAACATAGTATATAGTGTATTATATAACATAACATATAGTATATTATATAACATAGTATATAGCATATTACATAACATAGTATATAATATGGAACACACCTGTATCTCCTCCAGAGATATTTTGCCGACTGTGAGAATCTCATCTGCTGCCGCTGCCTCAAACTCGCTGACATACTCCTGAACTCTCTCCTCGTCAGCCTCGTAGGCCAGCAGCTGAATGTTGTTGCGACTGTGCTTGTGTTGGGGCTGACTGAACAGCTGGGGAGGCTCGTGGGGACCGTCCAGGTCACTCTCTGTCGTGTTGAGGGCCTCCAAGTAGCGATACAAGTCGGGCAGGTCTTTGGCGTCCCTCACCGGGTCTACGTCACACACCATATGTAATATAATAGTTATGCATGCTAACCTTGAGCTATAAGCTTGTGACAGAAATGTGTGACAGTATGTGCGACAGTATGTGTGACAGTATGTATCACACTGGACTAGAATATCTGTCACGTCACGCTTGTATGCACATATGACTTATGTATACAAGTAGCCACGTACCATACTCTTCTTCCTGATCTGATGCGACAACCCCGAAATCATCAGAATTTTCATTTGTGAAGTCGTGAAACCTCAGCGTCTCTACTGGCTCTTTATTATCTGCCATCCCAAGACTGTAAACAGTATATTGTATGTTTTATTATACTGCATATTACACATATATTACACAATTCATATTCTATATTATATATTTTTATTGTATACTTTATTTAATATGTTGTAAATCACACATTGCATACTGTAAATCATATTAGTCAAAGTTGACTGCTGCTGACTTGAACACTTGGCACTTGCTGGCTTGAACCAAAAAATTTTTTCATTAATATACGTGTAAAAATGTTGATTTACGTCACTTAAAAAAGTTTTGATAAAAATGTTTAAAACTCACTACCTTGTAATTCTACTCCTTTGTTGAATGGCACTATAGGTTTATTTATCGGATTCGTAAAAAGCAACTTCAATCTCATATCGATATTATAATTATAGCTTTACTGCCATGTTGTTTATTATCAGTTGTACGGGAAACAATGAGCTCTTTACATCGAATATATGCAATACTCAAAACCAACGTGAGACAACAATTATTGACCTATTAATTGCAGACGAATAAAAAATAAGTTTGAAATGCGCAGGTTGTCGATAGATTTCCGCTGCCCCTGGAGATTGCACGCTTTTATAGCGTTCTTCATAATGATAGTAATACACAGCTGCCCTTCTGTTTAAATTTATATTCAATTTACATTTTTAAATTGTTTTTTACTTTGAGTATTTATGATGGCGCACCCAACGAAGGTCGAAAGTTATTTAAAGCGTCATAGAATAGGCCCCTTTTTTGAGGTAAGAAATTAAATTTGAAAAGCCCAAAAGTAAAGTTTTAGTTTAGCACTTTAGCCTTTGGCTTTAAGTTTAGCCTTTAGGCTTCAGGTAAACCGTAAAGGTTAACCTATTAATGCTACTTTATCACTCTACGACTAACAGTAACTTACAATTACTGTTACTGTTACACTAACACAGTACACTTGCAGCTACTTACAATTAGTGAATTACCTACTTATACTCGTATTCATATTGATAGTCATACTCATAGTGATACTGATAATGATTCCGATAATCATAATAATCTAGAGCTATGAGTTAAACATTACTTTCTACTATAATTATACTAAATATAATATTAATACTAATAAAATACTCTTACTGATAAGTAATAGTGATACTTACTCTTAGTTATAAAGATGTTATGTTAGTATTTGTTGTGAATATGCAAATTAAGGTTGCCACTTACTTTACACCAACACTGATACTGGTAGTTAGATCTATTAAACGTAGCCATACCAAAAGGTATAAAAATAAATTCGAAAGTCAACAGTAAGTGTAACTGTTTGGCTGAGTGACTGCCTCACTTGAATTGTGATATTGAAACTCCCAATCACTCATGCTCCGAATTTGATGAGCATTTAGGTTTGAAAGCAGTTATATCCATGATCATAATGACGGTGATGCTTTCCCTAGTATCTCAATGTCAGTCTGTAGAAAGTATCTCAATGTCAATATGTAGAAAGTATCTCAATGTCAGCCTGTAGAAAGTATCTCAATGTCAGCCTGTAGAAAGTATCTCAATGTCAGCCTGTAGAAAGTATCTCAATGTCAGTCTGTAGAAAGTATCTCAATGTCAGTCTGTAGAAAGTATCTCAATGTCAGCCTGTAGAAAGTATCTCAATGTCAACCTTAGAAATGGCAGAAAAAGTGAAACAACTACAAGCTGTTAGTTTTCAATTTTTAGAATATTTGTGACGAAGTTGCAAATCACAAGTAAATTATGTTACTATACAAGCAGGACAAGAGTTTGTTTTTTTAGCTCATTGTAGTTTTATTGTTTGTTTTAAGTAAATCAAATTAAGGCATTTCATTTGATTACAGTTCAACCTGCTTGTAGTAGCTGCTGTACAGTTTGCGAGGTGAAGTGATTGGGAAAGTAGAAATTTGTTTGATTCTCACTTCGGTTTATCTCACTTGATGCTAGTCTATTAATAGCCACATTGTATGTATGTAGAACATGATGGCTTTGTATGTATGTAGAACATGATGGGAAAACTGATGAAAGAAATGCCTGCTGACCCATTAGACTTTCTTACCTCTTTGATACAAGAGCAAAAGCAGGTACACCAGAAGATTAGTTGAAACTATTTGCTTTGTATCAGATTATTCATTACTGTGTTGGTTAGAAAAACTGAAATGTCACTACTGTGTTTGTAGAAACAGAAATCTGCTAGTGTTGAGTTTTCAGATGGAAAGTCTGCTTCGAAAAGTCCTTGGTCTTCGGGTAATACTTTGTTATTGTGTAGACAGAGTGTAGACTGTGTGTAGACAGTGTGTAGACAGTGTGTAGATAGTGTGTAGACAGTGTGTAGACAGTGTGTAGACAGTGTGTAGACAGTGTTTGGTTGTTGTAGAATTGTAAAATTCAGTTCATAAAATATTTATGTAAGGTTACACGATTTATTTATTGAAAAAAACTGATACTTTTTGCATTAATTTAAATTACCATCACAGACTCAACTGTAGGAAAGTTGATGAGGTGTGGTTTGGGTAATGACAGTTGATGTCTTATAATTTACAGACACAAAGGAGTATGAGAAGCCCTGGAGAGCTCATAGTAGAAAAACCAAACCATCTTCACCTGGTGAGCAAGGCTATACAATTTACTTCACTGTTACTCAGTTGTTGGGCATAATATTCTCTCCTAGCGTCTAGTTGGTTGGCATGAATATATAATGTTATAATATGTGTTATTTTATACTAGGTTATGTATATTATTATATTTTATAGCAATATAATATACTATATTATATAATACTCATATTATATAATGTTGGATTATATAATAGTCTAGTATATTGTGTATCACTCTGATATATAATGATTATTTGATACTATCAGATGAGAGAAAAGAATGGGATAAGACAGTCAAACTAACGAGTAAGTCTTTCGACGAGATAACTCTAAGTAAACACGTCAGCAAGTCACCAAAGGCATTGACTTTCCAAGTAAGTTACTTAGTCTATTGTTACTGTAGCACAGTGTCACTGAGTCACAGTGTCACATGTGTCACTGAGTCACATGTGTCACTGAGTCACAGTGTCACGTGTCACTGAGTCACAGTGTCACGTGTCACTGAGTCACATGTGTCACCGCGTCACAGAGTCACATGTGTCACTGAGTCACAGTGTTGTAGTGACACTGTGTCATATAGTGCTAGTGCTTTAGTAAATCTGTGTTATCCAATGTCAAGTAGTTTCACCTTGCAAGATTCAAATCTAACTTGAAGTCATGGCACTTGGGAGTTATTTCCCTACACCAGACCTTGTGCCACTCTGTTATTTCTACTCAAAGTGAACATACAGATTGGTTGTCAACAACTCAGTAATATCTTGTGTTAATGATCACTGGTGACAAGTATGACCTTGGTATTCCTAGTTCAAGTCAGTTCTACTGATATAATTCACTCTCACCTGTTTATCCTTGGCTTAACACGTTTCCTGTAGCATATTTATAGAATTCCTGCTAGTAGCTAGTATATTATAAATATATCAGTAGTTTACTACTTGAAGATATCATAGCTGCCGGTGAGCACAGTTTCTGTATTAGTAAGTAGCTTGTATTCTATAGAGAGTAAGTATTTTGTATTCTATAGAGAGTAAGTAACTTGTATTCTATAGAGAGTAAGTAGATTGTATTCTATAGAGAGTAAGTAGTTTGTATTCTATAGAGAGTAAGTAACTTGTATTCTATAGAGAGTAAGTAACTTGTATTCTATAGAGAGTAAGTAGTTTGTATTCTATAGAGAGTAAGTAGCTTGTATTCTATAGAGAGTAAGTAGTTTGTATTCTATAGAAAGGGAGTAACTTGTATTCTATAGAGAGTAAGTAGCTTGTATTCTATAGAGAGTAAGTAGTTTGTATTCTATAGAGAGTAAGTAGTTTGTATTCTATAGAGAGTAAGTAGCTTGTATTCTATAGAGAGTAAGTAGTTTGTATTCTATAGAGAGTAAGTAACTTGTATTCTATAGAAAGGGAGTAATGGAGTCTCTACTGCTGATACCGGAGATGACTTTTCTATGACTGAAGAGGAGCTTCTCTCAGCTGAGATCCCAGTTGCTAAGACAGTCAGTCGGGCGTCTGCCCAACCCTCCCCACCTGTAGTCAAGTAAGATGAGTATCCAGTTGAATCTAAAGTCAATAGTTTATTCTATCCATGAGTCACCAGATAACTATCCATAAGTCATTCAATTGCAGACGTCATTCGAAGCAGAAAGGACCAAAAGCAGACTCGTCTCGTCACAATCAGGAGCTGAAAGTTTTCCTCCAAGAAAAGAGAGCTGAGAGGGAGAGAGACTCTGGTATTGGCTCAGGGTCTGTGAGTAGTGATGGTGAGGAGAAAGTGGGCTCTGCTGAACTGACTGAAGATGCAGAAGATCTGGCAGACGAAGGTGTCAAAGTGACATCTGACAACAGGAAGCAAGTTAGTTTCAGTCGTATATTGTGACATCTGTGTTATTGGTATATATCACACTAATAGTTGATGCTTTAAACACTGCAATACTTGTATCGCTGTGCTGAAGGTGAAGAAAGTGACCAATAGAAGAGCTGCTCCAGCAGAGCCACTGATTCACATGTCCGTCTGCTCCAACTGTGCCAAGGTCGTGCTGGACAGCAGACGTGAGTCAGACAGTGACTCATCTACTTCTACCGCACTGACTAGAGAGTCAAGGGGTCAAGGTCAAAGCTCTGTGAGGTCAGATCAGTGGGCTACTCACCGGACAGACTCTAGGGCTAAACTGGTGCAGAATCCTGCTATGAGACATCCTGAGTCTAAAAGTAGAGGTGAGACAACTAACAACAATGATGTGTAAAATGGTAGAGTCGGAAAAATAAATTTAGGTGTGAAAGGCAATATTGTTGGAGATGTAATGATCTATTGGGTAAATCATTGAAGTTATTAGCTTATAGTGTAAAGGTGTGACAAATTCACTGGTGACTCAGAATATGAAGTTGCATGTTTTTACCATAATATATCTTTCACTGTACTAAATGCTTCTTCGGTGATGGTGGTAGGCTTTACGCAGCAGACCACACACCTGCCAACTACTGTCAGGACTACGCAGCAGACCACACACCTGCCAACTACTGACAGGACTGGTTTCTCCTCCTACTACAGTGATGACGACGAGTTTGAGTCTGTCTCCCAGATATCAGGGAATCTGCCTGTGAGTAAGATCAGCTTCAGTTATACCCTGAAGTGTGTAACTCTCAAGTGTGTAACTCTCAAGTGTGTAACTCTCAAGTGTGTAACTCTCAAGTGTGTAACTCTCAAGTGTGTAACTCTCAAGTGTGTAACTCTCAAGTGTGTAACTCTCAAGTGTGTAATCTTTTGTTTTAAATATGCTAGTCAGACATTCCTACCTCTGTTGGTAGAGAGTTCCCATGTGGAGTATGAGTGATGAGGAAGATTTAGCTCCGGTGAAAGGAGCCAGTATGCTGACTAGTCCGAGAGCTGGAACTAAGAAGTCAAGCAGGTAGGTAGCTGTAGTATAGTGAGCAGGTAGGTGTAGTAAGTAGTATAGTGAGCAGGTAGGTAGGTATAGCAAGTAGTATTGTGAGCAGCGTATTTAACGACCTTGAAGGAAGGTTACAGTGCCGTGCTTGTTGTAGTCAGAGAAAAACTGTCACCCTGAAAGAAGACATGCTGAAGGGACTGCCCCAGTCTACAAACACCATCAGCGATTTTATTGGTCAGTTTCTAATTTATCTGCAGCATTGTTAAATCTATTTTTTTAGATCTATTATCTGGGTCAACTACAGTATCTAGGTCAGCTACAATATCTAGGTCAGCTATACTTGTGTACATTCTATTGACAGATTGTCTCTATATTATACAACTCAGATTCAAGGAAACCATGGCTTTCTTTACCTTTAATAACAATAATATTAATATATTCAAGGTTCGAATACCTGGTCTGGGGAAAAAGTTCCAACAGAGAAGTCATTAGATGTTTCCCGGAGATCGTATGAAAGTAAACCTTCAAAAACGAGAAATAGCCGTGGATCTGGTAATCTTACGACATCTACAACTGCTGGGTGGAAGTTTAACCCTCCCAGTGATGATGATAGCACACTGCTTTATAAGTGAGAAAAGGCGACTCCTAATATGTCCAGAGGAGACAACACTTGAAATATTTAGATTGACCAATGATAGGATGATTGTAAGGCTTTGGAAAGTAAGACTGCTAATTTGGAGTTATGTTTCCAAAATTTGAAGAGCTGTAGTGATCTATGATAACTAATACACTATATTGTGTTCTAAGATAGGGTACCTTTGATATTATACAACCAATCATCTATATATATATATATATATATATATATATATATATATATATATATATATATAGGCTAAGTTATTTAGCTGAGTTCCTTCACCGTATTTCTGTGACCTTTCCTACCCCTACCCCTCCTTTGAGCAAGTGGGACCTACCAGTTTTATATGATAGGAATTATTTATTTTGTTACAATATTATGCCTGGGTCAATGAATTAGCTGTTACATGTCTTATGATACAAACTTACAATAATTCCAATGTAATACAAGTCTTACTCCATCAATGTATAAATAATTGTATCATTCTTTTAGTTTGACCACCAGGTACTGTGAGTATAAGATCATATTTACTAGTTATATAGAGTGTTGTCAATATTGTAGTAATTTGTGTAACTACTATGCGTGGGTTCCTAGCTTGTAATTATGTCTATTTATCTACACCAATAAAGTATTTAGGTAAAAGTTTCCAAGTTTATTTACTACTAATTATACAAAAGATACAGCACGTACACAGATTTGAGATTACATCCTCGCTTAGTTAGCACGCTCTCTCTACTGCAAAACTACTACTAACTAAGGCCTATCACGTGACGCACTTGGATAGGCTGAAGGAATGCGGGGGACGCGCGTATTACGTCCTCACTACACCGCCCCCCCCAGCAGAAAGCCCTACTTTCTGATAACACAGACACGATAATTCGAACATAAAATGTTATAAAACTATATATATATAAAAAAACTGAGAGAGCGTGTGGCACACAAAGAAAAACATGGCTATGTACAGTAGTAAGAAACATATACACATATATAAAAAAATATAACAGTAAATATACAATGGCACCGGCGGGAGGCACTATAAGGGAATAGTTTGTAGAGGTAGAGCTGTATACTGGTAGGTTACTATATTGTTACACTGAGTAATTGTTTGTGAGCACTGGCGTGAGAAGGGTCTGTAGTGGGGCACCACCTGCTGTACCATCACGGATAGGGAGAGGAGGGACATCATCTTCAAGCACTTCCTTTCGTTCGGGCTACAGAGGTAGAGAGGGCCCGGAGTTCTGATGCGGCGGCGGAGATTCTCGGTGTCAGTCTTTGCACCTCTTTCTCTAATTCTCGTATCCGCTCTTCTGCCTCGCCTAGATTCCTGGCGGGGGCAGAGTGTCGATTGGGGGATGAAGATGGCCAACGCCGTTTACGAGACGGCCTTGGGGAGACAGGGGGGGGAGGGACGCCATCGCTGTGGTATATCGATGCGTCGTAACACGACTCTTGGTATGGAGTCGGGGCGAGGCACTGTGCGTGCGGGGGGTGAGGAATGAGATATGCGTGGTTTCTTATATCCGGGTGGTTTAGGGCAGGGTCCCTGTGTGATGGCCCTGGGTGCGGGGAACTCCTGGCGCAGCCGTTCATATCGAACTGGGTCTGATATGAACGGTCGGATGAGATTGAGGAATTGTGGAAAGGAGGGTTCGTCGACTTCGAACAGGTGTCCAACATGGCATCCCATGGTTCGTTGGTGACGGAGGATGTAGTCCCTGTGGTAACTATATTCACCACAGGGACAAAAGGTGGTGAAGTAATGTTGGGGAATATGAACTCGAAGTCTTCGTGGGGTAGTGAAGTGAAGCTGGCATAAACGGCAGGTGGTGCATTGGTCGTCTCCTTTGTGCTCTCGTATCAGTGTTTCCGTATCTGTTGTAACCCAGCATGATTGTTGTAGGAGTGCCTCCGGAAGAGTAGTGGGAACGGGTTCCTCGTTCCAAGCCATTTCTAGTGACGGCATGTCACCAGATAGAGGAGAGAGAGCGGTATCTAAAAGAGCAGAATTACTGTTAGATCGGATATGATCTTTACACCATAATTCTGATGACAACCGACTGTTACTAGTCTGGGAGTCATACATCTTTTCAGATAGCACTCGAGGGACTGAGTCGTGTCGTGTAGACTGACAGAGAGACATAGTGTCAAGCTCCAGATCTAGTAGATCGTCGGCCATCTTTATGTTCTCGTCGCCTTTCACGTAAGACTCAGTCCCCAGTAGTTGTGATTCAATCAAGGCGATTAAATCAGAACTGACTGATGGTAGACTGGTTTCCATGAGTGGAAATGTTAGCTCAGAGCAAGCTTACCTGAGAACCCGGTATTTGTAATCATACTCAGCGTTCAAGCTTGGATGTCCGTGGATTGAGTTTGAATGCGTCTTCCCTTGACAACGTCAGCGTACGAAAAGACTGGGCAGCGTGGTTGTTGCGCACGGCTGGAACTATTTGCCCCGGGCGTAGTAGTTTTGTTTACTACTCCGCCTTCGCAAAAGTTGAGATTTCCGTGGTGTTCACAACTCCCACGCTTTGCTGCCAGTCCTTCCGTACGGCGCCCAGTTAGACTTTCATAACTGCCGTTTGTAACACGGTCACATATGAAATCTTTAAGGTATGCTGGGGGTTGTCTAGTACGCTGTCCCCGTTCCAGGGGAGGTGACGCATCAGCTAGAGAGGGAGTTGTAGCTGCTGGTTGGGGCGGCGTACTCACTGGTGGGCTATTTTGCTCCACCTGTGGTGTTTCTGACCCGCCGTTGGTGGTGATGTTCCCCTCTCTGCTGTTGTCTCCAGATGGAGCCCCTCCCACGGGGGGGTTTTGCACTTCCGGACGCGGATGCGGAACCGGAAGTGGTGGGGGTAGACTTGGTACTGGGGGCGGTGGGCGCACTTCCGTTGGTGGGAGTGGCGTCTCCTGCCTCACCAAGTCCTTTCCCCGCGGCACAACCACTTCGTATTCTGGTCCATGCCGTTGCCGCCCACGCGTTACTGTCTGCCTCCTGGGCTCCAACAACGGGGGGCTGCTCCTGCTGCTCCTGGGCTAGCCCAATACGGTTTCAAGCGGGTTTCGTTCTGGACAGAGACCTGTCCAGATCGCTCCAACTTGTACGTATGATTGGGCATAGCCTCAACTACTACGTAGGGTCCCACAAACTTAGGCTGGAGCTTAGCCGCTTGTCCTCGACGCCTACGGTAGTTGATCATCCACACCCAGTCCCCAGTTTGATAGAGAGGTGGTTCCTGAGAGTCTTCTCGCCGCACCTGCCACTGCTTCGCCCGCAGTATTTCGTGTGCGGCCCTCAGGTCCTCTATCAACTTACTGGCATACTCGTGGATGGTATAGTCCTGCTCTGGGATGTGGTATGTGAGGTGGTCAGGCACTCGCGTCTCTCGACCGAGCATCAGGAGGTTAGGGGTTTCCCCCGTACTGGTGTGTGGTGTACTACGGTAGGCCCGCATGACTTGCGGTAGTACCGTATCCCACTCCTCCTGACCCCGGCCGAGGAGCAGGCTGCGCAGTGCATCGCCCAACATGCGATTGTTGCGTTCCACCACCCCGTTGCCCTGAGGATGGTACGGGGTAGTCCTGCTTTGGTTTACTCCCCAGAGGCGGCAGAGGTCGCTCAACAGTTGGGACTGGAATTGAGCCCCCTGGTCCGAATGTATTTGCTCAGGTAGTCCAAGATAGCAGAATACATTTTGGTCCAGCACCCTGGCCACTGTGGGGGCGGACGCATCTGGAATAGCCAGGGCATCCGCCCACCGTGTAAAGTGGTCGGTTAATACTAGGATCCAACTGTTCCCTCTGGGGGTGACGGGCATGGGTCCGACTAGGTCGATAGCTACCACCTGCCATGGCCTTCCAGCATATAGCCGACGCCGTCCCGCTTCACCAGGGAGACGGCCATGCTTGCTGGCCTGGCAGATTTCGCATTGTTTGACTCTACGCCGCACCTCACGCTCCATGCCGGGCCAGTACCACCGGAGTTGTAACTTGGAGAGAACCCTGCTCACCCCGGCATGGGCTTGCTTGTGGGTGTCCCATACTAACTCCCGGCGTATGGCGGCTGGGCAGATCACCCTTCTTCTGCCGTATTGGTTGTTGTGAGCAGCCACTGTGATGGTCAGCAGACCATCTGGCCCGATCCGCAGGGAATCCCAACGTTGGCAGTACAACCGTAACTCGGTGCATCCCTGCCGCAGTTGTTCTTCACTGGGTCGTCGCCCCTCCTTTTTGGCACGATATACGTCGGCTACCACTCCAGGGAGGTCCTCCTGGAGTCTTCGTAGCTCTCTAACGTTATCAGCCAAGACAGGATTGGCACGGAGGCGTTGGATAGCCTCCGGGGGCGTAGGGGCCTTCTGTAGGAGTTGACCCTGGTCCCAGTCATACTCCGTTTCAGAGTGGTTCAGTGCTCTCAACTCGGATTTTGGAGGACCTCCGTCCCTCTTCTCGATGTTGAGGCACTGTTTACACCCCTCGTCCGGTCGCCGGCTCAGTCCATCAGCATTGCCGTGTTTCTTACCGGGTCGGTGTTCGATCCGGTAAGAGAACTCGGCCAGGACCTCGAGCCATCGGGCGACTTGGCTGGACGGTTCTGCTCTCTTACATAACCAAATCAAGGAGGCGTGGTCGGTCCGCAAGCGGAACTTCCTGCCGTATAGATAAGGTCTGAAATGCTTCACCGACTTGATTACTGCCAGCAATTCCTTTCGGGTAGTGCAGTAATTTCGTTCAGTGGGCGAGAGAGACTTACTGTAGTAGGCCACGACTACTTCGCGGCCCTCCTGCACCTGGGACAGCACAGCGCCGACATTTTGGTCACTGGCGTCAGTATCGAGGATGTACTCCAGGGCAGGGTCTGGATAGGCCAGGATAGGGGCCTCCAGCAGGCGGCCTTTGAGGCAGTCGAACGCTCTCTGTTCGACGGGAGTCCACTGCCAGGTCACCCCCTTTGCGGTGAGCCGGTTTAACGGCTGCGCTACCCCCGCAAAGTCTGGTATGTATTGTCTGTAATACCCTACCAGCCCCAGGAAAGCCCGTAGCCCGGTCAAATCCTGGGGGGTTACCCAATCTTCTATAGCTCGTACCTTTTCGGGATCCGTCGCCACGCCGTGGCGGCCGACGATGTGCCCCAGGTACTTCACCTCTGGCTGCAAGAGAGCGCACTTGGAGGGTTTGAGCTTCAGATTGGCGCCTCGGAGTCGATCGAAGACCTCCCGCAGACGGCTGACGTGTGTCTGAAAGTCTGGGGAGATCACGATGACGTCGTCGAGGTATACTAGCAGTGTCTTCCAGTGGAGTCCACTGAGGACCTGTTCCATGAGCCGCTGGAACGTGGCGGGGGCGGAAGTCAGTCCGAAGGGGAGGACTTTCCACTTCCATAAGCCGTCCCGTGTGATGAACGCCGCCTTCTCCTGGGCGTCTGGGCTGAGGGGGACCTGCCAATAGCCGCTCAACAAGTCTAGCGTACTGAAGTACTTGCTGCCGGCTAAGGCGTCCAGAGATTCGTCGATCCTGGGTAAGGGGTAGGCGTCCTGTATGGTCACGCTATTGAGCTTGCGATAATCCACACAGAACCGCCAACTGCCGTCTTTCTTTCGGACCAGAACGACCGGTGAACTCCACGCGCTATGCGCTGGCTCGATGAGGCCGCGGTCCAAAAGATCCCGGACTTGTTGGCTTACCTCCTTTTCCTTCTCGGGTCCCAGCCTCCTGGTGGGCTGCCGAATAGGGGTAGTCCCTGCAGCCAGCGGTATCTCATGACGGACGGCCGTGGTCAGGCCGACGTCATGGTCCCCACTGCTGAACACGTCGCTATAATCACGTAGCAACTGAGCCATAGTCTGGCGTTCCACGTGGCCCGTGCAGCCGTTACACGCTGTCTGGTATAGCTCTTTGACGTGTGATGGGACGGTCCCCCGCCTAGCTGACGGGCTCTGTTGGGGACCTTCCGTCGCAGCTCCCAGCGACGGCCCTACATCCTCCTCCTGGATGGAGTGGAAGCGACCCAGCATGGATCCAGACGGTAATTGTACCGCTTCGGAGAAGGGGTTGACACACTGCACCAAGATCTCTCCTCGGTCAGTCAGCCGGTTAAGACTGCTGGCGAGTTGGATTCTAGAGTGCGCACCTTCGACAACCCCTAGCCCCGAGAGTTGGCTATTGTTTACTCTGCAGTGAACGGTAGCCCGGGAGCGGCCGGGTATAGTACAGTTGCGTACTACCTGCACACCTCCCGCTAGAGGACGACCGAACTTGTCGACACAGGTGAGCTCTTTGCCGCCCATTAGCATGGCTGACTTGCTAAAGTCAATATGGCACCCGTGTCTCTTCAAGAACGGCATCCCTAGTATGGCATCTTCCTCCAGTGGGCTGATGACGAAGGTTTCCTGAATGGCTTGGTCGCGGACGCGCCCAGCCAATTCTATGATACCGTAGAAAGGAATCCGTGACCCGTCAGCTAGGGTGCCCGGTTCCCCGGTATAGGGAGCTAAGGCTCCCCTCTCCTTGAGAGGGAGGGTGTCGAAGACCCGACGGCTGAGGATATTAGTGGTACACCCGGAGTCTAACAGGAAGGTGACAGCTTTACCGGCCACCTTCCCTGGCAAGAAGTAGCTGCCTCCGTGAGGTTGTACCCGTATTCCCCCAGCGTGCTCGGTCTCGGCTGAACGGGGCTGTGCCCGTTTGTTCCGCGGTTTGCGGGGCCGGTGAGAGTTTCCTTGCGGGGAGGTGTTCTGATCCTCCCCGATGCCCTGAGGGGCCTCGCTGGTCTGTTCCATTACTGGTAACGGACTGAAGCGGTTGGTGAGAGGCAGAGAGAAGGGGTCTCGTGGTCGACCTGGTTGGCTGGTACGGCGAGGTGTTTGCCATTGACGGGGGGTGTGTCGCTGGGCCCGTACGGGCTCCTGGCGACACCCACCCCGTTTTTCTCTCTGTGTGTGTCCGCGGAGCTCTGGGGGTCTCCGGGGAGGTTGTGGTTTCTGCTGCCGTTTGAATCGTGGGCCGCCCAGGTGGCGGTGTCCCTGATTGCCGCTTTCCCAGCGTCGCATCATAGGTCTGGGGGGTTTTGCTGCCGTCCTCTTACTCTTCCTTGAGTGGTTGTATGTTATCGTCGCCACCAATTGTCCCAGTCTAGTCATCAAGCGGCTTATCTCTATCTCTATGGGGGTTTGAGTGGTCGCGGCAGCTATGCGGACCGGATGGTCTGGTTCCCTAGAGGGCTGGGGCGTGGCCTCCTCCGTCTTATAGAGCCGTTCGGCTCCAGCGTAGGCCTTGTTCTCTTGGATTGCAGCCTCAATGGTGGTCACTCCCTTGGCTTGTAACTGGTGGTGGAAGTCCAAAGAATTGAGAGACTGTACAAAGGCTTCGAATGTGTAGTGCCGCCTGTGTGTTTCTGGCAGATCGCTATACGCGGTCCGTGCCAGTCTCTGCACCAGAGTGGCGTGGTCAGAAAGCGGTGTACAAGTCTTGCGGAGTAATCCTCGCAGTCTGGACTTGGCGACGGCAACGGGCATGCCAAAACGGGCCCGTAGTGTAGCAATGATCCCGTTTATGCTAGGCTTCCACCCGTACGGCTTGGCTTCTCCCGTCAGTGCCATCCGCAGTTTTGTAAGGGTTACTCTTGGCGGCCATCTTGCAATGGCGGCAGTTTCACGGAATTCTTGAACGAATTGTTCAATATCCTCGCGGCCTGTGAACACGGGAACCTTCAACATGTTCCTATATACCTCCTCTCCAGCTCCGAGAGGGCCTATAATAATGTTCTGCTCACCTCCTTCCATTGAAGTTACTCCCTCGTCCATGATGTTCTAATACTTCTCATTGTTCTTATACAGTAACTAGAAATCCCACCGCTGCCACCACTGTAGTAATTTGTGTAACTACTATGCGTGGGTTCCTAGCTTGTAATTATGTCTATTTATCTACACCAATAAAGTATTTAGGTAAAAGTTTCCAAGTTTATTTACTACTAATTATACAAAAGATACAGCACGTACACAGATTTGAGATTACATCCTCGCTTAGTTAGCACGCTCTCTCTACTGCAAAACTACTACTAACTAAGGCCTATCACGTGACGCACTTGGATAGGCTGAAGGAATGCGGGGGACGCGCGTATTACGTCCTCACTACAATATTAGACAGTGATTTGTAGTTTTTATTATTACATTTTTATTTACATTTCTTCACTAAACTGTATATTTTTCATTTATATCAATAGAAGCTAGATTTAATAATTTAGTTGTATTTTTAATACACCGACTTGTTAGAGAAGCAAATGTTCAAATTTTATAAAAAAAACTTGTCATTAATAAAATTCTTCATTATATACAGAAATGCAAGAATAGATCTGTTATGTAGACATTTGCACCGTGCTGGCTAGAAGCTGTACTCTGTGAGCTCTGGTTATACTTAGAACTCAAGTGGTGATAAACCTAGAGCTAAGTCTATTATTCAAAAAGCTGCATTTATAATGAGTTGTCCAACCTTTGAATATCCTGTTTGGCTCATAAATTTCAATATTGCTTTTATGTTTATCATTACACAAATTGGAGAATAGAAATTAAAATATGAGCTAGTCTTATTATATTATATAGGTAAATATTGTAACTTTTAGGTCAAGTTAACAACAAAATCATGCACTGTAAACATCTCACTGCTGCCTTGACTGCTGCCTACAGTGTATGACATAATTGTGTTTTGTTGAATGAGGAGCTGTGTTCACTCAATGCTGTGTGATTCATCGAATAATGTGCATCAAGAGAAAGTAACTTCCCGTAAACTATGAAAACTTTTGAGTAAATTCATAAACCTGTGATAGTTTCTTAGATAATAATTGTAAATAGGCATATTATGTGTATATATCATATTATTAATATATTATATTAAATAATAAATTATAACCATCTGAACTGTATCAATTTTCTCTTCTAAACCAAAAAAACCATATGGTACAAACTAGCCAGGTATACAAACATTATTGTTATGACTATCAACTATATTATGTAGTAAAGTAGAGTAAGTATTGCTATGGCAAGTCTAGCCGTAGTAGCTTGTGGAATAGAATCCAGGTATAAGTAGGGTGTCGTGTCTGTATAGTGGAGCTGTGGACCTTTTGGTGCAGAATATAAGGGCCTCAGCAAGTGGGCTCAAACCCCTGGACTAGAAGAGTATTTTCATTATAATAATATTGAAAGTATCTCTTGGATTGGGTAAGCTGAGACACACAGACATATTTCCTTGCCTTTCATACCAACATATTATCATGAACAGTGTAAACTAGCAGCAGGTACTCAGACTATAAACTAGCAGCATATACTCAGACTATAAACTAGCGGTATACACTTAGTCTATCTCCATGCTCTCTTGTGTAAGCCAGTGGCACTCCTAGACTGGCGCAGAGAGTTGCTATCTATCTTGTGGGGGGAGTAGTGCCCCGCCCTGTCTGTTGAGTCAAAGAGCAGAGGCCGAGTAGCTGGTGAGTCATCCCACGGCGCTTTCCATTCCTTACAGTCGGCAGCTTTCGGTTTAGCGAACAGCATCTCATCACACTCTGACTGCTTGGGGCGGTACTTGTTTCTAGTTCTAGATGTCAATGTTCGAGGAGTTTGCCGACCTTGATTCGTCCTTGAAGTATTTTTGAGGTTGAAGTTGTTGGCCTGGTTTTGCCGAGTAAACATGGCTGAAGTGGAAACAGTCTCATAGCCTGTGATGGTATTATTCACACCTCCAGAGTTTCCGTACCTGTAGCTACTCTACAACAATGAGCAGCGTTGTAATTCTGATGCTGCGTGCACAGTGCAAGGTAGTACTGCTACCTAAGTTACTCTTCATATTACTTCACGCTCACAGTCCATGCGAGGTAAAATCAGTTTCCACTGCTAGTAGACATAGTGAGACTAAATTTAGCTGATTAAAACCTAAATTTAAATGTGTCTCTCGAGATGACAATTGCCATTGCTGAAGTAACATGAGCAACTCAGCTATTTGAGTAGTCTCTGATACACTTCATTTACCAAGTACCAAAGTATTCATATATATCTTAGCTATTATCTACAGATTGTTTGAGGGTTGCATGTTCACATATAAGGATAATTTTGTTTTATTATAAATGATTCAAAGTTTTAATATTTTAAAACTGTGTAGTTACATAATTTCTGTGATGATGTAACTATGAACTCTCAGCATTCTTAAAAATACTTAAAACTTAAACATATGTGTCATAAGTCAATTAAATTTTTTAAATCACCAAATCAAGTTATCAACTTTACTTTTAGCCAAATTTAACTTTAAAAATAAGGATCTCAACTCATAGTAACCAAAATCTTACGTATATAACGCATACATACAACAAGATAGTAAACTTACAGGACATTCGCTATCAACTTGAGTATCAGTATCACTGAAATCACCATAATGAAAGTCCCTTGGGCCCGATTTAGCTTTGCTTGAAATGGGCCGGCTATAAGTATGCCCTTGGCTCTCGTAAGAGCGTATGGTTGATCGAGAGGCTGGACGTCCAGACAAAATAAAGTCGCCCATTTCTTGTTTTCTTTATTTAAACTACTAAAAGTAATTTGCTAGTTAACAGGCAAGCTTTACTGGCATTAATTTTGTGGAAAAACCTAATAGTGAGAATATTCGCTAGTCAACCAACTAAAATAGGGCAACCTAGCAGATGATTTGTGACCAGATATGCAAGAGCGAATTACCTTGACCTTTCAGATTAACTACTTTATGCTGTTACTAGGGAGGTCTTGTGCCTCATACGTTAGGCGCAACCTTTGAAGGGCAAATTGGTTTACGCAAAAGATATCACATGACCGTTTGAACTCACATGATGATGGATATACTACAACAGTTGCGAAGTTGTGAATGACCTATAAAATTATTCAACGTGATATTGTCGACCTATATACTCTTATTCTTTGTACAATATAGAAGCACCATTGACTATTGTTGAGTGAAACTGTGCAGTTGTGAATCAATGTTAGGTGATGATCATGATGCTATAATTATAATAATATACTGAATCAGGTTTAACAATTCTCCAATGAGTAAAGTTTGAAATATATCTCATATTGGCTAGTGTTTTGGCAATGCCTGTGAGGATTAACTCGATTGACAATGGCTCAGGTGTTTGCCAAAATCTTTCAAAGCAAAAAGTATCAACATGGTGGACAGAACTCACGACATCATAATAAATCTAATACAAAGTAAGTATTATTGATATTATTAGTATTAGACTTAGTATAAGTATTACTATTAAACTTAGAATTACTATTAGTGTTACAGTTATTTTTAATGATTAGTAGTTAGTACTAGTACTCTTAGTCTAATACTAATACTAATAGTAATACTAATAGTAATAACAGCAATTTTTATTTTCATTTTGTTGTAAATTTCAATATAAAATTTATTATCAATTAGTTAATTACATATTCATATTGATCTTGTTAATAATATTGATATTATATAACATTTCTAATTCTATGGACATGGTTTTAAAAGTAATAGGGTAAGTTTATACTTACTATAACTTATTAGTTATTACGGTTATAAGTTAATGTATAACTATAAGTATAAGTATAACATTAACTACAGGTTTAACTAATACTAATACTATTGGACTTGGTATTACTATTAGTATTAGTATTAGTTTTACTTTTAGCATTAGATTTAGAACATAAATATAAAACCATTACTAAAGGCTAAGAGTAAAGATAGAGTGAGAATGCAAGTAAAGTCAAAGACAAAGTTTTATGTTGAATAAATTTAAATTAGAACTACAGCTAATCTTATAGTTAATGTTATACCAACAGTACTCACCATACTAATCCTAATAGTAATAATAATAGTATTTTTCTCAGATAAGTAAAGCGTAGATCAGACTCAGTACGAGTATGACTATGAGTATCAACATTCATTGCAATTGACCATGGTGGTTGGTAATTATTATGATGTATGTATAATGATAATAACTGTAGTGAAAGTTTTCAATTTACTACATTTTCATTTCTGTTATGTTATTGAAAACCAATCAGTTTGAGTCTAGTAAATTTTATGGTTAGTTTTTGCCCTTGGTTTTGCATACACAATGAGGACACTCTAAGTATAAGTAAATAATAAACAGATGTATTTGTAATCAGTAAATGTGTATTTAATATTTGTGTCTTTTAAAACTAGTAGCTGCCTGTTGAAATACTGCTAATTATTGACATTGTACTCTTAATATTATTTTTTCTTTTTTTATTTTAGTGATGACATTGTAGTCATGCAACTAATACTATTGATAGTAGTTGGATAATAATCATTGACATAATTTTATTTACTTTTCTATTCTAAGGAATCTGTTATGGTTTTGATGTTGGTAATTATAAATTTTTATATTGTAACTTTTACAATTTTGTGGGTAATTTTTTATGTTATTGTTAACCTCCTTATGTGTGCATTGCTTAACCAATATTTTATCATGTTTTAAACTTGATTAGCCTAAAAAACCCGTATTTTCACAGGTGGCACATCAATCGATTTACAAAAGAACACATCAACTTGGTGCTGTTTAAAGACTGCGCTAAAACTGGCAAGCAGCCAATTTTGGATTCACGCTGCATCAGAAAGCTCACCTTGGATGACATTCTCTGTGAGGTGAGTGACATGCAGAGTTTAGCTTTAGACATGTTTGTATAACTTTTCATGTTGACACAAAAACTTTAAAACATTGGAGACTGAGTCACAACGAGGAAGCTGTTCAGGTGAAATGGATGGTATTTCTTTTTTATTAGTTGAAATATTTTTTAATCCAAAACTTTAGTTTTAAATTTAGAATTCCAAACATTTTTAAATAGACTATAAGACTTTCACTGAACTATCGGTATGGTGGTGTCAGAGTTGAAATGATAACCACTCATAGATTGAGTTATCTTGCCCTGTCTGCTGAATTCAAATACCTTCAGATAATTCCAACTCGAATTCCAACACTTGGTTATATCATTCCACTGTAATATTTTTTTTAATGACTTTTGATGACATGCTTTAGAAATGTCGCAAGCAGCGTAGATGTGCTCGAAGAAGCTGTCCAAACTGTCCTGGGACAGAAGCAGCTAAAAATGGCAGCTTACCTAAATATAAGGTAAGTTGCAATAAACTGTCAGCTACATGTCACTAAAGTGTCAGCTACATGTCACTGAACTGTCAGCTAGGTGTCACTAAAGTGTCAGCTAGATGTCACTAAACTGTCAGCTACATGTCACTAAACTGTCAGCTACATGTCACTAAATTGTTAGCTAGGTGTCACTAAAGTGTCGGCTAGGTGTCACTAAACTGTCAGCTACATGTCACTAAACTGTCAGCTACATGTCACTAAACTGTCAGCTACATGTCACTAAACTGTCAGCTACATGTCACTAAACTGTCAGCTACATGTCACTAAAGTGTCAGCTGGGTGTCACTAAACTGTCAGCTACATGTCACTAAACTGTCAGCTACATGTCACTAAACTGTCAGCTAGATGTCACTAAACTGTCAGCTACATGTCACTAAAGTGTCAGCTACATGTCACTAAACTGTCAGGTAGGTGTCACTAAAGTGTCAACTAGGTGTCACTAAACTGTCAGCTACATGTCACTAAACTGTCAGCTACATGTCACTAAAGTGTCAGCTAAGTGTCACTAAACTGTCAGCTACATGTCACTAAACTGTCAGCTACATGTCACTAAAGTGTCAGCTAAGTGTCACTAAACTGTCAGCTACATGTCACTAAACTGCCAGCTACATGTCACTAAAGTGTCAAATGTTAATATCTTGTAGAACGTCTGTACATCGTCTGGGAAGAATGACATCAAGATGGTAGGAGAGATGGTGTTTGGTACAGCACCCTTAGCTAGTACTGGCACCACAATCAAAGTTCACTCCCTTCGGTGGGTATAAACAATAGCAATATATTTGTGTATAGTCTAAGAACTGATGTTAGCAGGTAGTGTATAGTCTAAGAACTCATATTAGCAGGTAGGGTTTACTTCCTCAACTTGATATTATGAGTCATAGCAGACATACGTTACAAGACTGTATGTGACTATGATAAACTAAACTCCTGGTATCATCAAAGACTGTGCATGCTTTGCTTATTATAAACTAGATAACTCTGTCAAAGTTCATACACATTCCTGGAATTAATCCTCATTTACCACCTTTTATCAGTTTAAGCTAATGAGATCCGTTGATGTCAACATGTTGATAGCAACAGGTGTTGGCCTCAACAATACCTGTATATTATGTTTCCATTGTACCAGGTTCTACTGTTATGCTGTAGTTAATGTATAGACATTTCCTTGTAGGAGTCCACATCAACTCATGCTGTCGATGATATTCCAGTATAAAAGAGGCAGCTCCCCCTACCCAAGGTCAGTTTCTACTGCTGCTATCACTGAGACTGTAACCATAGCAACCCCATTGTGACAATAATATGTCAGTAGTTGGTGTGTGATTCTGTACAGCTGCTGTGGTACAGAGGTCAGGTGTGTTGTCCTATTAGTCAGTTGGTCTGCGGTTCAACCCCAACTCTTGTCCAGAATTTTTCATGTAGTAATATGATTTTATTCGACTAGTGGTGCGGACTTTGATTCACTGGACTCATTCGAATCATCAATATACGGGGACGGCCTGCCCAGGAAGAGCAGTGAAACCAACCTATCTAGTCTCGGCTCCTCAAACTCTCAGTCTATAGCCAGTAGTCGGCCTGTCGACATGCCCTTCCCCAGTCCTCATCACCACGGCAGTAACACTAGTCTAAACGCATCAGGTAGGCCACTTTCTACCACTCAGTCTGTGATACTCTTACTTTCTGTCTTTCTCCAGTTCTCTAATGATATCTAAGTGACCAGCTAGTAGTTACTAGCAACTAGTAATTGATATTAATTCACTACTAACTAGTAGTTAGTAGTGCTTATAATGGTAGGTTATTCCACTCTGAGTCACTCTTATGTCATATCATGGTGCAATAACTGCTGCCTTTTATGCTGTGTCAGCAAAAACTGAAGCCCTTTCAGGAGTAATAATAAAACCCAATCATAGTCATAACTTTGGTTCCATTGTTCTGAGGGAATATTGGAATTTATGAAAGTTTTATGAAATTTAGGGTTTCTTTTCCCACACTGGGAAGTTTTGTTACTCAAAAAGCCTCAGCTGTTCTTACATCAGTTTGGGCATTTCTCTTATTGACTTTTTCACTCAGCCTGTTCACCCAGCCTGTTCACTCAGCCTGTTCACCCAGCCTTGTACTGACAATGAAGCACCTCATTTATTGCACTCCACTAAACAATGGATTAGTTGTGTCCCTTCGGCCATTCTTTGTTTCCTTTAATATGCTGATAATAGATACATCTAATAGACCGATTACACCTGACCACATATAACAGTCCAGTTTCACACTTTCTGTCACAGCTTTTTATGTTGATATTTCAGTTTCAACATTTGTTTGTCAACAACTGCAAGGCCATATTTTACAATTTCTGTGTGAAACTCAAGGCATAAATAAATGAGTCATGAAATTCCAGGGTTGCCTGTGTACGTTACCTGCGTACATGAACTCGGTCTGCTGGCCAATTGCCAAGTATCTCTACTCAATCTGAGACAAAGTGTGCCCCTAGTTGTAACTGAGAGTCAGTCTGTCAGTGGATGGTTGACTAGCTTAGTAAATCTGTCTCTCTCTGTCTCTACTTTCACTGGCATACCTTTCATTCCTTCTAAATATTTGTGTCAATCAGCTTCAACTTACAGCAATGTTTCTTCTCACGGAGAATCAAGTTTACAAGTTAGCATTCTCAGGTGAAATTGTATATATGTTTGAAAGACAACTTGCATTGTTAATACATTGTGTTGAGTGTTATTAGCTTCTAATGAGTGTTGTCTCCTCACAGTGACATCTGGTGGCAGTCTGGTGCAGACGCCTCTCCCCTCACCCGGAGCGATGTCGTCTGCAAGTATCAACTCAGCTAGTAATCTCAACCGACTCAGACGGATAAGATACGCTCACAACCGCAGCTTTCAGTGCAATAGCCTCAGTACTGGCAGTACCACCGGGTCGGGTGGTGATTCTCCCCAACCCTCACTCAGTGAGGTCAGTGCCTTGGGCTATGGCGTCCTTCAAATAGGAAAATTATTTTTAATTTAGTTGATTTTAAGAGTTTTGCTGGTATTTCTTTATTTGTATTATTTTGTGGATTTACTTTTTCTGCTAGTCTGTAATGGAAGTGTATATACTTACAGTACACAGTATACTTACAGTACACAGTGTATATACTTACAGTACACAGTGTGTATACTTACAGTACATGATATACTTACAGTACACAGTGTATATACTTACAGTACATAGTATACTTACAGTACATAGTATACTTACAGTACACAGTATACTTACAGTACACAGTGTATATACTTACAGTACGGAGGAAGTATTAGTTGCAGCAGAAGAAAAGGTCCCAGAATAGGAATGGCCATCATTTTCACTTTGGACGAATTTGACGACTCGAGGAGGGACTTTGAGACGTTCTTTTTCTCACATATCACTTTGATAGAGGGTCAGCTCATGGGACTCAAATCACGCATAGAGAAAGGGGCAGCTGCTAGCAGCAGTAATGTCACCCAACGTATCATGGAGGTGAGGGAGGGAGGGAGGGAGTGTGTGAGTGAGTGAGTGAGTGAGTGAGTGAGTGAGTGAGTGAGTGAGTGAGTGAGTGAGTGAGTGAGTGAGTGAGGGAGGGAGTGAGTGAGTGAGTGAGGGAGGGAGTGAAACTTAGAATTGCCACTGTGCACTTGCTATTGGTCAGTTCATCTCATTCCACAACTGGCCATTTCCTCAACTTCTTCTACTCAACCTGGTATTGAAATTATCTGTTGTTTCCATGACATGTACTATTCCAATATTGTTGCAATTTTTTTAATATTTTGTCTGCCAATTTTAGTATAGAACTTGTTTTATTGGCTGATTTCTGTCTGCCTGCTGCACGAACTAAGATTAAACTGTCAGCTAATACTTATTTAATAGTTACTCTGGTGTTTGCATTACTGCTATCTCTGTGTTAAGTTCTATTCACTGATACAGTCATCATCATGTGATGCAGACTCAACAGGGAAGCATATGATCAGAGTGTTTACACAGCAAACACTGTTACAGCATCAATCTCTCATGTCTTTCAACATGTGTTGTCTGCTCACATGACACTTGCCTGTCTGTTACCCAATCACATGGGACCTCTCATCCAATTACATGAGACCTAACTTGATATCACCCAATCACATGGGACATGTTAGTCAATTAAATGAGGCATAGCATGTTTTAACCAATCATATGAGGCATTGCATGTATTGAACCAATTACATGCCGGAGTTTCATGTGATTATGAATAAGGCACTTAGACCCCATATTATCAGTGGTCACATGATGTGCAAAGCTTACTTTACAGAATCTAGTAATGAAAATATTCAAAGAATGCTGGGAAAGATTCCTCTACTTCTAAATGGTGTAATTTCCTCTCCCAACTCCATCTATTAGTTGAAGATCTCCTCATTGTTTCACCAACATTATCACTTCTGTAGCAATAGATTGTTACCAGAGCTATCAGTGATGAGCTACTATCTGTAGGCACTGGAGGAGTTCCAGAACAAAGTGTACGACTTGTACACGGCTCAGCGTCTCGCCAACCCCGTCTGGCTCAGCATGATGGCCTCCACCACGCAGAAGTACAAAATCTGTGAGAGATTTGTCCGAGAGTTCACCATCCTCATTGACAGATACGACACCAAGTCTACCAACTAGTAGGTGTTCGTGTAGTGGTAGTACTAGTGGTAGTAGTAGTAGTAGTAGTGAGTAGTAGTAGTAGTGAGTAGTGAGTAGTAGTAGTAGTAGTAATAGTACTCGTAGTAGTACTAGTAGTAGTAGTATTAGTAGTATTAGTAGTAGTAGTAGTAATAGTACTAGTAGTAGTACTAGTAGTAGTACTAGTAGTAGTGGTAGTAGTTGTACTAGTAGTAGTAGTAGTAGTAGTAGTATTAGTAGTATTAGTAATAGTAGTAGTAATAGTACTAGTAGTAGTACTAGTAGTAGTACTAGTAGTAGTGGTAGTAGTAGTACTAGTAGTAGTACTACTACTACTAGTACTAGTAGTAGTAGTGGTAGTAGTAGTAGTAGTAGTACTAGTAGTAGTGGTAGTAGTAGTACTACTAGTAGTAGTACTAGTAGTAGTGAGTACTAGTACAAGTAACTAGTAATATTATCTATGCTGTAGTTTTGTCAGCTCCCTACTCACTGGCGTACTGATGCATCACTTAGCTTGGGTTCCTACGGTCACTCCGTCTGGCGAGACTCACTCCTCATATGCTGATAAGCACTCGGCTAAGTGGGTGAGTCCTTGTATTCCTGAAGAGTTAGTTCTTGATTTGAATTGATAGATTGATCTCTAGAGATAGATTATCCATTGATATTGACCTCTAGATTGATCTGAATTGGTGCCAAACTAAAGAATTTATTTCAGTTTTCACTCTCTTTCAGTTCTTTGAAAATTTATTGAAGACTCAATAAAGAATTATTTTATTCTCTTCTGCTGGACTAACTTTCCCTTCCCTCCATGCATTCAGTGCAAGACAATAGATATAGTTTGTATTTTCAGTAGTTATCTGCTCTATATCTTAACACTGATTTCTACTTTTAGTTGGATATGTTAGCTAAATCTCATCCCTACAATCCTCTGTGGGCCCAGCTGAGTGACATGTACGGGGCTATTGGTATGCCACCCCGCCTGGCTAGAACTATAGTAACCGGCAAAAAAGTAGACACTATTATAAAGTTTCTCTTTGTTCTCAGCTACTTCATAAGGTGAGTTGTGGCACCTGACGGCATGTGGCGTCATGTGATGGCATGTAACATCA
Organism: Bugula neritina; assembly: GCA_964035545.1. Classification (NCBI taxonomy): domain Eukaryota; kingdom Metazoa; phylum Bryozoa; class Gymnolaemata; order Cheilostomatida; family Bugulidae; genus Bugula; species Bugula neritina. The sequence continues at coordinate 301,867 of OZ037765.1, read as the reverse complement.
TGTGATGGCATGTGACATCATGTGATGGCATGTGGCATCATGTGACGGCATGTGACATCATGTGATGGCGTGTGACATCATGTGATGGCATGTGACAGTGTGTGGCATCATGTGACGGCATGTGACATCATGTGATGGCATGTGCTCGTGTGTAGATGACGCTCACAGCAGAACTACATGGATGCAAGTTGTCATTTCACAATGTTGTATAAAGTTGACATGTCATAATGTTGTACAGTGTTGACATGTGCTCACAGGTGCTCTGAGATACACGAGACACTAGATGAATGCTATGATGAGGAGAATTTGGCCAGAGAACTGGAATCAGCAGTTGCAGACGACATCTGCTTGGAGTCCATGGAGAAGGACGCAACTGCCAGCTCCGAGTTTGTGTTGGTGGACGCCCCCAGCAGCTCCATCTTCATGCAAGGTACTGTCACATGACTACTGTCACATGACTACTTGTCACATGACTACTTGTCACATGACTACTGATCGCATGACTACTGTCACCTGACTATGTTCTGCAGACGCTGAGGGATCAGATTCCGGGCTGCTGAGTCACGACACGAGTGCCAGCAGAGAGAGACACTCGAGTAGCAGACGTACTGGTGCCGCAGACACTGAGTCAGGATTCACTGAACCTGATAGAAGGGGAATACTTGCAGATGTGAGCAGCGTTCCAGCTAGCTCTCCGGCCGACAAGGTGATTGGCTACATAGCCAACCAATAGGCATTTAGATTTGACTGTCGTTATTGTATTTGTTCCTTATAATTATACTCTATTGTATGATGCCTGTATGACAGCACAAGAGGGTTTCCATGGCGATGTGTTGTATTATTCAGGTGAGGGAGTGGATCAGCTCGAGTCAGCTACATGACGGGGATGACTCGACTCCTAAAGCCTCCACCAACCCTGTGCACCGATCTACCACCGGCTCTACTCTGGTCAGCAGTACAGGAAGTGCTGCTGCACTCACTCCGATGGAGAGTAATTCTCCCGTCAAACTGATCCAGTGTCTGGCACCTCCGACTGAGGTCAGACCAGAAGTGATTAGACCAGTGCACCGGGCTTCCATACCCTCCACCCTACCTGAAGCTCTACATTCTGGAACTAAGCCTAAGCTCGTGGACAAACCTTTCAATAGACGGAATCTAGTCAGACTTTTCTCCTCGGAGATCAAAGACGAGGAGTTTGACGAGTATTTTGACGGGAAGCCGCCGTGTCTCTCCCGTCAGAACTCTGATCTGAGCACCAGTCAGTTTGACGAGTACTTTGATGACGATAATCTCGACAGCTTCTCTAACCTCTTTGCTGATGATGGAGGGCCTACGGAGGTGCTAGCGGCAGCCAGCAGTAGAAACGTGCTCTTCAAGGTGGTCAAGGAGTCGGGCTTCCATCAGCACGGACAGGCGAATGTCGAGGGTAAAACTCCCGTCACTAAAACTGTGAGCAACACGACCATCACGCAATCCGTGATCTCCCCGACTACTCCCACCATCCCGGCAATGTCCGCCAGCGGCTCTACTGTTGACGAGATCTTCAGACCCCGGAATCTTAGCGTAGGTAAACAGAGCAGCCGGTGCAGCACTCCTCAGACTATCAAAGGGTAAGGTCATGTGACTCGTCTGCTGTGTGTCATGTGACTCGTCTGCTGTGTGTCATGTGACTCGTCTGCTGTGTGTCATGTGACTCGTCTGCTTTGTGTTTATTATGAAATGTGTATTCGATACTGTATTACGTTATTCCGTTTCCTCAGCGGTGCCAACACCCCCTGTCCAGACGGCAAATGCAGACACCTCTCCGCCTGTCCAACCACTTGTCTTGGCACTGAGCCAGATCCCGACCCTTTCAGTGGATACGAAGAATTGAACATGCCGAGGTGAGTGTCGTGTGTGTTACGTCAGCAGTGTGTGTTACTCAGTAGTGTGTATTACTCAGTAGTGTGTATTACTCAGTAGTGTATTACTCAGTAGTGTGTATTACTCAGTAGTGTATTACTCAGTAGTGTGTATTACTCAGTAGTGTGTTACTCAGTAGTGTGTGTTACTCAGTAGTGTGTATTACTCAGTAGTGTGTATTACTCAGTAGTGTGTATTACTCAGTAGTGTGTATTACTCAGTAGTGTGTATTACTCAGTAGTGTATTACTCAGTAGTGTATTACTCAGTAGTGTATTACTCAGTAGTGTATTACTCAGTAGTGTATTACTCAGTAGTGTGTTACTCAGTAGTGTATTACTCAGTAGTGTGTATTACTCAGTAGTGTGTATTACTCAGTAGTGTGTTACTCAGTAGTGTATTACTCAGTAGTGTATGTTACTCAGCAGGGGTGATGGTAGAAAAATAGAATTGAGGAAATTAGAGATTTTATATAATTAGAAAGAGAACATGGTGGCAGTTGATTTAATGTTTTTCTATTTGTTTGCATGGACAGAATGTGATTTTCTATGGTTTGCTTATGCCTGCATTTCATTGTCATGTCTGTAGATTATACTCTGTAGATTATACTCTGTAGATTATACTCTGTATATTATATTCTGTAGATTATACTCTGTAGATTATACTCTGTAGATTATACTCTGTATATTATACTCTGTAGAGTATACTCTGTATATTATACTCTGTAGATTATACTCTGTAAATTATACTCTGTAGATTACACTCTGTAGATCATACTCTGTAGATTATACTCTGTAGATTATACTCTGTAGATCATACTCTGTAGATCATACTCTGTAGATTATACTCTGTAAATTATACTCTGTAGATTACACTCTGTAGATCATACTCTGTAGATTATACTCTGTAGATTATACTCTGTAGATCATACTCTGTAGATTATACTCTGTAGATTATACTCTGTAGATCTACGAATATCTCTAAACTAGCTGACACGTCCATATCAACGACTAGTTTCGGGAGACAGCAATTGGCCAGTTTCTCTGATCATTACCTCTCAGACTTCGTGCTCCACGGAACGTCTGATGATGATGTCATCCCTAAGGTATGTCGTCTACTGTTAGTAGACGTTGCATCATTTTCTCTACTCAGGCACAGTGCAGCTTCTACAGTTTATACTGTTGAGTGTTATCTGTAGTTCAACATGTTTGTGTCGTGTTTTGATACATTTCACAAATATAAATTTTTTTCACCTTTTTTGCTGCTCAAACTTTTCTAGTATTTGAATGTTCTCTCCGCTGTTCCAGGTGCAGAAAGACCTGGTCTCCTCTGTCAGCCACTCAGTTCTGGACGACAGGATCAGCGAGGCCGTGTGTGTGGTCGCTGACACGGAGAGGTGGAGCGTCAGCCTCTGCTCCAGCATGAGGGAGCAGCCCAAACCTCTGGCAGCGTCTCACCTCGTCATGGCCATGGTGGAGACCGTCAGCAACCTCGCCAAACTGCGCATGTCCCCCGAGTTTGTAAGTCAGCATTCTCTCTCTCCACTCCTTCCTGTAGAGGCAGCGAGTAGTCACCGCTGTGTGGCGTATCTTTTGTTTATTATTACATAATACTGAGTCAGCTTACCTTTCTCATATATCAATATCTACTCCCAGTAGTTGTGTTCTCCTGCTTTACTCTGCTGTTCACCTGTCTAGCCCTTGTTCCTACAAAGTGTGTAATATTTCTCTACCTCTGTGTACGCAGATACTGATGCACATGGAAGACAGGCTACAGGAAATGTTCTTCAAGAGTCGAATGCTCTCGGAGTACATCAAAAGCAGGAAGAAAGTGGATATGGACGAACTGGATGCAATGTTTGGGTGGGTAGAAGCGCCTCTCATCCTATCAAGTTTATCTCTAAGGCTATTTTATTTGTTTCTTCTATAGTCTTGTAGCATCTATTTATAGAGTCACATGATTCTATTTTTAGAATGGAGACGAGTGATATAAAGTTCCTCCTCTCAGTCTCGGCTACTCATTCCACGGTCAATGTGCACGGCATTTACTAACCTTGACCTCAACTAGATACAATGACATCTACCAGATACAATGATATCTACTAGATACAATGATATCAACTAGATACAATGACATCAACTAGATACAATGACATCTACTAGATACAATGATGTCCACTAGATACAATGATATCTACTAGATACAATGATATCTACTAGATACAATGATATCTACTAGATACAATGATATCTACTAGATACAATGATATCTACTAGATACAATGACATCTACCAGATACAATGACATCTACTAGATACAATGATGTCCACTAGATACAATGATATCTACTAGATACAATGATATCTACTAGATACAATGACATCTACCAGATACAATGATATCAACTAGATACAATGACAGCTACTAGATACAATGACATCTACTAGATACAATGATGTCCACTAGATACAATGACATCTACTAGATACAATGATATCTACTAGATACAATGATATCTACTAGATACAATGACAGCTACTAGATACAATGATATCTACAAACTGTTTTATATTATTATTTTGGTGCTTCTACAGTCAATGCCTTTAGCAGCATTTGTAAATAGTGTTGATATGTCTGCTATATTATTATATTTTATTAGTACTGCAAACAGTAGACACACTCAGTATTACATTTAATCAGCTATAAGTTAGTAGCTGTTTCTACTGCCCTGTGATGAAATGTTGATTATTCTTTATGTTGAACTAACTTACTCTATCCTACAGGCTGCCATGTTATGTCTATTGCCTCTCATGTTATTTGTGCATGTTACTATTTATTATTTTTTGACGAATTCTTCAATTTATGTGTCTATTCATTGTACAGCGTAGTAGTGAATATATAATATACTTTATACGCCATGCATGAGTGTTTAAAAATAAAATGTTATTATGGTGTTATTAATAGTAAAAACTTGAAGAGCAACTGTAGTATTTGAGAAATATTTAATTCAGTAATAAAACTATTTAAGTTCATTGTATAAAATGTTATAAAATAAAATTTACTCGGTTTGCTTGTGATGTGTTCAATTTGATGTAAAAAGATCACTACTGAAAGCTCAATATGTTCTCTGTCCGAAACATTAAGTAGAGTACATAATTTAACTATGAACATATTTCCTATATATTATTGGCAGTAATACTGATTATAATATAATGTTCTAATAAACTTTGACTCATAACTTGTAAATATAATATGAACAAATGTCGAAAAGAATAGGATGTAGCGAAATTTGCTTAAGTAGGAGTTGTGAACTCAATGAATATTTACGACATGGTTTAGTCATACGTGTAGGAAGGGCACGCCTACAGTAGGCATAGAAATATCGTGACCCAAACAGCCGTTAGTTAAAATTTAGCCGATCAAAATAAAGACAGCTCTCGGAGCACAGCGAGTTGTTTGACTTTTAAAAAGAGCGAATTTTTCACAACTATTTCTACTCACACTAGCAGTAGTGCTAGTAGTAGTAGGCAGGTCAAGCCAGTAAACAGATGAGAGATAGGAATCAAAATGGTGTTCAGCATGTTTTACTTACCTATTATTTTAATGCCATTGTTTTTTTTACTATCTTTAGCCATTTTCTTAGCAGTTATAGGAAAATCGTTTGGTCTCAGAAAATTTTATGTTCAGGTTCTTCTCAAGGTTTTTGACGTAAGTTATTTTCTTTTAGTTTTACTTATTAATATTAGTTGATAACTTTTACTCCAAGTTTAAGTTATTACTTATTAGTTAATGTTAAATCATAAGTGTTATACTTATTTTTGAATTATTATATTTGATAATATTATTAAAACTTTAATTTGTTGTCAATAATAATATTATAATCAATAATCATAATGATAATCATAATGGTGATAAAATGATGATGAATATAATTATAAAATATAAATAATTAAATCTAATCTAATAACGTTATCATAATGATAATAATATTTATATTAATAATAAAATATTATTAGTAATGATATAAATGTCATGGTTATTCAAAATTATATTCAAAATTTTATTACAATTATAATATTAATTATTTAGCTTACAAGTTACATGCTTTTAGTTTTATCATCACTATGACATAATCATTATGATTATCACTGACAGTGAATGCTGTGCTAATGCCAGTTTGAGATTTAGTTGAAATATATTTTTTAAAACTGTAAACGGCTATTGTCATTGTGATTGTGCCAAGTTGAAAAAACTACTTGAAGTTATAGTTATACAATTGATATTATACTCTTAGTCTTAGTCATACTCATACTGTAATCGTATCAGTGTGAGTGTTATATTTATTTTATAGTAATACTAAGTATAATAGTAATAATAGGTAGTATTAGTAATGCTAATATAAATAGTTATTTTAATATTTATATGACAGTAATACTTATAATAATATTTATAGTTATACTGGTAGTAATACCAATGCTTACTCTTGTAGCTAGTCATATAACCTATTACTATTAGATATAACATTGTGATAGCTATTTATTTGTTATTATTAACATTATTACTAAAGAGTAAGGTAATACTCAACATTAATATAATGGTAATTACGTTATCGGTATATTAATTATCACCTTACTCCTTCCTTTTTAACTTTATGGCCATCATTATCACTATGAATTAGAATATGATGTTATCTCTTATTATCTAGATGGCAATAAAATTAACTACAATAAATGTTAGATTATGAAATGATGACTGACTAAACCTGCAATGAGTGTAGTTGTTTCTATGCTGTTATGCGAATTGCCAGTTAGGAAGAGAAAAGATAACATTTCAATCCGACCAAGAAGAGCCGTCGAGCGATTCCGATAGCGATGGTGAGCATAACTCCCCGAATTTTGACTCGGTCACACAAAATGGAGACGAGGTTAAGCTGATACACAGGCAAGCTAAAGTTCACACTAAGAAGATTCCTAACGTCAGGTCCTTGGCGACTTTGCAGCATGAGTTTCAGCTTAAAGATGCCATGTTCTTCTGTAGAAGTGGCGTAGAGGTTAGTAGTAGTATTGTGTAGAGGTTAGTAGTAGTATTGTGTAGAGGTTAGTAGTAGTATTGTGTAGAGGTTAGTAGTAGTATTGTGTAGAGGTTAGTAGTAGTATTGTGTAGAGGTAAGTAGTATTGTGTAGAGGTTAGTAGTAGTATTGTGTAGAGGTTAGTAGTAGTATTGTGTAGAGGTTAGTAGTATTGTGTAGAGGTTAGTAGTAGTATTCTGTAGAGGTTAGTAGTAGTATTGTGTAGAGGTTAGTAATAGTATTGTGTAGAGGTTAGTAGTAGTATTGTGTAGAGGTTAGTAGTAGTATTGTGTAGAGGTTAGTAGTAGTATTCTGTAGAGGTTAGTAGTAGTATTGTGTAGAGGTTAGTAGTAGTATTGTGTAGAGGTTAGTAGTAGTATTCTGTAGAGGTTAGTAGTAGTATTGTGTAGAGGTTAGTAGTAGTATTGTGTAGAGGTTAGTAGTAGTATTGTGTAGAGGTTAGTAGTAGTATTGTGTAGAGGTTAGTAGTATTATTGTGTAGAGGTTAGTAGTAGTATTGTGTAGAGGTTAGTAGTAGTATTGTGTAGAGGTTAGTAGTAGTATTGTGTAGAGGTTAGTAGTAGTATTCTGTATGCCGTTCACTACAACTCGCTGGTTTTGTTTCAGTCAATAGTAGAAGATGATGTGACTCAGAGGTTTCTCTCTTCAGGTAAGCACCATGCTTATCTGATTGCTGTCAATAAGCACCATGCTTATCTGATTGCTGTCAATAAGCACCATGCCTATGTGTTTGCTGCATCCTACTGTTGAATGTCATGACCATACAAAGGTTTTACTGTTTTTCTAGAATTATCTTCGTGGAACTTGTTGACTCGAACCAACTTAAACTATCAGCACATCAGCAATAGACTGACATTCCTGTGGCTGGTAGGGGGCATATTCCGGTACTGTGTTCTACTCCCAGTTAGACTGTGCATAGTGTCCGTGGGGCTCGGGCTACTGGTCATCACAACAGCTATAGTTGGATACATTCCCAACAGAAGGTGAGGTTTTGTTTACTCGTTGTCTAACTTACGTAGCATTGAATGCTTTTCCTGTTTGTACTGTAGTGGAGGGTGGGAGGGTAGGATATGTAATCTTGACAATAAACTGAGCCTTTCCTTGTGAGAAAGTTAGTAGTTATGAAGGAATAGATGAACTACCTCTGAAGATGGATACAGTGGTGTCCAGAATATTATTTCTATTTATTTATTTATTTTGATAAATGTTTATCTTTCATATATGTTTAATCCAACTACTAGACTGTAAGAATATACTTAAACAATACTTCTTGTATTTTAGAAAGTAAGTATGTAAGTCTGGATCGTTTAATTTTCACTTTATATATTTATTTACTTTTTATTTTCATTTATTCTCAACATGTTCCCTTGCCCCTGCTCTATACACCACTGCCACACCCTTGCTGTATACACCACTGCCACATGTGTGAAAGTGCAGCAAATTATTTGATATGCTTTTTGCATTTTCAAATTAATTTTATTATCTGCTTTATAAACTTTTAAATGATAAATAAGTAGGTAGCAGTTACTGAGAGTTTGGTTGCTAGGGGTGGGCAGTTACTGAGATGTACTCAAGCTGCTGATAGTTGTATTGAAGTAGCAATAATATGGTAGTTAGGACTCAGACTGATGAAGTTATATGATAAACCCATGTTTACAGTCTTACCTCTGTCCTGCACCTGAAATTATAAGTTGCAACTCTTTAGCAGAATGAATATAGCTCCTCCCACTATTGGCTGTAGTTGGTTTGGTCTAATCAGTATTATATGTTATTCAGTTTGTGTTGTGTCCGTGTTATATGAGTTGCTGTGAGTACTTATAATTGATTTATTTATTATTCTTGAAGTTTTGTTTGCACCACAGACTGTCATGCAATGTTTGGGTATTATGTAATCAGTGTTATGTAACTCCTCCAAACTAATATCAATACCTGGGTACTCTTAGAGAACAATTCAACACCAGGGAAGCTGAATACTAATATATAAATAATTTGTTTGTTTGTAGAATGAGGTTCTACGCCAACAAGTATTTCACCATCATGAGTTGCAGAGTCATAACCAGGGCCTTCGGTGCAGTCATTCGCTTTCACAACACGTGAGTCTCAGTTACTAAGTACTAGTACTACTGCTAGTACTAGTACTAGTAGTAGTACTAGTACTAGTAGTAGTACTAGTACTACTGCTAGTACTAGCAGTAGTACTACTGCTAGTACTAATACTAGCAGTAGTACTAGTACTAGTACTACTGCTAGTACTAGTACTAGTAGTAGTACTAGTACTAGTAGTAGTACTAGTACTAGTAGTAGTACTAGTACTAGTACTACTGCTAGTACTAGTACTACTGCTAGTACTAATACTAGCAGTAGTACTAGTACTAGCAGTAGTACTAGTACTAGTACTACTGCTAGTACTAGTACTACTGCTAGTACTAATACTAGCAGTAGTACTAGTACTAGCAGTAGTACTAGTACTAGTACTAAGTACTAGCAGTAGTACTAGTACTAGTAGTAGTACTAGTACTAGTACTAGTACTAGCAGTAGTACTAGTACCAATTCAATAGAATACCACTCACAACTCGTAATTGAAAGTGTAACTATCACTCCCTCTACATCCGGAGTAGAGAATATGTTTGTTCACACGGTGTCTTCTGGACAAACAGACAGACCAAACAGACAGACAGTAACTGTAGCTGGGTGCTAGCAGTGTGGGGAACTTTATAACTCCTTTCAAATGTAGCTGAAATCAGCATCTCAGTTGGGGTGAAATTTCTCAGGTCAAATTCACTCATCTCTGAATGTGACTCACTTTCCACTGGTTGAATGGAGAGTTGAGAGTTGAAGGGCAAAGTCCAGGGAGTAATTCAGAGTAACTGAAGTGTATCGTGAATTACTAGGAGACACGAGTTGGAAGGTTATGTTGCAATATTAACTAACCTAGCTCTAGGGTGGTGGGAGACAATTGTTATTTCCTCTTAAAATGCATTGCATGTAATTTAAATTAATTTGTGGAGTATTTGACTTTCAACTAACCACAAGACTTTAGTCAATCAGGTGGATTAGCTGAATGTTGCAGCACTTTCAGTAGATGAATAAACTCACAAAACCTAACAGCATGTTGCAACAAGTGAGGGTGTGGCAATCAAATTGATTGTGTTGGTTTGTTAGTATTGGCTTTGTTAGTGTTGGGGCTCAGTAGTCGTGTTATAAATCCTTGGATTTGGCCTGCAGCTTTAGAAAAGTGTTTGTGTTGATATAACTAGTATACTGGTGTAATCAGTTGATATCTTAGCCTCAGTGAATTATTCATCTGAGAAGGACAACTTCAACCTCCCCCCTAACTTTCTGTGTGTGTAGTCTGAGGTCAATCTGGCTATAGTTCATCTCAGATTTCAAAGTGTAGAGTTTAAAGTGCACAACATCTGACCATGTTGACACTGGTGCTACTTAAACATGATAGTTGTAGAAAGTTGACTGAATTATCTGCTGCAGCAGAAACTAGACGTTAGCTAGTAACTGGACTAGCGGGCAGCTGATGCAATACGTACGGCTTTCAACTATTCACAGCGCAGTAGCCGGTATATGGAATATACGCCACGCACTGTCGTCTGCAAGTCATTCATCACCCTACAAGGGGCGTGGGTCGTCTCACGCATCATGCACAATCCGCGTGGTGCCAAAGGTCACTACTGCTTACACGTGGGCCAAACCTGCAGTGGAAATATGAGAGCTTTCTCGTGTCCATACAGTGGCCTGTCTATGCAGTAGGCAAGTGTTTAGTTGCAGTTTACCCTTTCCCAAATGACCGGCTCTAGTCGAACTTGAGTTGTCTATCACTGTTTTAGTTAAACTTGAACTGGTGATAAACCATCAAGATAAATCATATATTTCTGCTGCTTGTTGTAACTTTGGTGTTAATTTTCCAAAGGTACATCTCTACTGTTCAAATTACATTGTCTATTGTCAAAGCATTCACACAAACGTAGTTTAGCATATACTGACACAATGATCATAGTAATGACAATGTATACCCACTAGTGCTATTTATTCCAAACAATATTCATATTGATATTCTTGTTGATAACCTAGACTCAGGGACTATGAAAATTATTAAATGGGATCAGCCTATCCATGGAAAGTTTTAAAGAAATCAAAATTTAAAAAGTTCGCTAAAAATGGCTAAACTCTCATATCAACATTTCATTCCTTTTAAGCAAAAATGCATGTTAGTAGAATGGAGATATTGGGTGTATAGGTACGCATGTACCCACAGCAACCCTCTGTCACTCAGCAAGTATGTGAGAAGATAACTCCCAGGAATTGACCTCTCCTAAGATACTCTGTGGTATAAACTAGATTAACACTGTTTGGTTGTATTTCAGAGAGAATCGGGCTAAACCTGGAGGAATATGTGTGGCCAACCACACATCCCCCATCGATGTGATTATCATGCAGAATGACAACTGCTATGCTCTGGTAACTAGTATAATATCATTATATATTTGTTTGTGCATCTCTACTCATAGTCTGTCTGTCTGTCTGTTAACTATCCCTAGTGGCAGCACTCTTCACGTCAGCACCGGTTGTTGAGTCAGGTTACAGTACTTCTGACAGGAGTGTGGGATTCATACCTTGTAGTAGTAAAAGAGTGATAAGTGGAGTAGCTGTACTGATAACATCTACTTGATATTTACATATGATTCCATATCTACTTGCCATAGTAATACCAGATAGTTCTGTTTACTGAAGGCTTCCCGGTCTCTTATCTCCCATCTCTCATCTACTCTACACGTCCACTCTACACTTCCACTCTACACGTCTACTCTACTACTCTACACGTCCACTCTACTACTCTACACGTCTACTCTACTACTCTACACGTCCACTCTACAACTCTACACTTCCACTCTACACGTCTACTCTACTACTCTACACGTCTACTCTACTACTCTACACGTCTACTCTACACGTCTACTCTACTACTCTACACTTCTACTCTACTACTCTACACTTCTACTCTACTACTCTACACGTCCACTCTACTCTACACGTCTACTCTACACGTCTACTCTACTACTCTACACGTCTACTCTACTACTCTACACGTCCACTCTACAACTCTACACGTCCACTCTACTACTCTACACTCTACTCTACACGTCTACTCTACTACTCTACACGTCCACTCTACACGTCTACTCTACACTCTACACGTCCACTCTACACGTCTACTCTACTACTCTACACGTCTACTCTACTACTCTACTCTACTACTCTACACGTCCACTCTACTACTTTACACGTCCACTCTACAACTCTACACGTCCACTCTACAACTCTACACGTCTACTCTACTACTCTACACTCTACTCTACTACTCTACAACTCTACTACTCTACACTTCCACTCTACTACTCTACACGTCTACTCTACTACTCTACACGTCCACTCTACACGTCTACTCTACACTCTACACGTCCACTCTACACGTCTACTCTACAACTCTACACGTCTACTCTACTACTCTACACGTCCACTCTACTACTCTACACGTCCACTCTACTACTCTACACGGCCACTCTACTACTCTACACGTCCACTCTACTACTCTACACGTCCACTCTACTCTACTACTCTACACGTCCACTCTACAACTCTACACATCCACTCTACACCTCTACTCTACTCTACTACTCTACACGTCCACTTTACTACTCTACACGTCCATTCTACAACTCTACCAGTGTTTACATGTTTAGTTCTAGTTTTATATTTTGGGATTTGCCTCCTCAATACTGTATACTGTATTGTGTCTGTGATATAATTAAATGTAAAGTTCTGGTGCAGGTTTCTCTTTACACTAGTTTTAAATCAATTAAGTGAAATCTGTAGAATAGTTGGTTTTGTAAGACATTCTACTGTAAGTGTATTCTGTAGACATTCTACTGTAAGTGTATTCTGTAGATATTCTACTGTAAGTGTATTCTGTAGATATTATACTGTAAGTGTATTCTGTAGACATTCTACTGTAAGTGTATTCTGTAGACATTCTACTGTAAGTGTATTCTGTAGACATTCTACTGTAAGTGTATTCTGTAGATATTCTACTGTAAGTGTATTCTGTAGATATTCTACTGTAAGTGTATTCTGTAGACATTCTACTGTAAGTGTATTCTGTAGATATTATACTGTAAGTGTATTCTGTAGACATTCTACTGTAAGTGTATTCTGTAGACATTCTACTGTAAGTGTATTCTGTAGATATTATACTGTAAGTGTATTCTGTAGACATTCTACTGTAAGTGTATTCTGTAGATATTCTACTGTAAGTGTATTCTGTAGACATTCTACTGTAAGTGTATTCTGTAGATATTCTACTGTAAGTGTATTCTGTAGATATTTTACTGTAAGTGTATTCTGTAGACATTCTACTGTAAGTGTATTCTGTAGACATTCTACTGTAAGTGTATTCTGTAGATATTATACTGTAAGTGTATTCTGTAGATATTCTACTGTAAGTGTTTTCTGTAGATATTCTACTGTAAGTGTATTCTGTAGATATTTTACTGTAAGTGTATTCTGTAGATATTCTACTGTAAGTGTATTCTGTAGACATTCTACTGTAAGTGTATTCTGTAGATATTATACTGTAAGTGTATTCTGTAGACATTCTACTGTAAGTGTATTCTGTAGACATTCTACTGTAAGTGTATTCTGTAGATATTCTACTGTAAGTGTATTCTGTAGATATTCTACTGTAAGTGTATTCTGTAGACATTCTACTGTAAGTGTATTCTGTAGATATTATACTGTAAGTGTATTCTGTAGACATTATACTGTAAGTGTATTCTGTAGATATTATACTGTAAGTGTATTCTGTAGACATTATACTGTAAGTGTATTCTGTAGATATTCTACTGTAAGTGTATTCTGTAGATATTCTACTGTAAGTGTATTCTGTAGATATTCTACTGTAAGTGTATTCTGTAGACATTCTACTGTAAGTGTATTCTGTAGACATTCTACTGTAAGTGTATTCTGTAGATATTCTACTGTAAGTGTATTCTGTAGATATTCTACTGTAAGTGTATTCTGTAGACATTCTACTGTAAGTGTATTCTGTAGATATTATACTGTAAGTGTATTCTGTAGACATTCTACTGTAAGTGTATTCTGTAGACATTCTACTGTAAGTGTATTCTGTAGATATTATACTGTAAGTGTATTCTGTAGACATTCTACTGTAAGTGTATTCTGTAGATATTCTACTGTAAGTGTATTCTGTAGACATTCTACTGTAAGTGTATTCTGTAGACATTCTACTGTAAGTGTATTCTGTAGATATTTTACTGTAAGTGTATTCTGTAGATATTCTACTGTAAGTGTATTCTGTAGATCGGACAGAGACAAGGGGGTTTCCTGGGGATGGTGCAGAACGCCCTCTCTAGAGCCACGGACCACATCTGGTTCGAGAGATCTGTTGCTAAGGACAGACTGGCAGTGGCTAGCAGGTAGAGTTGCTCTGTTTACTGGTTGCTATGGTAACTTCACTCTATTACTGGCAGAGCTGTATTGTAGGAGTTGTATTCTCACTCCTCAATGTAGAGGAGGCAACTCATGTTACGGAATAAAACCAGAGTCTTCCCTTTATAGTTAGTATTGTGATCAGTTTTACTCTGAGATGTGACCTTCACTGTGATTGGCTGACTGTAGGCTGAAGTCACACGTACAGGACGTGACTAAGTTCCCGGTTCTTATCTTCCCTGAGGGGACGTGCATCAACAATACCTCCGTTATGATGTTCAAGAAAGGCAGCTTTGAGGTCGGCGGGACTATCTACCCCGTGGCTATTAAGGTGAGTCTCACTCTCTACTCTCAGTCACTGTACTCTCAGTCACTGTACTCTCAGTCACTGTACTCTCAGTCACTATACTGACAGTCACTATACTCTCAGTTATTCTACTCTTGCAGTACGACTCCCGGTTCGCAGACTGTTTCTGGAACTCAAGCAAGTACTCGATGCTGGAACACATCGGCATGCTGCTCACCAGCTGGGCTATAGTAGCAGACGTCTGGTACCTCCCACCCGCCACCCAGCTGGAGGGAGAGAGTGCCATCAGCTTCGCCAACAGAATCAAGTCTGAGATTGCTCAACAGGGCGGCCTGGTCGACCTGGAGTGGTTAGTTAGTGTTTCTCTCCTTAGTTGGCTGTGTGATAGTTGATAGTGTTACTTGTTACAATGGAGTTGTTGAATTAGGATTTGTATGCCCATCTGTTAACATTAATTACCTTGTTTATGTTGTTTTACTTTGTAGTTTGCAATCACACATGCAGTTGGTTTCTTCCCGTTTATCAACCAATACTATATTATTATAATATAGTATTGTAATACACTATATAGTATCATAATACACTGTATAGTATCATAATACACTATATGTTGCACACATATATATATATATATATATATATATATATATCATAACATAAAAATGTCGAAGAAACCAGTAAATAGATGTATTCTCTTGCTGTATAGAGTTGTGTTCTCTTGCTGTATAGAGTTGTGTTCTCTTGCTGTATAGAGTTGTGTTCTCTTGCTGTATAGAGTTGTGTTCTCTTGCTGTATGGAGTTGTGTTCTCTTGCTGTATGGAGTTGTGTTCTCTTGCTGTATAGAGTTGTGTTCTCTTGCTGTATAGAGTTGTGTTCTCTTGCTGTATAGAGTTGTGTTCTCTCGTACAGGGATGGCGGATTGAAGAGGGAGAAACCAAAAGCGTCACTAAAGCAGCTGCAGCAGGACATGTATTATAGTCACCACATGAAGACAACCTGATCTCTAACACTCAATGCTATTGGTGGTGGTGGTCTGTCGGGCTCTGTAATTGGCTGACCTGATTCTCATCAGCCAATCAGTGACTTGGATGCTGGAATTACTCCTCAACTTCAGACTATAGAAAGATGCCTTTTCAATGGCCAAATACAATGTTGAAGATAAATTCAGAATAATTATATTCATATGCAATAAACTAACCTTCACGTTGCCTGGTGCAATAATATATGATTGTATACTGGATAATTATACACATGATAGTAACAACTGCTTTATATAACAACCTACACATGTTTATATTGTCAGTGTATAGACTCAGTGCATACTTTTAGCCTGTGATCTCATACAGACAGTTGCTCACCCCTTTTGGCATAATTATTGAGTGCTGTGACCTTCACCTTTGTGTTCTAGTGCACTTTTCTTTACTCTGTGTGTTTAAATTTTCTGTAGTAAGTGTTTTAAAGGTACTAGAAAGTAATATAGAATGAACAATGCACTGATATACTGTTTCCAGTATGTGTGATGCTAGCTACATTCTGTACATATATATGCTAGACTGAGATATATTATATACTATATAGTAAGTGGGGAAAACTCCCCAGTTGATCAGCTTCTTCTAGACGGGTTATTCAAGTGAATACGAAGATTATATGTCTACTCTGAGCAATAACTGTAGCTAGTCTATGCTGATTCCAACACGAAATATAATGTCTAATTAATACTAACAATATTATATTCTGGTATCTTCCTCAACACCTGTATTGGTCAATATAATGAGATTATACTCAGATTATACTTTGTATACAGTGTATACTCTACTCTGTATATACTGTACACTCTGTATATACTGTACACTCTGTATATACTGTACACTCTGTATATACTGTACACTCTGTACACTCTGTATATACTGTACACTCTGTATACTCTGTAGTCTGTATACACTGTATACTCTGTACACACTGTATACAGAGTGTACAGTGTATACTCTGTATACACTGTACACTCTGTATACTCTGTATACTCACTACTCTAAGTGCTGCTGCCTCTTCCCATTCAAAAGCTCACAGAATATGTCCAACACTTCGACTATTGGCACCTTTCCAAACAGAACATTTTCATCCTACAACATTTCTATCCATTATTCATATTTTCACAGCGAAAATGAGTTGATTTATTCATTTGGTAATGTTGCTCTAACCAATCATGACACAGTTTAAATATTTAATTACCCACTGAAGCTAGTGTAGCTGTTAGTGTATACATGATTATTACAGTTGTAAGCAGCTTGGACAGAGTGAGGTGTTGCATAATATTACTGCTGTTGGACTATCAACCTATTAGTAGAATGATGACTTTCAGCTGTTGACACTCACTATCTATTTGACATCTTCAGAGGAAAGAAGGTTCTGGAAGGAAAGAAGGTTCCGAAAGCTCTATCACCATGTATTACGTAACATATGCCTGGGAGTCGTCCATCACTAACCCGTATATCAACATGTCCGATGAAGAATTCATGGTTTCCATTAAGCAGACAAATTACTCTGCCGAGATGTCTCTCTGGAGAGAAATGTCGCTGGGGGAGATGATCGTGAAGGTTGTGGTCATGGCTCTGGTGTTTCTCACGGCTGTTACCGGCAACTTCCTGGTCCCGATTGTGTTGCTCAGAGAAAGACGTCTCAGGACTGTCACTCACATATTTCTAGTCAACCTGACAGTGGCGGACATGTTAGTAGCTCTCTCCACCACTTGGGTTCACCTCATAGATGACTTCACTTCCAGGTGGATTCTGGGGGCTTTCGTCTGCAAGTTCAGCACTCTGACTCAGAGTAAGTATGACTCATCCCTGTGTGACTCATTCCTGTGTGCTCCTGAAGGGGGCCTCTTTTACTTTATGCTTCTCTCTATAATTGCTTCGAAATGAAAATGAATGGTTTTTGAAGAGAAAGCAATGAAACGAATGAAATTAACAAGCCGGTTTGTTATTAGTTCTAAATTAAAATCAAACACTCTAAAACTTTTAGTTTACCAAGTTGAGTAAAAGGCAATGTCTGTGTGGTTATGACTAAAGATGTAGGATTTTGTTTATGCAGTTTGGATTTGTTTTAATTGAATAACTAGCTATCTGTAGGAATTAATAGTGCTGTAAGACAAACGCCACACCAGCTATCAGCATTAGTTTATTTATTTATTCCTAGTAGAAAGTAGAAAATCACTGCCTTATCATTTAACTTTTATATTCACAGCATCTACCATAAAACTAATTCTCTTAAGTGTCAGAATAAACAAGCAGAAGAGATAAGTGCTAAAATATCTCTAAACATTACTATTGATTATTCGTATTTTACCTCTACAGTCTACATATTATATGTGATATAAATTTAGTGTGATAACTTATATAGCTGAATACAATATAGTATATAGACCTGGAACAAAGCTACAGGTATATTACAGGTAGTATTTGTATATTAATAAACCATCAGACTACCTACATCTCTATTTCAGGTAATCATTGAACTATTAACGCAGGTAGACTGCTGGCCTTTCATTAACCAACTTTTCCTAATGCTTTGGTATAGACTTAATGTAGCACAGTTTCATCTAAGAGATAGTATAGGGGGGTATCTATCCACCCCCAAACAGTGCAGCCAGTAGCATGTTCCAAAGTTCTTAGGCTTCAATATTTTGAGACAAAACCAAACCCAGTAGTCTTCTAACAGATATTTATAGAATATTGTGATGTATATTCTATAAATTGACTTCACTGGACAGTAAGCTGTTAGTTGGTGTAACCTGTTCTATGATATAAATATAACAGAACATAATCTTGCCATCATAAACATGACACAAACTCTTCAACATTGTTTACATTAAGGTATACAGAGTGAACCTGCGCAGTAAACTTCTCAACTCTAAAGGCTACTTCATGTCCATCTCTAACACAATGTGCTGCCTACGTTATAGCAGCCACTCTGTCCTACTGACCATACGCTATAGTCTATGGGTTGATCTAAGTATTGTCATATATGTGATGATACTACTCTATAGAATTATCTATGAAATGCTAATCAACTGACAATCCCCAAGCAGCTCCACTCAAAGTGTGAATTATTTTAAATAATTATGAAACAGCACAATCCTTGCTGTCAGTCTGATGCTGTCGCTGTTAGCTGTTGATGCTGCTTTGTTTAGGAATACATATTACTTGCTATGAAATGGTTTATATATATAATACAACTTTCACTCTACCCTCCAGTTGTGGCCTTCACAGCCTCTGTACTCACTATGACTGCCATGTCTGTGGAGAGGTTCCACGGAGTTGTCACTCCTTTCATATTCATAAACCACAAGAAGCAGAAAGTCCTGGCGGCTGTTGGAATAATATGGGCAATTTCATTGGCTGTGGCAATGCCAAGCACAAGTACGTCTTGAAATTGTGCCTGAAATATTAAAGTGGATGTTTAAGTAGCACTTGGCCTGGGGGGAGGCTGAGGGGAGTGTTGCTGTGTGGGACACTAGTATGTTCAGATGTTACCCACAGAGTGGTAATACGTCACAGTGTTGATAGTAAATGATTTTGATGTCCTGAACTGAACTGAGTTGAACTGTACTGTACAATATATACTTTCCTTGATGCTGTATTTACTGACAATAATCCAGTTATATAAAACTCTAATATAAAATATAGTAACACCTTATGTTGTATTAATTTATAAAATTGGTTTATTGGAAATGTTGATGTCAGTTGACTTATGCTGCCACATCTTACTTACGGCAGCACAGGTCACAAAACTGACCCTAGATTTGTCAACCTCGGATATCATCTTTAGTTAATTAACCATAAATGTTGTAATCGAAGGTGTCAGAGTGGTTTGTGCGAAATTTTAATTAAATCTTTTCTATATCCTTAATTGCTTTACTATTTGACAGTGGATATGTGAATTAATATGTTGTTATTTTACATAACTTCAATGTTGGTAATGGTAATTACAATCTCACATTCTACTGATAGAAATTATTATTACTGAAGTGGCTGTTTTTGGTGGAGTGTTACTGTGTTGTAGTTGTGGTAGAGTAATACTGTGTTGTAGTTGTGGTAGAGTAATACTGTGTGTGTGTGGTAGTCTCCATTTCCTGTGGGAGTCTCACAGGTATTTATAAAGTTCACCACCATTTTCAACTCTGCAGTTTCTAGGCCGGTGACATTTTATAAATACCAGAAAATGTAGTGTCGTATACTAATAACAGTAAACAGTATAAGTAATACAGACCAACCAAACTCCTGTTCACTGCCAGTGCTTGTATGATATTCCTGAGTGGACTGTTTATGTGTGCTATAAGGACCTGTAGAGTCTATAGAGTGATGTAGGCAGCTAATCTAGATCTTTCTATTGGCTGAATATATTCTTCTAGAATGTTCCACAAGACATCTAGATACTTACATGCAGTTACTTTATTTCCTGTTCCATTTCCTTCAGTTCTCACAGAGGTCAAGGTCAGGGAGTGGGCCAATCACAATGAGGTCTTCTGCAACACTAAATGGGTGACTTCCAGTTTCACAGGAAATGCAGTTCACAGAAAGGTGTACGCTGTAATAGTAGCCTTTGTCCTCTACGGCCTCCCAATGCTAGTGATGACGGTGGCGTACGCTGCTATCATCTTCAAGATAAAACTCAGACAGCCCGACATGTTTGAACTGAACCCCAAGGAGCAGAGACGGGCTCACAACAAGAGGAGGAAGGTGCGTGCTAATAGCTGAGCTAGTCATGTGACTTGGTGTGCAGACGACATATGAATAAGTACAGCTGGAAATATGGCTGTGTGAATATCTTATATATAACATGTGAGATGGAATACCTTCAAGAAATAATATAATATTATGTAAATTTGATATTTTATTAGATGTTTGGTGATTACTAGGTAACAGCAATGCTGATAGTTCTACTGACTGTGTTTACTTTGTGTTGGCTGCCGTTCCAGTGTGTCATGTTATACCAGGAGTTCCACCATTCTGGGTCCGGGCAGGTTCGGCAGATTATTATATTATATTGTATCATGTTGTGTTGCATTATATGGTATTATATCATACGTCATATTATATCATATCGCATAGTATCATATCATATTGTTTAGTATCATAACGTATTTCCTGCTGTATCTACAACTCTTCGTATGCAGAGGTAAGAACTTCTAGCTCTCTCATCATAACTCATTTACCTACAAGCTGCGTGTTGACTCCTGACTAAAGTTAATCCATTTACCATAATAATACAGGAGTTTATCCAAGCAGCTGCCACGGTGTTGGAGTAGAATCAAGTGTTGTAACTCAGCTAATAGAATTACTTGACTCTGTAGTTTCACTTAGAATCAACGAGTGTCCTTTAAACTATCAGCTTCTCTCTGACACAGCATGACATTGTAAAGGGCTGCAAATGCAGCCATACAGCTCTCTCCACGCTATCAATTAACTCTGCATCAGCTTAGTGATATTATGTTGCTTATTCATGCCGTCTGTTAAAGTTACATCTGGGTTTTTAGATATCCTCTGAAGAGTTAGCTAGCTCCGTGGTCCAACTGGGACACTGGGATGGGATTTGTTGCTGTTTTCAGATTGTATAATAGATTATATTACTTAATATATAGTATCAAGTATTATATTATATATTACTTAATATATAGTATCATGTATTATATATTATGTATTACTTAATATAGTATCATGTATTATGTATTATATAATACTCAATATAGCATCATATATCTTGTAGGAAGTCACAGCATCATTGAGGGGTATTCAAATCTACTGCAAGTACATGGCCTACGCAAATAGCGCCTTCAACCCCCTCATAATCGTCTGCTTCAGTCAGAAGATAAGAGCTGGTGAGTGGATATTAGTTGAAGGGGCGGAGCTAGTAGTAAATGTGGGAGGGCCTCTAAATCCCTTGAGTTAAATAATTTAACTTAGAAAGGTTTATTCGGTGCTTGTCAATTCAACAGACAGCAGGTAAAGTTTATACAACCTCCACAGCAGGTAAAATTTATGCACCTGTCTCCTACCCCATCAGAGTGATAAAATGTTTTCCATCCCCAGGGAAGTTGACTGATTTCAGCTGATATAGAGTTTCCACGTGATGATATATTTCATATAATTTAGTAGAAAAAGGAAATACCAGAACTGCACTATTAGTGTATTCTAAAGCATGTATGAAACACTTCCCACATTTTATTTTATCAGATATCAATTCTAATCATGAAGGAGCACATATTTCTATATGATATATAATGAAGTGTTAAGGGCAGAAAACTCTTAATATTGACAGGTTCATTGGAATCCACTACCACACCCTTATTACACCCACAGGCCTGTATTCCTTGACTTTGTCCTCCAACTTAAAGAGCAAAACTAACCTGAAATGTGAAATAAAGACAATAAAATTGACATTGTTTGTCTGCAAACTTACCCAAATTTGAATGTTAGAGGGAGTTATGTCCCCTGTTATGTTTTATCTCATCAAATGAAGAACCTCGCTCGGTTTTCAAGATAAATTTTAAAATTCTCAACTCAATTTTAATTTGGTTTCTACAAAAGTGGTCAAATCAATATTTCATGTATGAATTTACATGTTAATAGATTAAATGGAACACGAGTATTATGAATTATTTATAGAAAGCTGCCGGGCAGTAGGGAGATATGTTACATTAACATGCTGATAGTATTATATATACTAACGTGTTGATAGTATTATACACTAACATGTTGATAGTATTATACACTAACATGTTGATAGTATTATACACTAACATGTTGACAGTATATATTATACTAATGTGTTGATAGTATATACACTAATGTGTTGATAGTATTATATATACTAACATGTTGATAGTATATATACTAACATGTTGATAGTATATATATTAACATGTTGATAGTATTATATACTAACGTGTTGACAGTATTATATACACTAACGTGTTGATAGTATATATACTAACGTGTTGACAGTATATATACTAACGTGTTGACAGTATATACACTATAACGTGTTGATAGTATATATACTAACATGTTGACAGTATATACACTATAACGTGTTGATAGTATATATACTAACATGTTGATAGTGTATACACTAACATGTTGATAGTATATACACTAACGTGTTGACAGTATATACACTAACGTGTTGACAGTATATATACTAACGTGTTGCCGTTATGGTTCCAGCAATATGCAGCCTGCTGAAGCCAAGGAGTGGAGCGCTGCAATGTGGGGGTCATGCCCCCAAGAGAGGAAACAGTGTCAAGTCCTTAACAAGAAGGACTTGGGTCTGACTCGCGGACTCGTATCATGTGACTTGAGACAAGTTGTTAGTTGAGTCACATGACTTGAGAGCTGGACAATGCGGGCCATAGATTGTACCCCCCTCTCTCTCTCCCTTGAAAGTCTCAGCAGCCAGATGATTCATTGTATACACAGGAAGATTTTAACAATTCTAAACAAACAGTGATTTTATCTTCTCTAACATATTCAGAGCCAAATTCTCTATCATTATATGCATGTGGTTTTACATTATTCTGTCATAATTATTACATTCTTAGATTTGCCTTCCCATGACGTAGATGTTGATATATTGAAATGCTTATACTTTCCTCTTTATGCGATATATTATAATAAAGTAGAGTAGAATATATATACATATATATAGCATATATTATTTACAAGTTATCTCATATGGTATAAAAGTATGCAAACATTTTTATTCTAATTTACTTTCTATGTTCTCTCTATATATGGTGCATGGCTATAATCTTCTTCCAGCAGAAAGAAGGAAATCGGGCTGGCATTTCACCCACCCGTATATATACATGTTTTATGATAAACCACACAGTTTCAAAATTTTGAAATAAAAATAAATATATTATGTATTTTTGTAATTCGTTTATATTTGTAAATCATAGTCTTTTATTGTTTTACTATTTATTGTTGGAACCATTGTCAGTATTATGTTGCTTGTATGGCTGTGTTAGTCACATTAGCTTGTATGTTTTTGAAAATATAGAAGAAAATCTAGTTTCTATATAAAATAATATAGTTGCAATTTGCAAACTTTCAGTGGTTTTTCAAGCTGGACACAAGGATAACTCCCAACAGTTATTGAATATCGTATTACAAGGTGGTTGACACTCAGTGTCGAGTGAACAAGGTGTGCCGATGTAATACTAGACCTACTACTTTGTTAGTGCAGCGGGCAAACTTTTCATTTTATTTGTTTTAATAATAATGCTTAAATATAAAAATCTGTTACTTGAAACAGAGGTTGATTATGCAGCTGTTGGGAGTTCAAACAAGTGTTTAGTAAGACTCAGCAAATTTAGCAGCAATCCAGGAGATTAACAATATATAATGGCTCTCAATGTTGGTATACACTACTTATTAGGAATGTTACACATTTCTCACCATGTGATATATGATTTGATAATATAAAGACATACAGGCATATACCCAAAGTCTCTACTCACATCTTTGACATTTTGATGCTTTTTTAAAATTATGTCCAAGCTTTAAAGCTTGATAGCTTTATAAAGCTTAGATTCTGTAAAAAAGCTTTTAGACTCTGAAGCTATTATCTGCCTGTACTTGCTGCAGGACTACCAAATATAAAGTAAGTAATGGGCCAGTTATATAATATTTAAGTGGAAGAGGATCCCATTTTCCTTATGACTCGAGTAGATATGCTATATGTTGTGGTAGTAATCAGGGAGAATAGACAATGACTGTGTTAATAATATATTCAACACAACAAAGGAAATAAGGAAAGGGTTAGTAATTGCAAGGACGTGATTCAGGATGGTTATACATTATATGCTTATTATCAATTCCTTAACTCATGCTGGCTGTGGCATACCTCCTGCTATATATTATTATAATATATTAATTGTATTAGCGCAATTAGTATAAAACCCTCATTCTGCTAATCATTTACAGATGAAGTGTGTAGGGGTATAAGCTGCTTCACTTTCTGCTGCCTTCAGTTACTGCTGCCTCTGTCATTGCTGCCGGTAGTTGAGTCTGAGAATCTCTTGAAGGTAGACATCTAATACTGCAGGTAAATTCTATAATACTGCAGGTAAAGTTTATACTGTGTAGTTTAGATAGAGATTGTCAGTAGGTAATATAATGTATGTTCTGAAATTACTCTCATCATATAACAGCTGCTAGTGTATATTACGTATAACTATTACTATATTATTATAACCATTTTATCTCAAAGCAGCATTAAACTGGTAGGAGAGCTTCTATTTTATTCTATTAGCATAAATATAGTCGTATAATCTTCAAACTTCATATTTTACTAGTTTAAAACTATAGGAGAAAGTTACACAATAAATTCTTGTAACTGGCAATAAAATACAACAAATAGAGAGATGTGAATTATGTTTACCTGTATTATGAATTGCTGACGTTAGTTCTTCATTTTATCTACATAACTTACCTCATTACACCTACATGAGTAATACACTTACCTCAGTACTACACTTACCTCAGCACACTTACACTTACAGTAACCTCCATCATTATTACATAACAGGCTCTTACTTCAGCAGTTTAAATTAAATTTCATAGTAAAATCTGTATTGCAGGTAACCTTCACCTCTGATAACATGGAGTCTAGACCAATGGGAGTGAAGGTAAGAAATAGATATACAGATTCACTCTGTATTACCTCTGAAGGTGTTCTGTTAGTCCAACTGTATGCTTGATATACTTCCATAGCAGAGAGCTCTTCAGTATGTCAGTATAGGACATTGACCTCTAAGATATGTACTGCCGCACTATGAGGTCTACAACCTCAGTGGTATCTCTTTGATGATGTGTGATGAGATATGTTTAGTATACCACATGCTATACTTAGTATACTACATGCCATACTTAGTATACCACATGCTATACTTAGTATTTCACATGCTATACTTTGGTATAGTGTTTCCTGACACCAGCTTATAGCAGGCAACCAACAGCTTCCTAATTCGATCACTGATATTCAAAGAAAACCTTCACATGTGTCACTAAGAGCCGGTTGTTTATTTATACCCCCCCCTTTATATCAGTACTATTGAAATGTAGATTTAAGGCTAATAAAGAGTGAAAGTTTACGTTATCAAATCATGTCTACATCCTTCTTCCCCATAATTCATGTATAAAGTATAAACATGTGAAGTTTCTATTAAGTAAAAAAATCACAACTATATTATTATTGTGGCTGACTTTCTAATTCCATGGTAACTGTTGCTAAGCAGGTTGTTAGTGGATTTAGTTACAAGCTGTACTGTGACTATCTATGTTGATATGTTGCTACGTAGTTGTTGATATGTTGCTACGTGGTTGTTGATATGTTGCTGCGTAGTTGTTGATGTGTTGCTAAGTAGTTGTTGATATGTTGCTATGTGGTTGTTGATATGTTGCTAAGTAGTTGTTGATATGTTGCTACGTGGTTGTTGATATGTTGCTATGTGGTTGTTAATA
Source organism: Bugula neritina (assembly GCA_964035545.1). Lineage (NCBI taxonomy): Eukaryota > Metazoa > Bryozoa > Gymnolaemata > Cheilostomatida > Bugulidae > Bugula > Bugula neritina. Next base: position 275,524 of record OZ037765.1, on the reverse strand, counting down.
TGTTGCTAAGTATTTGTTGATATGTTGCTATGTGGTTGTTGATATGCTGCTAAGTAGTTGTTGATATGTTGCTATGTGGTTGTTGATATGTTGCTAAGTAGTTGTTGATATGTTGCTATGTGGTTGTTGATATGTTGCTAAGTAGTTGTTGATATGTTGCTACGTGGTTGTTGACGTGTTGCTAAGTGGTTGTTGATATGTTGCTAAGCAGTTGTTGATGTGTTGCTATGGTTACTATTACAGTTAGTCTCGAGGTATGATCCGGCTGCAGAGACAGAAGTGAGAGACTGGATCAGAGAACTCCTCAACACAGACTTACCTCCTGGACCAGAGAACATGCACAGGAACCTCAGGAGTGGAGCCGTGCTAGTCAAGTAAGAAACTCTTTTATTAGTTTCTCTCCAGAGTGACTTGAGAGAGTACCTGAGAGCTCACTGCATGCTCTTAGACAGAAAGTGATGAAGTGTGCTCACTACTCACTAGTTGTGGTATATAATATAACATTTTCTATTTTACAGTCTTGTGAAGACAGTCTACCAGGGTTCAGCTGATCTCCCTCCGGCAGCACAAAGTTACTTGCCTTTTATCAAACCTAACAACTCACCTGTTTCATTCAGACAGGTAAATATATATATATATATTATATACATTATATTGTGGTACTATATTAAGGTATTATATATTATATTGTGGTACTATATTAAGATATTATATATTATATTGTGGTACTATATTAAGATATTATATATTATATTGTGGTACTATAATAAGATATTATATATTATATTGTGGTACTATATTAAGATATTATATATTATATTGTGGTACTATATTACGATATTATATATTATATTGTGGTACTATATTACGATATTATATATTATATTGTGGTACTATATTACGATATTATATATTATATTGTGGTACTATATTAATATATTATATTGTGGCATCATAATAAGATAATATATTTTATATTGTGGTATCATATTAAGATATTATATTGCATTGTCATATTGAGACCACACATTGTTGTCTCAGATGGAGAATATTGAGATATTTCTAAGAGCATGTGAAGCCTACGGTGTACCAGAAACCAGCATCTTCCCTACAAACAACCTGTTTGAGAACAAGAATATGGGGAATGTGATAGACTGCATCATACAGCTGGGTACTCAGGTCAGTTCTCTCTACAAGGATACTCGTGCATAGCACATGGTTGACCAGCTGACCTGTAGCTGCGTTCAGTAGGGACAATAATTTGTGTTGTGTGTGTTAGCATCGGGAAAATTTAAAATAATGTACTTTATGTGGTGCAGATTACATAGTTACATGTCTTATGACTCATCATAGGCGCAGAAGAACAACTTTAATGGCCCAACCTGCGGACCAAAGCCAACTACCGCACAAAGGAGAAACTTTAGCTACGAGCAGCTGAAAGCTGGACAGGGGATCATTGGGCTACAAGCAGGTACGAACTTGTTGGGAAACAGAATACATAAAAGTTTGGTAGGAATATTGCTACTAGCTGAAGATAAGCTAGGTTAAACAGTGGGAGTACCAAACGACTGTAAATATTGTAGGTTCGAATAAGTTTGCGAGTCAAAAGGGGATGTCCATCGGGGCAGTCAGACATGTTTCGGATATCAAAGCAGACGGAATGACACAGGAAGGTCAAGGTATTATCAACCTCCAGTCCGGCACCAATAAGTTCGCCAGTCAGAAGGGAATGTCTATGGGAGCTGTAAGACACATTTCAGATATACGAGCAGACGACATCTTACCAGAGAGCCATGGTGTGGTTAACTTACAAGCAGGTAAACTTCTAACAGTGGCTGCACACAAACTCAGGTGTAAACCTAGTTAGCTCACATTGACAATGAGAATAAGGTTATATATTTTAGACAATGTTAATTTAAATAATGTAAATTCAAAAAACTTGCCAGATTATATTGGAGCAGGTCCTGAAATAGTGCAAGATGCGGATTAATGGCTAGAGTATAACATGTTACACTGTGTTGTCTGTTGTGTCTCATATTTATAAGTTCTAAAAGTATCGCTAGCTTCTTATTTACTGTAAACTTGGTTTAGAATAGAAAGTACCAAATAACACCAAGTAAGTTTTTACACTATGAGAGCACTTGAATCTACAATTAAACCTATACTTTAAGGAACCAACAAGTTTGCATCTCAGAAGGGAATGAGTATGGGAGCAGTGAGACACATTTCGGACATACGAGCAGACGACATGGCCCAGGAGTCGCAGGGAGTCATCAACCTTCAAGCAGGTACTAACAGGGGGGCCTCTCAGGCGGGCATGTCTATGGGTAGCGTCAGACATATCTCAGACATTCGAGTGGCTCCCATTCTTAGGAACAGTCACGGGATCATAAACCTGCAGTCCGGCACCAACAGCTGCGCGTCTCAGGCGGGCATGAGCATGGGCGCCGGGCGGCATATCACCGACATCGCATCTGGGCGACCCAGCTCAGACAGTGAGGCATTCATACGACTCCAGGCTGGCACTAATCAGTATGCCAATCAGAATGGCGTAAACTTTGGTAAACCTCGTGGCATCAATGACTTAAAAGTGAAGGGTTCTGCGGTGAGTGATAATAGCGATTACTTTAGAAGGTACTACGACTATGACTACCGCCCGGTGTTAGGTGCAACGCAAGTCTATAGAGATGATGATGGTGACTGGTTGTAAGGCTGGAGTGTCAGTTGTATTAAAGAGTCAGTCAAATCAATGATATTTTGGACAACGTAGACATGCAATAGAAATAGCAAGAAACATGTTAAACTTAGACCTATGTGAAAACTAGTTGAATTAGGTTTTTTGATATGCATTTTAGTTGTCCTCTCAGATTTTAGTAATAGGAAAATTTTTAGTCTAGCATCAGGAGTTAATGTCCAGTGGAAGTCAGAATAACACGAACACATCTGTTACACTATGGCAAAATATTTTGGGGATTGAACATTGCTTAACATAAAGTTTATTTCAGATTAAAATACTAACTACTTGAATAGACATTTTTTCTATAATAATCGATTTACCAAGACTTTGAGGAAAAGTTCAAGTTACATTCTTTGAAAACATGAAAGTAAATTCCACTTTCGCAAATTGTAACCAAAGTAATAAATGTAACTGAAAATGAGTGTAACTAAATGAATAACTATTACGCTGAAACAGTTGATGGTGTGAATACACAGCAATGTGCTGTAACTATGACGAGATATTAAACTAAAATGTGAACTATGCTAAAGCAATACTTTCTAATGGGAGAAATAAAAAGAGTAAATATTTGTTTTAATCTAATTTCATGTTAAATGCATGTAAAAAGAATCTAATAAAGAAGCTATTTCTCAGTCAGCAGAACTCACGAACTGCTGTAGTGAAATACGTCTGCATTAGAATAAACTCATAATTTTATTGTTGAGAAGATGTTTGCCAATGTACATAATGCATACATATTCTCATAGTATACTGCATTTAAACTAATTACTTCTATGCCTGTATGTGCATTTCATTAGCAAGGTCTACCATAAGCTTGTAACTAAATAGAGAAATGCTGATTAACTTAAGTCATGGAGGACTCATGCAGTGGCAGTCACTTTATCTTACAAGAGTATTGCTACACACAAACAATGTGGGCACAGTAATCATGTTAATTATTGCATAATGTATATGATTGTAAGTGAAATGCAAGCTTGTCTAACTACTCAAGATGATCAAAGGGTGAGTCGAATACTCGTTGTGTGTCACATGATCCACTCCTACTTCCTGTCTGTCTTTCCGAGGTCACCCCAAGGTCGTATTTTATGTTAAGCCGCTTTTGTTACTAGTAGCAGTAAAGTATACACGTGTCCCTCTGCCCAGACTACAGAGCTGTGTGTCTGGTCAACCTCTGCCCAGACTACAGAGCTCTGACTCTGGTCAACCTCTACAGTGTGCTGTCACTTAGCAAACTCTTTTGGGGTTAACGGAAAACTTGAAGTTGTTGCAGTTTAGCATAAAAAGTGTGTGTACCAGTGAAATAGGCATCATAGAAAGGAAAGTTGGCTGTAGTGTACACCACATTGTCTTATTTAAAATGAGTATATGGCAAGTTTTCTAACCACTCAAGACTTGCTAGGTGGCAGGTGAACAAGGCACACAGTAAATTAGTGGTGTTGCTTCTTAGCTTATTTACCATTAAACCTCCTTTTATTGTCTAGTCAAGGATCCAACCAGCAAATAGATGTTGTTTTATACAAACTGAAGATGTTTTACTGTTTAGATACCTACAGGTGTGGGTAGTGGGTTATCAGCTGCTTCATGGAGTGTAATATTAGGCCATCATCTAGTGAAACCAGCTACTACTGTAGGACGGTGACACATATTTCATACCACTACATACCTCCCTGTGTTTCCCGCATACCTATACCACCCTCTATCGCAATCTCTGTTGGTCAATTAAGGCCTTGATTCGTGGCACTCAGTAGAACATTTGGGTAGTCATTTGGTACTGTGCCAAATGATAGATCAGTCAGCCTCTTAAAATATCAATTTTAAATACTTATTGTGAGTCATTAATTTAAATACTTCAGTTTATCAGCGCTTAAACAACACCCAGCTATGCTACTCTTATGAGGTCTTCATTTTTTGTATAAATTTCAGGAACAAATCAGTTCGCTAGTCAGAAGGGAATGTCGTTTGGAAGTTCACGCCATGTTTCTGATATCCATGTGGATAACATGTCAAGAGATTCACAGGGTCTTCTAAACCCTCAGATGGGTACCAACCAGTTTGCCTCACAGAAGGGGATGGCTATGGGGAAGAGTAGACATGCAGCAGATATTAAGAGTGGTGACATGTCCATGGAGAGTCAAGGGGTCATCAACTTACAAGCTGGTAAGTTTCTACTCATCAAAATTCTGTTCTAGATATTTTAATGAATCGCTTTTGGTTTGTAACTCACATGTTCACATGTGTTCAATTTAAAGCATCCCTCATGCTTAAAGCCTCAGAAAACTAAACACACTTTTTAAACTGGTTATAACAAAAGTACAAATAATCAATTTTAGATTTGGCTTTAACTTTTTTTGTATTATTTAATTAAATAAGAAAGTGTTCATTGCCTCATGTAAATTACAGGAACAAATAAGTTTGCTAGTCAGAAGGGAATGTCAATGGGAAGTTCACGCCATGTCTCTGATATCCACGTGGATAACATGTCAAGAGATTCACAGGGTCTTCTAAATCCTCAGATGGGTACCAACCAGTTTGCCTCACAGAAGGGGATGGCTATGGGGAAGAGTAGACATGCAGCAGATATTAAGAGTGATGACATGTCCATGGAGAGTCAAGGGGTCATCAACTTACAAGCTGGTTAGTTGATTTCTTTCACATATGTTAGTTCTGATGAATTACTCTCCGTGAATAAAGATTCAAATCAAACGGAAAAGTTGCAGTGACTTATTAAAAAAACCAAGCCATTCTAAGTTTCAACATAAAAAAGGTTCAAGCTATAAACTTTGTATGATACAGAAAATGTTACAAATAAAACGGCATTTCATTAATAAATAGAATCTCTCTGGTGAGCACTCTCATAAATGTGCAATATTTTAATAAATTTTTTCTAAATGAAAATGGAAAATTTTACCCGTCTATATTTCGCAGGAACAAATCAGTTTGCCAGTCAGAAGGGAATGTCAATGGGAAGTTCACGCCATGTCTCTGATATCCACGTGGATAACATGTCAAGAGATTCACAGGGTCTTCTAAACCCTCAGATGGGTACCAACCAGTTTGCCTCACAGAAGGGGATGGCTATGGGGAAGAGTAGACATGCAGCAGATATTAAGAGTGGTGACATGTCCATGGAGAGTCAAGGGGTCATTAACTTACAGGCTGGTAAGTTTCTACTCATCAATATTCTGTTCTAGATATTTTGATGAATCAATTTTGGTTTGCAACCCACATGTATTCATTTTCAGACATCCCTCATTCTTTAAACACCAGAAAACATATGATGCTTTTTAGGATGAAGAAAGTACAAAATATTAATGAATTTTGAATTTGTATCAACTTTTTGGTGCAATTTAATAAATTTAAAGAAGTGTTTTTGTTTTATGCAATTTCTAGGAACAAATCAATTTGCAAGTCAGAAGGGAATGTCAATGGGAAGTTCACGCCATGTCTCTGATATCCACGTGGATAACATGTCAAGAGATTCACAGGGTCTTCTAAATCCTCAGATGGGTACCAACCAGTTTGCCTCACAGAAGGGGATGGCTATGGGGAAGAGTAGACATGCAGCAGATATTAAGAGTGATGACATGTCCATGGAGAGTCAAGGGGTCATCAATTTACAAGCTGGTAAGGTTCTACTCATTAATATCTTTTGGGTTTATAATGCATATGTAATCATTTTAAAGCAGCCCTTATTCTTAAAGCTTTAGAAAACTAACTATGCTTTTTAAACTGGTGATAGCAAATGTACAAATATTTTATTTTTAGATTGGGGTTTAACCTTTTTGTATGATTTAGTAAAATAAGACAGTGTTCATTGTGTTTATTGTTTTTATGTAACTTTTAGGAACAAATCAGTTCGCTAGTCAGAAGGGAATGTCGATGGGAAGTTCACGCCATGTCTCTGATATCCACGTGGAGAACATGTCAAGAGATTCACAAGGTCTTCTAAATCCTCAAATGGGTACCAACCAGTTTGCCTCGCAGAAGGGGATGGCTATGGGGAAAAGTAGACATGCCGCAGATATTAAGAGTGATGACATGTCCATGGAGAGTCAAGGGGTCATCAACCTACAGGCTGGTAAGTTGGTGTCCTTATATAGTCAACTAATTCGTTTTTCAATGTCATTACTTCATATTATATTATTTTCGATGCTTTTAATAATGCCTCCATTTATAGCACTTATAGTTATGGTACTTGTAGTTCTGGTACCTCTAGCTACAATGCTTCTAGGAATATCACTTTTAATAAACTTATACTTTTTTTCAGGAACAAATAAGTTTGCGTCACAAAAGGGAATGGCGATTGGTTCGATTAGACACGTCTCAGACATCAACACGGGAGAGTTTTCACAGGAAAGTCAAGGGCTCTTGAATCCCCAGCTGGGAACTGGAAAGTACGCGACTCAAAAAGGAATGTCAATGGGTAGTGTCAGACATGTATCCGATATAGATGGCGGCAGCATGTCACAATCGGGTCAAGGTATTATTGGACTGCAAGCGGGAACTAACAAATTTGCAACACAAAGGGGAATGTCAATCGGAAAAGGGCGCGGTGTGAGTGACATGCCGATAGCTAAGATATATGACGAATTCTGAAACTTCAAACTCTGATATGGAGGTGAATGCTTTCGATTCATTTTGCAGAATAAAAAAAGTGTCTTAGTAAGAGTAATGTAATTAAGTGCATATCTTTATGGTGTCACTGCAGCTTTAACAGAAAACTAGATTTATGTAGATTACATAATGGTAATTATTTGTCATATGACTTGCAATATAAACTACCATCAAGATTGATAAGTTTTTCCTTTTCTATTATCAAAGTCTTGAGTAAATTGAAGTTAGATTATCTTCTTTGGAATAATTAGCTAGTTTACTGTTAAACTTTTGTATGCATTGATTTAGACACACCCACTTGTTGTGTTTCTTTTGTATTCCCCAATTTTCTTCTTTCTATAACCAAATGTTTCTTTACAATATATTTTATTAATCAATATCATGAAATCTATGAAATGCTCAACAAGATAAGCTCTTAAAAATATTCAACTATTGATATTCAGATAGAAATTAGTTTTACTGCTTTCAATAACTGTTAGTTTATTATGATAAATAAATGTTTAAATGTACAAGCCAAAAAATTACCTTTAACATTTAAAGGGGGCCTTAACAAACGCTTGCCTAGTTTGCTAGTATGTTATACATATTACTTACAACTGATGAATAAAACATGACACAATTAAATCATACTTGCTATTAAACAATATACTGTAGCACATACTGTAGCGTATACTGTAGCGTATACTGTACCGTATACTGTAGCGCATACTGTAGCGTATACTGTAGCCTATACTGTAGCGTATACTTAGTGTACACTGTAGCGTATACTGTATCGTATACTGTAGCACATACTGTAGCACATACTGTAGTGTATACTGTAGCGTATACTGTAAATATCACAATAAATTTGTGTACCTTTGAGGGTTACTTTGAGTCATCAGTCAAAGGGATGTCCACAACATTGCAACTAAAAAACATAAGTAATGAAACACTCAGGGGGAGATTACTATTCGTCTTTTTATGACTAATCTTGCATATTTTTGAGATAATTTTTGTCACGGACTACCCGAGTATTTTCATATTCAAACTGTGTAAGTAGAGCTCAGTGCTCAGCTAAACAAGAATTAAAAGTAACGATACATGCATCCATTGACTATGAACTAGTAACTAGTCATTAGTAAGTAGTCATTAGTCACTAGTCACTATTTAACTAGAAAACAGTAACTGATCACCAGTAACTAGTTGACTAGTCACTGGGGCTCGTGCTGAGCTGAAGGAGTTGTCACATCTCTGTAAAACTCACCCTAAGAGGCCTCTCCCGGACCAGACACGAGGAATCAACTCTAATCTCAGCTCCTGACCGTCTCTCTCCACCAGCAGTTTCACCACTTTCTGAAGCATTAGAATAAATGACAAAACTCTAGAAACAAACTATCACAAATGATTCTCAGTCTAGAGTCATCCATCTTGAAGATACATGAGAAGACAACTGCATAATAAACTATTGTCAGCAGCACAGCACTGGTGATAGTTTAGATCTGACTACTGACAGCAGGTGGTTACTGTGGCAGGACAAGCAGGTGGTTACTGTGACAGGACAAGCAGGTGGTTACTGTGACAGGACAAGCAGGTGGTTACTGTGACAGGACAAGCAGGTTGTTACTGTGACAGGACAAGCAGGTGGTTACTGTGACAGGACAAGCAGGTGGTTACTGTGACAGGACAAGCAGGTGGTTACTGTGAAAGAACAAGAAAGCATGTAGAATGTTTCACTCACATCTTTACTGTGTTGAACTACCAGGGAAATGTCTTGAAGAGTCTTGAAATTGGCTGCCGTGACACTGCCAAACTGCTTGATGATGTCATCAGTTTGCAGACCCTGAAATAAAGCAACGTGCAAATGCTTTTCATCAGAAAATTGCATTTGGTAAATCTTATCCTAGTTATACAGTTACCAGTTACCTTGGAACTAGTTACTAGTAGTTACTACTAGTAACTAGCTGCAGACATCACTAGAAGCTACTGAGTCATTACAGAATGCTAGAAGAGACAAACCGATAGCGCTGCCGGGCTGGAGGTGCTGACTTGGTTGACTTTGAGGAAGGCCCTGAGTCTGGCAGCGGTGCTTGTGGAGGGGGAGTTTGAGGGGAGATTCCCGGTGGAGATGGACTGTGTTCTTCTAGCACAGTCATGGATTTGGTAGAGCTTGCTCTCGATATCCTTCATCACAGCTTTGTGGTCATTAGTTAGACCTGTAATAGCAGACGTTGTGAGATCCAGAGAGCTGAGAGGAAGCACACAACTGTTTCAATGGTTGAAGGCCGTCTGCTGTTTAGTAGTTTATAATTTATTGACAGTTCAACAGAAAAACCCAACATAAATAAACCATCACAAGTGTACAACAAGAAATAGGATAAGAAGCTGGCAAATGTAGCCGTCACTCAGTTGTAACAACTTTAGTTTAAATTTGGAGCCTATTTTCACCATTTTGAAGTATTTAAAAACTTGCTAAATTAAAAACCACAAGTTGACACAATTCTAGATGCTCAGACGCTCACACTCTACAATAGCTTTCCTTCAATCACTCTAGTCTAAACCACAATAACATGCAGGTAAACTTATTCCACTAACATATTATCTGATGACGAGCGTGTCGTACAGAATATACGTCTATGTCTGCTCGGGGATATCCCTCCACGTCCACAAGAGCTCCTTCCATCCCCACATTGTCATTCTACAACCAGTTTCAAAACATGTTCACTTGAGTATAAGTGTCTCCATGTTAGAACATGATTTCTTTTATAAAAACTACACATCCAAAATCTAACCTAGCTTAACAGCAGCTAGTATTATAAGTTTATTACTGATGTAGAAAGTCCCTTAGAGTATAATATAAACTGTAGTTATAGTAGGTGAGTATTTCTAATCCTCAATCTCAGAGAGTAGAGGCATCGAGAATGTCAGGTACTTCATTTTCATCCAGACTAACAACCAGCAGTCTACCACTCTATAACTAAGATAAGCATATGAACTGAATATAGTTCTGTTAACTGTTCCCTTAACACTTGGTTACGATGTTATAGGAGAACTGTACGTTCTATATCAAGTGTAGAGCCAAGCCTCTTCTCAAGCTGATATTCCTCTTAGAGTCAGTTGGCATATATTGAGCAAACTAATAAGGCCACTCAGTAACTTTAGAAGCAAGTATTTCTAGGTTATACTATTTACACCATACTAATACTATGAGCAATACTAATAGTAAATCTAATACTAATAGTAATGCACATTGCTACTCACGTTCATATTGCTACTATATGCCGATGCAGACTACCAACTCCAAGACTCCAGTTTATAAATAGTTCTCACATTTCACTTAATAATGCTCATACTGATACTGAAAATGCAAGTATTCCCTATTGTAATTATGGTTACTCCGCCAACAGTAGGCCTAACAGTTTTACTGTCTCAGTACTATTACTATTAGTATTACATTTACTTATATTAATACTATAACCCTAAGCTTAGTTTGGCAGTAATCCAAGGGGAAGGTGTTCGCAGTTACTGTAATTCAAACGTAATAATGACATAGACTTCAATTTTGTAAGTTAAACTTAAAGTAGCAGCAACGGTACCTCTAAGAGTAAGAGTAAGTCTAAGACAAACGCCAAGAAAATGAAAAAGTAAAAGTAAAATTCTTAAAGTTCAAGCTAAAGCCAAAGGACAAGTCATATTGAAATACAAGTAGTATACTCATACTGACACTGATTTTGTAAGTGTCACTTATTTACAGTAAGACTAAGTATAACTAAGTCACTGTCAGAGTGTGACTACGTCACTACTGTGATGTAACACTGACACTGACAGTGACAGTGGCTGTCTCAGTTTCAGTTTGTGTCAGAGTGCAAGTAACTTACAGTTGATAAAACTTCATTTAGCTCTGCTATTTGAGATTCAATTTCTTCTTTTTTCTTTGACAGTTCTTTATATTCTAGTTGAAGCTCATCCATCTTATCTATAATTAGCCAACCATTCACAGTATGAGTATATGAATTCTCAATGAAAATTAACCAAATACATGTCTCATCAACTTTACAGGAAACTGTATATACAGCTTAATAGTTGATACGCTAAAAACTTTTTAATATTTGCCTCTGCTCCTAGCTGTCCTTTGACTACAAATGAACGAACATGAAACAAAATTTTGCACACGATTATCTACTCAAGTTCAAGGCTACGTCTGCCGCTAATTTTCATTTTGGTTTTTCACTCTTTACTAATTGAAACAACTAATTAAAATTTTTAACTAGTAATTCAAATTGTTATATTGATTATAATATTTTAAGCATAAGACAAGTTGAAGTATCACTATTAGCATTAGTATTACTAATACTATTAGTATAGACTTTGTTCAAGTATTACATATTGATATACTATTAGTATTAGTATTACTAGCTCAAGCTGTGAGTCAAGATGAAGATGAAAATCAAAATATACTAAAAGTAAACTTAATACTAATACTAATAGTATTACTAATTAATATTGCTATTTATAATTTAGATAGTATAACTATAAGTATAATAATAATATAGTTAGTATCACTGATTAGCAGTACTCTTCACTGGTCGAGGCTCATAAGTCATAACACTATCAGTATCAGTATATTACTATTACTATTAGTATTACTATTAGTATTACTGCCTCTAGTTTTACTATTTCTATTAGATGTAATTAATATTGCTAAGCACTATAACTTATACTGTATAACTAGGTACTATTAGTATTAGTATTAGTATTAGCTTCAGTTCTAAACAACAGCCAACTATTACTAATAAAATTAAATTTAATAAATGATATTTTTAGATTTCTGCTACTATTGCTGATAGCGCTGCTGTTACTTGAACAAGAATCTTGATGATATTTACAGAAATAATTGAGTTTCAAAGCCATCTGAATACTGACCGTTGCTAGAAGATGTGTACGTCTGCATTGGATTGCCGATGAGCTGTGCACGAGTACACTTACTGACTGCAACCTATGTAAGAGCATATATTACTGGGAGAGACTTCTTGTTGGCTACAAGTGGGGCTGCAAGAAGCTATGCTGTTCAGAGATTAGCTTTTCTGTCTTCTGATGCCAGAGTTGTAACTCCCCTCAGAATGAAAGTTCTTAATGTGGCTGAGAAGAACGATGCTGCCAAGTCTATTGCTAATGTCATGTCACGGGGGTCATCTCAGAGAGTAAGTCAGCGTACAGTTGGGTTGGCGGCACTTACATCTCTCTACCTGCTCTGTTTCCTGTAACTTACTTACGGCCGGTTCATTCTATAATTTCTTGATTTTTAGAGAGAAGGGTTTTCGCAGTACAACAAGATCTATCAGTTTGACTACATGTTTCAAGGTCAACAGGTTACCATGGTGATGACCTCAGTGTCAGGTCACCTACAAGATGTAGAGTTTGGTGGACAGTACAAGTCCTGGTATGTTATCACTCTCTAATCTGCCCTCTGCATGTCTGTCTGTAGGGTTTCATATAACCAACAGAACATAATATATTATATTGACTGTCGTCTGCTCTTCTTCCAGGAAGTCCTGCTCTCCTCTCGCCCTCTTTGATGCTCCTCTGGTCAAGTTTGTACCAGACAAGTTCCAACCAATTAAAGTGAGTCTCTCTGAGAACGTGTATTCTCGTATATCCGTATTGTATATTTTATATATCCGTATTGTATAGTTTATATATCTGTATTGTATAGTTTATATATCCGTATTGTATAGTTTATATATCCGTATTGTATAGTTTATTTATCCGTATTGTATAGTTTATATATCCGTATTGTATATTTTATATATCCGTATTGTATAGTTTATATATCCGTATTGTATATTTTATATATCCGTATTGTATATTTTATATATCCGTATTGTATAGTTTATATATCCGTATTGTATAGTTTGTATATCCGTATTGTATAGTTTATATATCCGTATTGTATAGTTTATATATCCGTATTGTATAGTTTATTTATCCGTATTGTATAGTTTATATATCCATATTGTATATTTTATATATCCGTATTGTATAGTTTATATATCCGTATTGTATATTTTATATATCCGTATTGTATATTTTATATATCCGTATTGTATAGTTTATATATCCGTATTGTATAGTTTGTATATCCGTATTGTATATTTTATATATCCGTATTGTATATTTTATATATCCGTATTGTATATTTTATATATCCGTATTGTATAGTTTGTATATCCGTATTGTATATTTTATATATCCGTATTGTATATTTTATATATCCGTATTGTATATTTTATATATCCGTATTGTATATTTTATATATCCGTATTGTATAGTTTATATATCCGTATTGTATATTTTATATATCTGTATTGTATGTTTTATATATGCATATTGTGTATTTTATATATCCGTATTGTATATTTCGTATATCCGTATTGTATATTTTATATATCCGTATTGTATATTTTATATATCCGTATTGTATATTTTATATATCCGTATTGTATATTTTATATATCCGTATTGTATATTTCGTATATCTGTATTATATATTTTATATATCCGTATTGTATATTTTATATATCCGTATTGTATATTTTATGTATCCGTATTGTATATGTTTGTGAATGTGCATCATATTTTGCTTTACACCATGCAACTGTTTTTTTAAATAGATTTCTTGAATAAAGTTATATTGTAGTTACGGTGAGGTTATAATTCTACTTTAAAGTTTCAGCTTATCTTGAGGTTGTTATATTGTTTAATTCTAGGTTTTAGGTTTAGTAGCAGGTGAGGTTTAGGTGAGGTTTAGGTGAGGTACAGGTAGAGTACAGGTGAGGTACAGGTAGAGTACAGGTGAGGTACAGGTAGAGTATAGGTGAGTTACAGGTAGAGTATAGGTGAGGTACAGGTAGAGTATAGGTGAGGTACAGGTAAAGTATAGGTGAGGTACAGGTAGAGTATAGGTGAGTTACAGGTAGAGTATAGGTGAGGTACAGGTAGAGTATAGGTGAGGTACAGGTAAAGTATAGGTGAGGTACAGGTAGAGTATAGGTGAGGTACAGGTAAAGTATAGGTGAGGTACAGGTAGAGTATAGGTAAGGTACAGGTAAAGTATAGGTGAGTTACAGGTAGAGTATAGGTGAGTTACAGGTAGAGTGCAGGTGAGGTACAGGTAGAGTATAGGTGAGGTACAGGTAGAGTATAGGTGAGGTACAGGTAGAGTATAGGTGAGGTACAGGTAGAGTATAGGTGAGGTACAGATAAAGTATAGGTGAGGTACAGGTAGAGTATAGGTGAGTTACAGGTAAGGTACAGGTGAGGTACAGGTAAGCTTGTGATTGCAGAGGACACTTGAAAGAGAGGCCCGAGGAGCTCAAAAGCTCATCATCTGGACGGATTGTGACAGAGAGGGGGAGAATATTGGCTTTGAAATCATTGACGTGGTTACCCAAGGTGTGTGGTATGACGATGTTGATTCTAGTCAGGGTGTATGTGTACCGCCGTAATATCAAATCTGGCCACAAATCGTTTCTGTGCCAATGCTAATTGAAATACTAATTATAGAAAATGACTGCGTGCTATGGTAATACCAGCTCTATATTCTCTGACCATGTGACTCTGTACCGTAACAACGCTGGTTCTACCATTGTTACTTTCTTCTCAGCCAACCCTCGGATCCAAGTGCTCCGAGCCAGGTTCTCAGAAATCACCGCCAACTCCGTGAACAGAGCATTATCCAGTCTCCGCCCTCCTGACCACCTCCAGAACGACGCCGTAGAGGTGAGACGGGAACTCGACCTTCGAATAGGTCAGTACAACTCTCCACGTCCAACTCTCCACGTCCTTGTCTCCACATCCTTGTCTCCACATCCTTCTCTCCACATCCTTGTCTTCACGTCCTTCTCTCCACGTCCTTGTCTCCACGTCCTTCTCTCCACATCCTTGTCTCCACATCCTTCTCTCCACATCCTTGTCTTCACGTCCTTCTCTCCACGTCCTTGTCTCCACGTCCTTGTCTCCACGTCCTTGTCTCCACGTCCTTCTCTCCACGTCCTTGTCTTCACTTTTCATTCTGTCAAACTAAATATTAGCTGTCCATTTCCAGTTTATATTTTTTTCTTTACTATCATATGATATCATGTATAATATCATGCATTCTCTTACCATCTCATATAATCTCCTATATTCTCATATAATCTCATATATTCTCCTATATTCTCGTATAATCTCCTATATTCTCATATAATTTTCACCAGGTGCTGCCTTCACCAGATTCCTCACCCTCAGGTACCAGACGGCATTCCCGGAGCTGGCTGACATGGTCATCAGTTACGGCAGCTGCCAGTTCCCAACTCTCGGCTTTGTCGTTGAGAGATACAAGCAGATTCAGGAGTTCAAGTCTGAACCTTTCTGGAAGTTGTCAAGTGAGTGGATCTTATCGCTCCTGTATCACCCCTGTATCACCCCTGTATCACTTCTGTATCACTCTCTTATCACTCTCTTATCACTCCTGTATCACTCCTGTATCACTCCTGTATCACTCCTCTATCACTCTCATATCTCTCCTGTATCACTCCTGCCTGTATTTATCGCTCCATTCACTCCTGTATCACTCCTGTATCACTCCTCTATCACTCCTGTATCACTACAATATCACTCCTCTATCACTTGGCGAATGATCTGTCCCTGTGTTTTATAGCCACGTTACAAGAAGAGGGGAAGAGAGTTACTTTCAACTGGAAAAGGTACATTTTGTCACGTATTTTAATTGTTTGGTGAACTCATCTACTAGTTAGTATTATTTCCTATTGATCTGGTATTGATCTGGTATTGATACTTATTGATCTGGTATTGATTTCTATTGATCTGGTATTGATCTGGTATTGGTTGATCTCCATAGAGTGCGGCTGTTTGACTACGATGCAGTCAGAGCTCTCTATGAAGAGTGCATTGCTAACCCCGTGGCTACAGTCACAGACGTCAGGAAGAAGAGTAAATCAAAATGGCGTCCAGTTGCCTTGGATACGGTGGTAAGTTTACTCACTCAAGCTTTTAGTGTGTTTCTATTGGTCGAAAGAGTTTACCAAATATGTCAGTGTTTGCTCTTTGTAATGGCTATTTCTATTGGATGAATACATGTAATGCGCTGCGTTTTGATTGGCTGTGATTCTAGTACTGTGCTGCTATTGGTTGAAGGAGTTTGAGAAGCACATGTCGAGGAAGCTGAAGATAAGTGCGAAGACAGCGATGGGCATAGCGGAGAAGCTGTACACTGCCGGCTACGTCAGCTACCCCAGGACAGAGACTAACAAGTTCCCTCACGACTTCAACCTCCGGGAACTGGTGCAGCAGCAGACGGCTGACGCTGCCTGGGGAGGTGGGTGGAACAGCTTTGTGTACTTCCTCTTTGCAGCTCTTTATTATCTCTACACCTCTCCGAGTCTACATGACTTTATATCTAGTATAACGCAGAGAGTTCCTTTTGTGTTGGTAGAGTTTGCTAACAGAGTACTAGAAGAGGGGGTGACTCCAAGAAATGGTAACAAGTCGGACGAAGCTCACCCCCCTATTCACCCGATAAAGTACGCCCCTAGCCTGCAGGTAAGTTGCTAGACTAAGGCTACACTTCCTGTGGGGACTGGGGGCTATGTGAAGGTAACACAGGTTTGTTATATATTCAGGGAGATGAGAAGAGAGTGTACGAGTACATCACCAGACATTTCCTTGCCTGCTGCTCTAAAGACGCCAAGGGGTTTGAAACTACCGTGGAGATTGAGATCTCTTCTGAAAGGGTAATACATTCTCTCTCTTTTAACCCCCCCTTTCTCTCACTCACTCACTCACTATCTCTCTCTCTCTCTCTCCCTCTCACTCACTCACTAGTACTATTACTGTCAGTCACTAGTACTATTACTGTCAGTCATTAGTACTATTACTGTCAGTCACTAGTACTATTACTGTCAGTAACTAGTACTATTACTGTCAGTTACTGTCTGTCTAGTTCACAGCCAGTGGTCTGATGATCTTAGAGAGAAACTACCTGGACGTCTACCCCTATGAGAAGTGGTCTGACAAAGACATACCAGTCTTCTCTACGGGGGACTGCTATCAGCCCGACTCCATACAGGTTGGTTACTGTGTAGATTCTGAAGCTATGCCTTGTCACTGAGACTATGTCACTGTTGAGTTCCATACTGCTCTCTGTAGATACAGTCGGGGGAGACCAGTCCCCCCAACCTGCTCACCGAGGCCGACCTGATAGCCCTGATGGAGAAGCACGGCATAGGCACAGACGCCACTCACGCCGAGCACATTGAGAAGATCCAGCAGAGAAGTTACGCCGGAGTCCAGGATAACAAGTTCCTGCCAGGCAAACTCGGGATGGGACTCGTTGAAGGTCTTTCTTACGATATATCGTATCATATACTGTATATCATATACTGTATATCATACTGTATATCATATACTGTATATCATACTGTATATCGTACCATATATTATACTATATATTATACTGTATATCACACTGTATATCGTACTGTATATTATACTATATATCATACTGTATATTATACTATATATCGTAATGTATATCACATTTCTATTCTGTTGCTAGGTTACGATGCTTTGGGTTTCGAGTTTTCTAAGCCGTACTTGAGAGCTGACTTGGAGAGTGACTTGAAGCTGTACGTATCTTTATGTTGTGATATACTCAGTGTGTATCTCGTATATACTCAGTGTGTGTCTCGTATATACTCAGTGTGTGTCTCGTATATACCCAGTGCGTGTCTCGTATATACTCAGTGTGTGTCTCGTATATACCCAGCGTGTGTCTCGTATAGAGAGAGTATTGTAGCAGTGCATGTAATATTAACTGTAGGCATATTAGTTTAATTTCATTACTTCCTGTTTTATAGGATCTGTGAAGGAAAACGTGCAAAAGATGGTAAGTTATATCATGTACTAGTAGTAGTACTAGTAGTAGTAGTAGTAGTAGTAGTACTAGTAGTAGTAGTAGTAGTAGTAGTACTAGTAGTAGTAGTAGTAGTAGTAGTAGTAGTAGTAGTAGTAGTGGTAGTAGTAGTAGTAGTGGTAGTAGTAGTAGTAGTAGTAGCAGTAGTAGCAGTAGTAGTAGTAGTAGCAGTAGTAGTAGTAGTAGCAGTAGTAGCAGTAGTAGTAGTAGTAGCAATAGTAGTAGCAGTAGCAATAGTAGTAGTAGAAGCAGACGTATTGGTATGTCTGCAGACGTTCTCCGAGACCAGATCAGGAAGTACCGGGAGAAGTTTGAAATCTCCTTACAGAGAGTGGCGGATATTGACGGACAGATGCAGAAGTACCTGGATACTCAGATGGGAGAACCCGGAGTCATTCAGCAGACAGGAAGTGAGTGTTCTGGAATATTCCGTCTGTTGATAGCTAGTCACTTCAGAGTTATCTCTCCTTGTCTAGTAACTCTCAGAGTTATCTCTCCTTGTCTAGTAACTCTCAGAGTTATCTCTCCTTGTCTAGTAACTCTCAGAGTTATCTCTCCTTGTCTAGTAACTCTCGGAGTTATCTCTCCTTGTCTATTAACTCTCAGAGTTATCTCTCCTTGTCTAGTAACTCTCAGAGTTATCTCTCCTTGTCTAGTAACTCTCGGAGTTATCTCTCCTTGTCTAGTAACTCTCAGAGTTATCTCTCCTTGTCTAGTAACAATCAGAGTTATCTCTCCTTGTCTAGTAACTCTCAGAGTTATCTCTCCTTGTCTAGTAACTGATCAACCTGCCGTGAGAAAATGCCCGTCCTGTAACTGTGACATGACGTTACGTCAGAAGAGTTCCAGTGAGCCATCTGCTACGCAGTCCACTCAGACACCCTCTAAAAAGGGAGGCTATTACATCGGGTGCTCAGGCTATCCTCAGTGTCGCAATGCCATTTGGTTGCCCCGACAGATGTTAGAAGTTCGTGTGCTCGAGGAGGACTGTACAGTGGTGTGTATGCTAATACTAGAGGGGGACTGTACAGTGGTGTGTATGCTAATACTAGAGGGGGACTGTACAGTGGTGTGTATGCTAATACTAGAGGGGGACTGTACAGTGGTGTGTATGCTAATACTAGAGGGGGACTGTACAGTGGTGTGTATATTAATACTAGAGGGGGACTGTACAGTGGTGTGTATATATTAATACTAGAGGGGGACTGTACAGTGGTGTGTATACTAATACTAGAGGGGGACTGTACAGTGGTGTGTATGCTAATACTAGAGGGGGGCTGTACAGTGGTTTGTATGCTAATACTAGAGGGGACTGTACAGTGGTGTATATATTGGTACTAGAGGGGGACTGTACAGTAGTGTGTATATTAATACTAGAGGGGGACTGTACAGTGGTGTGTATATTAATACTAGAGGGGGGGGAGACTGTACGGTGGTGTATATACTAATACTAGAGGGGGGAGACTGTACAGTGGTGTATATACTAATACTAGAGGGGGGAGACTGTACAGTGGTGTATATACTAATACTAGAGGGGGGAGATTGTACAGTGGTGTATATACTAATACTAGAGGGGGACTGTACAGTGGTGTGTATGCTAATACTAGAGGGGGACTGTACAGTGGTGTGTATGCTAATACTAGAGGGGGGGAGACTGTACGGTGGTGTATATATTAATACCAGAGGAAATTTTCCCTAGAGTTCTTTGAAGTGACTGTTTTGTAGTGCGGGCCGGACACCAAGCTCCTCCAAATTCAGTTCAAACCGGGCTCCGTTCCTCCTTTCATAGACATCGACTACACCGGCTGTATTATGTGTGACAAGGAACTGAAAGAGGCATTCAGTCTCAATATAAAGTCAACTTCTAGCTCTACTGGTTCAGGTAGGGGTGGGGCTAACACAGGAAGTAGCACTGCAAGGGGCGGTACTAACTCTGGCAAAGGGAGTAATAACAATTGGCCTGGTAGTGGAAGCGAAGGGACTAGTACAGGTAGGGGAGGGACTAGTACAGGAAGAGGAGGGACTATTACAGGAAGGGGAGGGACTGGTACAGGAAGGGGAGGGACTAGTACAGGAAGGGGAGGGACTATCAATAGACAATTCAGTACAACACCATCTGCACCAATGATGAGTCACCCAGGGATAGAATCAGCCAATGAGGAAAATGTTCCAGTGTGCATGTGTTCACAGATAGCTATAGTTCTCACAGTGAAGAAAGAGGGGCCCAATCAAGGTGAGTACTGCGTCTCAAACCAATCCTTACTAGAAGTGAAGGAATGCAGATTTATTTTATTTATTTTATTCCAGCAGGCCATGGGTACAGCTATGTGGTGCAGCAGGCTGTAGGTCCAGCAGGCTGTAGGTCCAGCAGGCTGTAGGGCCAGCAGGCTGTAGGTATTGTATAAATTGTTTCTGGTGTACTGTTAGGTCGGCAGTTCTTTAAGTGTAACGAAGGGAAGTGTAATTTCTTCTCATGGGCCGACCAGCCTCTGGAAGGTTCCGGAAACTCCACAGCTCGTCAGTACGACTCACCTCACGACGACCTTGGGAATGTGGTGAAATGTGGCTGTAATATGCCTGCTAATAGGTCAGTATGGGGTTTAATAGTGAGGTAGTAATCTAGTTGTAAGCTAGAAGTCTATTGGCTAGTGTTATGACGTGTGTGTTGATTGGTTACTTTTTATTATTTGTTGGTCTGCATTCTCCTTGGTCGATCCCTTAAATATCATATATAAGGTTATGGCTAGTTAAACCCACTGCTTGTTGCAAGATGTTCACCTATAGGTCAGCTAGTTGTGAGCTGCGATATGATTGGTCCGTGTGCTGATGCATTACTTTTGCACTTGTTTATAGGCTTACAGTACAGAAAGACGGTCCCAATAAGGGACGCGAGTTTTACGCCTGCTCCAAGCCCCGAGATCAGAGCTGTAGATTCTTCCAGTGGGCAGACCAAGAGACAAACAGTGGAGGAGGAAATGGCAGAGGGGGAGGAGCTGGCAGAGGGGGCGGAGCTAGAGGACGAGGCGGAGCTAGCAGAGGGGGCGGAGCTGGCAGAGGAGGCGGAGCCGGCAGAGGGGGCGGAGCTAAGAGGAAGTGTGGACAGTGTAGAGAAGAAGGCAAGTGACGTGTGTTTAGGTCATGTGATTATGTCGTGTGGTGTTTCAGTAGTGACTTTATATAATTAGTAAAGTTTTCAATGCTGAAGGTGATTGGTTAACATGTTTACCTCACTGCTATTGGATGAAAGCAATAAGATACTATTTACTGCCGGCAGATTGAATCTGAATCTATTCTGTTATTAGTTATTGATTTGTTTTCTTATTATTTTTTAGGTCACACAAAGAAAACTTGTCCCCAGTTGAACTCTTTTTAAAGCTACTGCTACTTCATACCTGTACAGGTATTGTTATGCAATGCTACTTCCTACCTGTACAGGTATTGTTATGCAATGCCTGAAGTATAAGTAATTCTAACATATGCTAAACTGTAGGAAGATGTTTTATATTTTGTTATATTTATTTTACAATCACTCTTTTCAGCTGTTCAAGTTTGTTTTTAGAAAAATGAGCATAATCTTATGATCATTGTGATAAATAAAGCCGTGGTCACATTCTATCACTATATCAGTCAGTCATTGAACAGCTTGTCTTAGTATTTCCATTAGCTAGTAGACTTGTTTATAACTGACATTTTCATTGGCTGATGAAACTGTTTCTAGCATTTCAATTGGCTGTCAGAGGTGAAAGTATTTGTGCTTTGTAATATCACAATATTGTTCAGTGTTTCCTGTCAGCTTTATCTATATATACAACATCTTTGGTAAGGTGGGTGAGGTGGGAGAAGGTGGTAAGGTGGGGGAAGGTGGTAAGGTGGGGGAAGGTGGGTAAGGTGGGTGAGGTGGGAGAAGGTGGGTGAGGTGGGAGAAGGTAGGAAGGTGAGAGTTAATAGATAGCCTTAGCTCTCTCTTCTACGCACCATACACTCTGGTCTACTGATTGTTATACTGGATATGCTGTACCCCCTACTAGATATTACCGTCTCCAAGGTTACCAGACATTCCTGCAGAACAGACTGCAGTTTCCTCTGAAACTCCTTGTATTTCTGTCTCAATCTGAATATCTCTCTTCCCCCCTCTCTCCCTTTTCCTCCTTTCTCCACTCTTTCTCCCTCCTCCACTCCTGCCACTTCCTGTACTGCTGCCTTGTCTTCTGCTGCCTTTTCTTCTGGTATCAGTTTATCAGGTGTGTTACACTCATCTTCTCTCTCCCCCTGAGGTGTCACTGAGTGGAGTCTGCTGTAGAATAGAGTATAGTGTAGTGTAGTAGAGTATTAGAGTATAGTATATAGTATAGTATAGTATAGTATACGGTAAAATGTAGAGTATAGTATAGAATATAGTAAAGAGTATAATATAGAGTAGTATAGAGTATAGTATAGTGTAGTATATAGTATAGTATACAGTATAGTAAAGAGTATAGTATAGTGTAGTATATAGTATAGACTATAGAATATAATATAGAGTATATAATACACTGTATAAGGTGTACTGAGTGTTTGCTCTGGTAAACTCCACTGTGAAGATTTAGTCTTTGCTATCAGATCTCTGAGATAGGATGAGCTCCCTGAGTAGTTACTAACCAGAGTTAGTGAAGATGTTTCTTCATTCTGTAATATGAGTATCATATAATCATATTGTAATCATATAATATATGACTATATCATAGAGGGATGTAGCGTATATACGCTATATATATGGACTAGCATCTATCACCTCCATACTGTTAGCATGACCTTCAGAAGCTGCAGACTTTAACCTCCTCTCTATTTGTGGAACTTGTAGTGTAGATCTCATACTCTTTGCTCCATTCTCTACTCTAGAACATTCCTTCATTCTCATAGCGGATGTCTTGCCCTGAAAACAACCTGACATTTTGAAACTTGTAAGAGTCACATGATTAGTCATGTGACCAGTCATGTGACAAACAGTATTGCATACACTCATAATAGTCTAGAAGTAACCTCCCAAAAAGTGCTCAAAAAATTGGCTTATTACACTTTACTAGGTGGCCACTCAAAAAAAGTTGTTTCTAGATCAGAATTTTGTGCTGATTCTGAATCTACAAACTCTAGAATTCTATCTCTACCCAAACTCAAGTTATTGCAAAAAACAAATCGACATCTTAAATGGGTGATAAAAAGAAATGTGGATTGTGCAAAATAGTATCCAATTTTAACAAGCTATCTTGAAGAAAAAATATTTGCCTCTTACTTAAAATTCTATGCTGTTACTGAATTTAAAGACTGCAAGACGCTATCTCAAATTAAAACCAAGTTGCTTATATAAACGTATATGTTTGTTATGAATCGCCATATTGCATGCGGCATATGCATGCAGAATAATTGTATGACCAAGCTATTTATACAAAAATAAAAACAAAGTCATGCTGATGTGTGAAAAAACTATATTTATAAAATTATAGCACAAAATAAATCTTGAAATGAATAAATATTGAAACCTTTTGAGCACAGCCCAAGTGAATCATTTGCTAGTCTGTCAGTAGCCATTAGACATCTGCAAAAATCAACAAGATTCTGTAAAACTATTTAGAGAATCAGAAGCATGAGAGATGATCAAAATCAAATTGGTTGCAGTAAAATATATAACAAATGTCTAAAAATAGTGCTTCATTATGAAAAAGTATTCTCGCCATCATTGTCACTGCCGTCAGTTTCATCAGCTTCTTCTTCCCCAATATAGCGCTTCTTTTCAGACAATCCTTACATTGACGAACATCGGTGCATGCACTGCATTTGAGACTTCTGACATCCACATCTTGATACGTTGCAGCTGGTCTTACAGGAGCAGTTTAAACTTTGCAATATACATGTTCAGGTGCGGAAGCTTGAATCATCCACTTTTTATTTATGCTGCCATGATTCTCAACAGTGCTTTCATAATGTTCTGGGGGTGGTGCATCAATATAGGCTGTTGTCACCTTTCTCTAAATGGCGGCCTGATAATTTGCTCTTTTTACGCGAAAATTTAATTCATCTTTTGTTGGAGGCAAACTGTATTGAGTTATTTTAGACGGTGAACAAAATATAGCGTATCGGACATCATCTATATTTAAATTTCCTGCTCCATATAGTTTATAGACAAATTGTTCTACTTCAGCCACTGTAATGGCTGACAGCTTGAAATACTTCCCGGGGTGTTCAAAGTTTCCCATACATTCGGGATATTTTCCCAAAAGAGAGTAGGCTGTGCGCTATCCTTTTCCATAAAAAGCACTATAGTCGAATCACAACCTGTTAAAGCATGAAATCTAGTAAGTGCTGCATACAACTGCAGTCCGGATTTATTTGCTGCAATGTTAATTGATATTCAAATACCTAATATGATTATGGTTTCCTCCCAGATAGACGCTATTTTTATTTTGTTATCATATATATTAATATTACCTATATAACTGTTGTATTGATTGCTGAATAGCTAATATGCTAATAGCTATAGTAGCTAACATGAATTATCTAGAATAATATTCTATTATTTTTACGAATTTGTGTGGGACAAAAGGTAGTAATACATTAATAATAGACTCTATCTTTAAGTGATACTTTTTAACAAAATATATTTTTAAACAACAGGCAAGATGTATAAAATATACAAAATTAATTTAAATTAATGCGGATCAAAGGAATTTATTTATGTGCTAAATAACAAGCAATTGATCCAAGTTTATTTAATTATACATATATTTCAATAATATTAAAATAAGTTGCACATGAAAATACATTTTACCAAAATAAATAACTAGCGTCTAAGTAGGAAATTTAGCCTAGCCTCTATCTGGCATGACACCATGATTACCACACCCGTGAAAAAATATAATTGGTGAGAAGGTAACGTTTTGCAAATAGCGAGACATCAGTGTCTTGAGATTTGATTATTACATGTGGGCTTATGATGTTCGTAAGATATTTTGCATGTAACAAAGTTTGTGTATCTGCATCCTCATGATCTAATTGTAAACATTTGAGTTCTGCTTTTTTAAAAATGCCACCATGTTCAAAAAATTCTAGCTGAATGCAATTTCCTTTGGTATGCAACAACTATAATAATAATAATATTGTTCTCTAAAATATGTTTACTCCATGTTTCACACAAAAATGCACCAGTCTCAAACTCAGCTTGTTTTATTTGCTAATAAGAAATTATTATTTTTGTGACAAATGGCACACATGAAAAAAAGTACATATGCCTATGATCTTTGAATAAAGCAGCTCAAGGTCATTTTTCTAATGGGTGGCCTAAATATAATCACATATATTTTAAATTATAGGGAAGCTTTAGGGTATTTCTTCTGTAACTATAAGTGAGCTAAATTGACTCTAGAGTCATTATATCAAGATAGTATAAAAATATGCATTTTAACCAATAGCATTGTTTTAAAAACCAAATTGTTTATTTATATATAGTTCAGCTTAAATTTATTGGCAAAGCTCAATCATACACATTTAAAATATTATTTTCCGGAGTCCAGACCAACCTACCCATGCTTCTCATTACTTTTTTGTAAAAATAGTTATTATAATAAAAATTGTGAAGAAAATCATTATCAGACACAGCTTTACTTATAATTCGGCTTTTTTATAGCTGATCAATAATAATGTTTGCCTTATAACTAGAAAACCCATTCCTTTGCTTGTTTTCGTCCATATAGCCCACTTTTTTTCAGATGTTTTCACAAGGAAATCACTAGAATTAAACTCAGAGAAGTGAAAAATACATCTATGATTATCTGCAAAAGTTTTTGCTTGTATATATAATAAACTAGCTTCAATAATTCCAAGATAATATTTAATGGATTTGGACAAAGTTGTGGGGAAACAACTCCTGTAAAAGTTTAAAGAGCTTTTGTGACTAAGTGGGTGGACAAAAAATTTAGAGTTTTTAACACAGAAAAGTGAAAAAAGTATCTATAATTATCAGCAAAATTATTTTGCTTATATAAAATAAATTAGCTTGAATAATTCCAAGATATTTAGCCGATTCACAAAAACGTTAAGAGAAGACAACTCCTGATTCAATTTAAAAGTTTGAAGCGCTTTTGTGGCTAACTGGGTGCACAGAACAGTCTAGAGTTTTCACAGAATTATTAGAACCCTTCAAACTCTCCATTTCTAAAAAAATTGTGTGGCCACCCCTCGGAGTGTAATGAGTGAAAGATAATTGGAGGTTACTTCTAGACTATAACACAATACTTCCAGTTGCTTAGTTAAAAAACTTTCCCTGTAGTTAACTGAAGCAACATTTACACAAATCGGCAAAACAAAACTCTAATACATTAGAATTAAACTGGGATAACTCTTGGTTTAAATAAAATTACGTCAACAATGTGTCCAAGAAGAGCATGACAATTGTACCTTCATGGCTGGAGTTAGTGCGCCAAGCTTTCTTATCTGCTGCTGTAACTGCTGCTTAACATTGAAAGGTGCTTCTGTACTCTCAAACTCGCAGTCTAGATTCAACGCTGACTTCTGTCTCACCGAGTCTGACAGGAAGTTCCCTCTCGGCTCTGGAAGGGAGTTCCCTCTCGGCTCTGGGAGGGAGTTTTTCCTTATTGACTTCTTGCCAGAGGAGGCCAGAGAGGGCTTGTTTACTCTGGTGGGCTGGAAGGACACTCTGCCAGTGACTACCAACAGAGGCTACAGCTATCAGGGTCATACCTGGACGTACTCTCTCCTCTAGTGTCTGTTGGGTACTTACACTGTATGTACTTACACTGCAGTACTTACACTGTGGTACTTACACTGTAGTACTTACACTGTATGTACTTACACTGTATGTACTTACACTGTATGTACTTACACTGTATGTACTTACACTGTATATAACCACACTGTAGTACTTACTCAGCTTTTCATTTTCTGGCTCATCAATTAACTCTCTCTCACTCTCCCCATCTACTGCTTCCATAGAGTCCCCTTCACTCTTCTGTCCTCCCTCTGCCCTTCCAATAAACAGAGTGTGTTACCATGGTTACCCATAGTTATGAGATTAGCCTACAGAATAGTTTGATACAATTTCTACATCATACTTTCCGGAAGCTGCTGTGGCAGCTCCAGTATCTTTACAGCTGTGTATTTCTTTGCTGACTTGCTCTCCGTTCCCGCGCGGTTGTGGCACTGTTTACTCGTATTCTTCGTATTCATCCGCCTGCAAGAGTTAGGTTGTACTGTAACCATGTAACACATTACTCACTCATCAGATGGGCAGGTTTCCTGCATATAACAGCTGTGGAGTCACACGTACCATCTCATCTCTTTAGGGCTTGTATTTCCTCTCTTCTTACACTCCGACAGAGTGGGCATCACGGTGTGCAGGGAGCTTTTCCTTCTCTCAGCTCCACTCACCAGGGGCTGTCTGACCCTAACTGGTGGGTATGACGGGTGGGGCGGAGTAGGGGACACCACCGTACTGGCTACCTCTGAGGTTCTGTGGCTAAACTTTCTCACACCTGTGATATAACAAGTGTTTCAACTCTAGCCAGGTAGTGAAGTGTGGAGGTGTGATACAACTATATTGTATTCAGTTACCTGCACCTCGTCTCACACTAGAAGCTCTGTTCTGCTGCTCCAGCCACACCACCAGATCAGCTTCTGGTATCTCTGAGGGAGTTGAGAGGTTCTGGTGTTCAACTTCTGTCTCAACGACTGAAGTCTTAACACCTCTTATTTGTGGCTCTCCGTCTTGTCTAGACGGCGTGGGGGATCTTTAAGTAGACAGTGTCTGTGCATATAATCATATGATATTGTGTAATATAATCATATCATATAGTGTAATATAATCGTATGATATTGTGTAATATAATCATATGATATTGTGTAATATAATCGTATGATATTGTGTAATATAATCGTATGATATTGTGTAATATAATCGTATGATATCGTGTAATATAATCGTATGATATCGTGTAATATAATCATATGATATTGTGTAATATAATCATATGATATTGTGTAATATAATCATATCATATAGTGTAATATAATCGTATGATATTGTGTAATATAATCATATGATATTGTGTAATATAATCATATGATATTGTGTAATATAATCATATGATATTGTGTAATATAATCGTATGATATTGTGTAATATAATCGTATGATATCGTGTAATATAATCATATGATATTGTGTAATATAATCATATGATATTGTGTAATATAATCATATCATATAGTGTAATATAATCATATGGTATTGTGTAATATAATCGTATGGTATTGTGTAATATAATCATTTGATATTGTGTAATATAATCGTATGATATTGTGTAATATAATCATATGATATTGTGTAATATAATCATATCATATAGTGTAATATAATCGTATGATATTGTGTAATATAATCGTATGGTATTGTGTAATATAATCGTATGATATTGTGTAATATAATCATATCATATAGTGTAATATAATCGTATGATATTGTGTAATATAATCGTATGATATTGTGTAATATAATCGTATGGTATTGTGTAATATAATCATATGATATTGTGTAATATAATCATATCATATAGTGTAATATAATCGTATGATATTGTGTAATATAATCGTATGGTATTGTGTAATATAATCGTATGATATTGTGTAATATAATCGTATGATGTTGTGTAATATAATTGTATGATATGCTACACTATATCGTCCAGATGTCTAGCTAATTCACATACGATAATAAACTCACCTGTCGTACAAGAAATGAGGTAACAGTGGCTCTACAATATTTTGACCTTGACCTTGATCGTCTGTAGATATGTCCGTGTCACTTCCTGTTTCATTATTTACTTCCTCTTTTGGTGAGTCGTCAAAATTGAGTAAGTGTTGCAGTCTGTGATTGGCTAAAATAAAGAAGCTCTCTGGTATCATCTGGTCTACCCCATCTTTGTATATCTAGTTGCTATGGTTACCATGTTTAGTTGCTATGACTACCATATTGAGTGGCTATGTTTACTATATCTAGTTGCTATGGTTACTATATAATTATGTTGCTGTTTACTTAAATATTCACTACTGCATTGTGATGTTGTGGCTATACTATATGTTGTTGAGACAGCATTTTTATTATGGCAACTGAGCATTGTTACATGATAACAACACCTTGTTACTATGACAACAGTACCTAGCTTCCTGTAGAAATTGGCTCCCAAGTCAGTTCTACTCAGGTTCACCGGAGTCTTTGTTTTGGGGGACATTGTTGGTGACTTGGCTATCTCCGTTGAAGTCTTCAGCTTCCGAGAGACGGAGCCACGTTTTGGAGTGTTTTGCGTGTCTTGTCGGTCATAATCTCCCCTGGCTGCCCTCGAGGCAAACATTGTTCTAGAATGTACTCTAGCTGTCTCCAGTCTTTTAGTCATGAAGGAACTGAAATTATTCCACAATGCTAGTTAGTACTTCCTGTGAATATATCAACATTTGCACTGACAGATTTACATGTGTTTAGAGTTGTCTCACTTTCTGAGCTTGTTTGAGATTTGTCCTTCCCTCTGTACTGCAGTAGAGTGGCAACTCCTTATCTCAGCATCACTGCTGGATGGATAGAAACTCTTACAGATGAATTTCCTCACATACGGTGTCTGCCAGTTGAAGGGTACCGTCATGTCTGATTTCTTTATCTTCTTTTTCTTGTTTTGGAGTTGTCTCACCGGCTGCAAGTACTGTGAATATATTGTCAATGTCTCCATTATTATATGAACTCTGGACAATTGTTAACTAGTATAGAGTATAGTATTAGTCACACTTACTTTCTGTAAGGCAGCAGTTCCATAGGCAGCGTTACTCCCAGGTTCAGCATCATAGTAACAGGTTGACAGTGAAGTTATCTCCCCTCTCCGACCCAACTCTATCAGGTGTTCCAGCATAGTGGTGAACAACATCCCATCACATATTCTTACTTGTTCCTTTATCTTCCCTTTTTCATAATATTCCCAGAAATTCTCTGCAAAAACAAATATGTGACACAGTATAGTTGTCATGTGACACATTATAGTTGTCATGTGACGCAGTATAGTTGTCATGTGACGCAGTATAGTTGTCATGTGACGCAGTATAGTTGTCATGTGACGCAGTATAGTTGTCATGTGACACATTATAGTTGTCATGTGACACAGTATAGTTGTCATGTGACACAGTATAGTTGTCATGTGACACATTATAGTTGTCATGTGACACAGTATAGTTGTCATGTGACACAGTATAGTTGTCATGTGACACAGTATAGTTGTCATGTGACACAGTATAGTTGTCATGTGACACAGTATAGTTGTCATGTGACACACCTTCAGTTAGGCCGTATAGTCTAGTGTAAGAGTCATGTGACCAACTTTCTAGCCACACTTCCGATTCCTTGACATCCAGTTCTGTATTTAGCCTTATTTCTTCACCACTCAACCCATTCAGTACTCTCACACCACTGCTACCCAGACTAAACTTATACCAGTATTCCGGTAGGATTCCAGGCTGAGTGAAGCTGCTCTCATCTGCTCTGTAAAAAATATGTGACTATGTTTTATCTTTTCTCACTCTCACTCAGTTTACTAGTTCACTCTCACTCAGTTTACTAGTTCACTCTCACTCAGTTTACTAGTTCACTTTCACTCAGTTTACTAGTTCACTCTCACTCAGTTTACTAGTTCACTCTCACTCAGTTTACTGACTCCCTCTACATAACAGATACTTATGTTAGTGTGCAGAGTATCAGAGCTACAATTCACCTCTCTAAGAACTGTGATGTTAGTTTCCTATCCATCAGCCACTCCTTTCCCCATCAGCTTGCTAGTTCAACTCTCAGGGGCAAGATATCACTATAGTCTACTAGTCTTAATATATTTCCTTTTACTTTGCTAGTTTTTCTGTACATTTTTCAAATATTTCACAAATTTCGAATAATCCAGTTACTCTTCAAATTATTTTCAGTAAAGCTCTGCAGGGAGCTGAATTCACATCATTTGGCTGCGTTGCACTGCATCTGCTTCAATTAAATTATAGTACAATGTAATACTTGAATAATATATCACTATACTGCTATAGTATTATAATATTATACAGTTGTAATATTGTTGGTACATCAATATTTGAGAATCTCTCAAACAAATGTAACTCATATTGTCTTTGCACTTCCAAGAATTAAATCAACTGTTTCAGTCAGTTAGTCTGCTAGACTTACAACAAAACCTGGTGCTACGAGTTTGTTTACTGTGTTGACAACTCCTAAAATAGCCAATGAGAAGTGCAGAGAGAAAATAACTCTTTCTCACCTAAAGGGTGTTCGTCTTGCGCATAGCTGAAGAGAGAGAATAACTCTGAAAGACATAATGTAAATTGTATAAGATAGCCTGGGAACTGTTCTACTAATTAGGAGCAGATCATGGTGGTTTGGGTTGGCAGATTGTGCAGCTTCTACTGTTGGGAGTATTGAAACTAGACATTGTTTAGTGTTTGTGTTGTCAGAGTATCACCAGTTGCTGCTTTGGGTGAGGGAGATAACTCCATTACCATCAATATAATATAATATAGTATAATATAATATAATATAATAGAATTTATGATAGACTACTGTACAAATATCACTAAGAAAGCTGCAATGCTTGTAGCTGTAACCTAAAATGACTAACGTGTTATATTGAGTATTAGCTGTTATATTGAGTATAAGGTGTTATATTGAGTATTAGCTGTTATATTGATCAGTTAGAGTTGTGTATTATTTTCCTTGTTATTATTGACGTTTGCAGGAATTCTCACCTCGGTTTGTGACTTCATAGCATGAGTTATTCCACTGCATTAATCTGTACTATATCTTAGAGTAGTGAGGCTATTCAGGAGTGGATCCAGTGACACCACCCCCTAGCTAGTAGAATACTAATATCAGTAATATGCACGACTAGCCGAGTACACTACTTGTTTACATGCTAAGCTGTGCACTAGGTAAAGGTAAAAAAGCTTTTCTAATAACAAAGCTGTCGAGTTTTATTACTTTAACTAACCCCTCCCCCCAGTATGACTATCTAAAGCCACTCCTGGCACCAGCCTACTGCTGTGATATATTTGAGGGTGTATTGCGTATGCACTATGAATTGGCACAAAAGCTAAGCAAATCATCTTTAGGAATTGTTAGCTGGGTAAACACAATGAAATCTGAGGCTCAGCCAGTCATTATATAATTGGGAACACGAGAAGGCTGTGACAGGCCTGGATTGTATATAGGTTAGTTTCTTAGTGAGGCGACCCTGAGTGGATACGTGTTAGTGAGTAATTCTCCAGTGCACTCCAGTGATAAACAGCCTGGTTCGAGCCAGTGGATAGCAGTCTGGTTCGAGCAAGAGTTCCTGAATCTATCCCCAGGTGTGTAATTAGTAAATAAATTAATTGCTCTGTGTTATTATTGTTCTTAGTTTATGACATTTATTTTACTGGCAAGTTGAAGTAGAATAGCTTCGAATTTTGACAAGAAATAAACACTTGCGAACACATCACTATGACTATATACAGTACTATGACTGTGTACAGTACTATGACTGTGTACAGTACTATGACTGTGTACAGTACTATGACTATATACAGCACTATGACTATATACTGTACTATGACTATGTACTATGACTATGTACAGCACTATGACTATGTACTATGACTATGTACAGCACTATGACTATGTACTATGACTATATACAGTACTATGACTATATACAGTACTATGACTATGTACTGCACTATGACTATTTACTGTACTATGACTATGTACTGTACTATGACTATGTACAGCACTATACTTTCAGTGTGACCATCAGTATTAGGAAACTAGAGGTTTTATCAAATCCATGCAGATTTTATACAACATACAGGAAATAGTATTTACAGTGTATAGTAAGTACAGTAATGAATAATACGTACAGTTTATAGTAAGTACAGTAATGAATAATACGTACACTGTATAGTAAGTATGCTATCTGCTATATAACCAATATGTTCTACTATAACTCTGTCAAGTCGTCTCTCAAACTTGGCTCTAGATGTGCAGAATTGGGAGTTACTCAGTTGTGGCTAATGATACAATTAACGTAATAGAATAATTTAATATATGTATAAATAAAAGTAAAATAGATGTACAAAACGATGTCTATTTGTTATGATTTTAATTTTTTACCATTCTTTTACACTAGTTTATTCTATAGTGCTTCTACCGCTATCATTTTGTTTTATTCATTCCATATTATTGACATTCTAACCCTGTTCAGTGTTCCCTACTAGTCTTTCTAAAGGGACTAGATTTGGCTTCTAGGAAGTCCCTAACCAGTCTTATGTGACTCATTCTTTCTGGAGATTAACCTTTGACCTCTAGAAGATGACTCCTCCTAGCAGCTAGTTGACAATGCATTGTGGGGTATAACCTGTCTGTGTATGTTGTTAGACCATCTGAGCTTACTCCAGGCAGCTCACCATGACCAGAAGTGCTGTCTCTATTGCTGTGAGGAATGTGGAGAAGAGATATCAACCAACCAGGTGTTACGTAAGTGAATGTTAGCCAATCAAATGCAGCTTTGGAAAGTCAACTTCTTGATATAGTAGGGTTTGATACTTTGATATAGCAAAGAGGGTTCTAAAGTTATAAAGTTTGTGTCTAATAGAGGAGTAGAGGAGTGGAGTATCTCCATCTAAAGGCTGTTTGATATTTTAGAAATTTGTGCTGGAAGTAACCTGGTCAGACAAATCTAAATATGTTGTCTACAGATCCTACAGTGAGTTCCTGGAGATGCATGTGAGTGGATTATATACTGTATATACTAGCTGATTATACAGTATATACTATCTGATTATACAGTATATACTATCTGATTATACAGTATATACTATCTGATTATACAGTATATACTATCTGATTATACAGTATATACTATCTGATTATACAGTATATACTATCTGATTATACAGTATATACTATCTGATTATACAGTATATACTATCTGATTATACAGTATATACTATCTGATTATACAGTATATACTATCTGATTATACAGTATATACTATTTGATTATACAATATATACTAGCTGATTATACAGTATATACTATCTGATTATACAGTATATACTATCTGATTATACAGTATATACTAGCTGATTATACAGTATATACTATCTGATTATACAGTATATACTACCTGATTATACAGTATATACTACCTGATTATACAGTATATACTACCTGATTATACAGTATATACTAGCTGATTATACAGTATATACTAGCTGATATGATATACCATACAAAGAGTCTATCATTTAATTACACTCATTCTTAAAGCTTATCTTGTATGTGCTGAGTTGTTAGATAATTGAATAGAAAGAGTTGTTTGAAATGCTGAGCTATTTTATTAGTGAATAAAGAGATATCCAACAGGACAAGGGAGAACAATGCATGATTTCACTATCTCATGCAAGTGAAATGTTTTAGGAATCAAAGTAAATGATTTAAATAGTATTTAGATATGATTATCTTTCTCTACTGTGTTTATATGTAGAGAGTTGTAATTTTAAAACTTACACCCACAACTTATGTCTATGTTGTTGATGTTTATGTGACACTGTTTGTGTCATATATCCAGCAGGCAGCGGCTTTCCTTGTATGAGTCATCAATTTCATGCATGAGTGAACACAAGTTAATTCAATAGTCCACAGCACACGTCACACTATAATATAGTTCCCGTAGTTTCAATGTACTGGTGTAATTGTCCCGAAATTTCCAACACATTTATTACATCAATCATCGAATTTCAACATAATATATTTCCTGTTTACACCAACTGTATTATTATAAAATATATCAGTATAGATTTAGCCTCTGCCCCTTCCTTTCTCCTCCCTACTTCTCAGAATATAAATCTAGCCCATTTTATGTGCTGAATAAACTTCATCTCTTGTAAGTTTCAACTCGTCTCTTCAACTGCAACTCCTCTTGTGGTTAAAATCTGCATTTACATTTTTCTGATGCCGTCACTCATATTTACTGATATTTCCCACAATTCTCTGCCCACAGATGGAGCTATTAGATGCATTTCCTGTGGAGGCCGGAGAAATCAACCCGGAGCAGAGAATTCTGCCCAAACTTTCAGGTAATTCTTGTTAGTTTTTCTGTAGTGTGTTAGGAGAGACGTCATTGGACAGAATGTAATAGGAAAGATATGATTGGAGAAAGGTGATTGGACAGAATGTAGTAGGAGAGATATGTTAGGAGAAAGGTGATTGGACAGAATGTAGTAGGAGAGATATGATTGGACATAATGTAGTACTTAGGAGAGACGTGATTGGGCAGATGTAATGATTACTTAATATATTCTGGTACTTAGTATACTTAATTACTTAACATCTTCTGAGTGTATAGTCTGAGTATATAGTCTGAGTATATAGTCTGAGTATATAGTCTGAATATATAGTCTGAGTATATAGTCCGAGTGTATAGTCCGAGTGTATAGTCTGAGTGTATAGTCTGAGTATATAGTCTGAGTATATAGTCTGTGTGTATAGTCTGAGTGTATAGTCTGAGTGTATAGTCTGAGTGTATCCTGCAGGTGTATCTCTGTTCTCGAGGAGTGAAGTACAGAAAGTAGCGGAGAAGAGAAGGACGGAGATATCAGACTATTGCAATAGACTGATGGCCCTCCATGATAAGATCACTCAGTTCCCTAAACTACTTGAGTTTCTTAAACCCAAAGAGGAGGATTTAAATGTACCTAGTGACAGCAAGTTAGTTATTTTAATTCATATCTTTAGTATAAAATAATTATTTGGTTCACAGACAACAGTTGGACCTCCTTAAGTTGTGATGTTTCTAGTTGTGGTATTTGTCTGTTGTCATTAGATAAGTAAATTAATTGGTTTCACAGAGCCAAGAAGTCCCTTACATTGTCATCTATTGGTAAGAAATTGAAGAAGAAAAAGAAGAAAAGTCGTGGAACTACAGAGCTAGGTTAGTTTCTGCTGCTGTGTTGTCTCTTATATTACTCTTGTGATTCTTATATTACTCTTGTGATTCTTATACTACAGTTAGACATATCACTCAGTTTAATTATTTATTCATTCACTTAACTTAATTACTTGAGTATATTACTTGGTGACTTAAGTATATGACTTGGTGACTTGAGTATATGACTTGGCTACTTGAGTATATGACTTGGTCCCCTTAGCATGATTTTCACATCATGTGACTCATTTTCAATGACTCACTACATTTCTTCTGGATTTACTATTAATCATTGACACTGTCACTCTATATACTTCATATTATATTATGTTTAAGGAAAGCTGTGTTTTGTTTACAGGCTATATTTATGATATTTACTACAGTCACTCTGGTACTATATATTGAGTCACTCTGATACTGTATACTGAGTCACTCTGATACTGTATACTGAGTCACTCTGATACTGTATACTGAGTCACTCTGATACTGTATACTGAGTCACTCTGATACTGTATATTGAGTCACTCTGGTACTGTATACTGAGTCACTCTGATACTGTATATTGAGTCACTCTGATACTGTATATTGAGTCACTCTGATACTGTCTACTGAGTCACTCTGATACTGTATACTGAATCACTCTGATACTGTGTACTGAGTCACTCTGGTACTGTATACTGAGTCACTCTGATACTGTATACTGAGTCACTCTGATACTGTATATTGAGTCACTCTGATACTGTATACTGAGTCACTCTGATACTGTCTACTGAGTCACTCTGGTACTGTATACTGAGTCACTCTGGTACTGTATACTGAGTCACTCTGGTACTGTATACTGAGTCACTCTGGTACTGTCTACTGAGTCACTCTGGTACTGTATGCTGAGTCACTCTGGTACTGTATACTGAGTCACTCCGATACTGTATACTGAGTCACTCTGGTACTGTATGCTGAGTCACTCTGGTACTGTATACTGAGTCACTCTGATACTGTATACTGAGTCACTCTGATACTGTCTACTGAGTCACTCTGGTACTGTATACTGAGTCACTCTGATACTGTATATTGAGCTAATGCTGTTCTAGAGTTCGAAATAACGAACCCGCTACAGTTGCAGACGTACGTCGCTGTCGCCTCGTATAAAGCAGTCGGAAAAGCTCAAATTAGCTTTCAAGAAGGAGATATACTGGATGTGATAGACAAGAACCCAAATGGTTAGTTTCTCTGTATAATGGGTGTTCAGGTGGGGGGTGTTAGTACCCACCCGTGTTGTTTAGTAGCTGTAGTAGTAACTTATTGCTTACATAGCTTATCTCTTTCTCTTTGTTATGTTCAGCAGAAGTTTATCTGAGATTGTCTGATTCAGAGCTCACTGTGCATGTCTTTAGTCACATTTCCTTGCTTATCACCCTACAATATATAATATATACAATATATAATATATACAATATATACAATATATAGTATATACAATATATAGTATATACAATATATAATATATACAATATATAATATATACAATATATAGTATATACAATATATAATATATACAATATATAGTATATACAATATATAATATATACAATATATAATATATACAATATATAGTATATACAATATATAATATATACAATATATAATATATACAATATATAGTATATACAATATATAATATATACAATATATAGTATATACAATATATAGTATATACAATATATAATATATACAATATATAGTATATACAATATATAATATATACAATATATAGTATATACAATATATAATATATACAATATATAGTATATACAATATATAATATATACAATAGATAATATATACAATATATAATATATAATAGAATGTTAGTAATTGCTCTGTTGAGTCACATCTTCTTTGTTACTTCCAGTTGTTTCTATTGAATAAATGTTGAGTATATACTGAGTTCCTAATCTAACTGGTTAGTGTTTGTTGGCAGGCTGGTGGTACGTCTCCTGCTCTGGACTAGAAGGTTGGGTGCCGGCCACGTATCTCGACAAGACTGGAGAAGACGAGACGGAAACAGATGAGATTCCTTGCCTAGCAGGTATTCTTCACTTTATATCCATCAGCAGGCGGGTGGGATAGTAATATATTATACCGTATTACAAAGAGAGAGTAATATAATATACCGTATTACAAAGAGAGAGTAATATATTATACCGTATTACAAAGAGAGAGTAATATATTATACCGTATTACAAAGAGAGAGTAATATGTTATACCGTATTACAAAGATAGAGTAATATGTTATACCGTATTACAAAGATAGAGTAATATGTTATACCGTATTACAAAGATAGAGTAATATGTTATACCGTATTACAAAGATAGAGTAATATAATATACCGTATTACAAAGAGAGAGTAATATAATATACCGTATTACGCAGGTGAGAAGTACCTCACTGTAAAAGACTATACTGCCACATATGATGACGAGTTGAGTTTTGGAAGTTTTGTGGTGGTGGAGGTGCTGAATAAGGTGCTCGACGGATGGTGGATAGCCAGGTGAGTTTATGTACTGTAATATAGTCATATATATTATATAGTATATACTCACACTGTAGTCTAAGGACTATATACTCATACTGTAGTCTAAGGACTATATACTCATACTGTAGTCTAAGGACTATATACTCACACTATAGTCTAAGGACTATATACTCATACTGTAGTCTAAGGACTATATACTCACACTGTAGTCTAAGGACTATATACTCACACTGTAGTCTAAGGACTATATACTCACACTGTAGTCTAAGGACTATATACTCACACTATAGTCTAAGGACTATATACTCATACTGTAGTCTAAGGACTATATACTCACACTGTAGTCTAAGGACTATATACTCACACTGTAGTCTAAGGACTATATACTCATACTGTAGTCTAAGGACTATATACTCACACTATAGTCTAAGGACTATATACTCACACTGTAGTCTAAGGACTATATACTCATACTGTAGTCTAAGGACTATATACTCACACTGTAGTCTAAGGACTATATACTCACACTGTAGTCTAAGGACTATATACTCACACTGTAGTCTAAGGACTATATACTCATACTGTAGTCTAAGGACTATATACTCATACTGTAGTCTAAGGACTATATACTCATACTATAGTCTAAGGACTATATACTCATACTGTAGTCTAAGGACTATATACTCACACTGTAGTCTAAGGACTATATACTCACACTGTAGTCTAAGGACTATATACTCACACTGTAGTCTAAGGACTATATACTCATACTGTAGTCTAAGGACTATATACTCACACTGTAGTCTAAGGACTATATACTCACACTGTAGTCTAAGGACTATATACTCACACTGTAGTCTAAGGACTATATACTCACACTGTAGTCTAAGGACTATATACTCATACTGTAGTCTAAGGACTATATACTCACACTGTAGTCTAAGGACTATATACTCATACTGTAGTCTAAGGACTATATACTCATACTATAGTCTAAGGACTATATACTCATACTGTAGTCTAAGGACTATATACTCACACTGTAGTCTAAGGACTATATACTCACACTGTAGTCTAAGGACTATATACTCACACTGTAGTCTAAGGACTATATACTCATACTGTAGTCTAAGGACTATATACTCACACTGTAGTCTAAGGACTATATACTCACACTGTAGTCTAAGGACTATATACTCACACTGTAGTCTATACTATATACTCATACTGCAGCTATGACGGGAAAGTGGGCTACGTCCCGTCTACATACCTCCAAGCGTACACCAACCCTTACCTGGAGAGCAAGAGAGGCACTTCGCTGCCCACAGACCTGGCCGGCAGCCCTTTACTCCCCACCCCCAGGAGACAGTCTATCAAGAGTATTCCGGCTCAATCTAGAGATTTGCAGCCGTACAGAAGGGCCACGGAGAAGAGACGACAGAGAACCATTAAACAGAAGAAACCATCTGTATGTTTAGCCAATCACCTTACAGCTTGTAGCACCTCAGCCAATCACCTTACAGCTTGTAGCATCTCAGCCAATCACCCTACAGCTTGTAGCATCTCAGCCAATCATTTTATAGCTTGTAGCACCTCAGCCAATCACCTCACAGCTTGTAGCACCTCAGCCAATCACCCTACAGCTTGTAGCATCTCAGCCAATCACCTTACAGCTTGTAGCACCTCAGCCAATCACCCTACAGCTTGTAGCACCTCAGCCAATCACCCTACAGCTTGTAGCATCTCAGCCAATCATTTTATAGCTTGTAGCATCTCAGCCAATCATTTTATAGCTTGTAGCACCTCAGCCAATCACCTCACAGCTTGTAGCATCTCAGCCAATCACCTTACAGCTTGTAGCTACTCAGCCAATCACCTTACAGCTTGTAGCTACTCAACCAATCACCTTACAGCGTGTAGCTACTCAGCCAATCACCTTACAGTGTCTAGCATCTCATCCACTCACCTTACAGTGTGTAGCTACTCAGCCAATCACCCTACAGCTTGTGGCCTCTCAGCCAATCACCTTACAGCTTGTAGCATCTCAGCCAATCACCTTACAGTGTGTAGCATTTCAACCAATCACCTTACAGTGTCTAGCATCTCAGCCAATCACCTTACAGTGTGTAGCACAGGCAATCACATTGTACTTTACTCTCCACTGCTTTTATCTAATCAGCACGTACCTTACTATATTCTATCCAATCATCACACACCTTACTCTATGTTCTCAGGACGATGACCTTTCGGACCTCCCACTTTCTCTCTCACTTATAATAGAAGCAGACGACGATGCAGACTATCTCACACCGAGTCAAATATCCACCAGTTCTACTCCAAACGACGACGAAGAGGGCTATGTCGACTCCGACCGTATGTAACTTCTCCATTTCCTGTTTGTATGTCACTGTGTGTGTAGTACAGTGAATCTGATTGGAGAGTTAAATACATACAGTGCATGTGATAGGCTAGTAGTTAGGTACTACAGTAACACTGAGTACTTGTCATAAATATATGACTAATGAAAGTATTGAGTATTGAATATTGAGTATTGAATATTGAGTATTGAATATATTGAATATTGAGTATTGAATATTGAGTATTGAATATTGAATATTGAATATTGAATATGGAGTATTGAGTATTGAATATTGAGTATTGGATAGTTTACTAATATCCCTCTGCAGATATCACCTTGTTGCTGAAACCTCATAACTCAGGTCAGTAGATAATCCCCGCAGATTTATACCTCTCCCCCCTCGCTCTTACTTCTTCTATACTCTATCATTCCTTCTCTTTCTTATCAAAGCATGAGACGAATACCGTATATATGTAATACTGCATACATGTAATACTGTATATATGTTATACTGTATATATATAATACCGTATATATGTAATATTGTATATATGATATACTGTATATATGTAATACTGTATATATGTTATACTGTATATATGTAATACTGTATACATGTAATACTGTATATATATAATACTCTATATATGTAATGTTGTATATATAATACTGTATATATAATACCGTATATATGGAATACTGTATATATGTAATACTGTATAATTGTAATACTGTATATTCAGGTCTCCCACCACCAAGAGATTTGCAGAGTAACAGAAGCAGCCGTCTGACCACTTCCTCCTCGTCTTCCTCTCTGTCTCAAGTCGTAGCTCCTCCCACAGTAAGTGCTAGCTCCTCCCACAGTAAGTGCTAGCTCCTCCCACAGTAAGTGCTAGCTCCTCCCACAGTAAGTGCTAGCTCCTCCCACAGTAAGTGCTAGCTCCTCCCACAGTAAGTGCTAGCTCCTCCCACAGTAAGTGCTAGCTCCTCCCACAGTAAGTGCTAGCTCCTCCCACAGTAAGTGCTAGCTCCTCCCACAGTAAGAGCTAGCTCCTCCCACAGTAAGTGCTAGCTCCTCCCACAGTAAGTGCTAGCTCCTTCCAAAGTTATACTTACTGTAAGTCACATGATCTGTTCATATACTTACTGTAAGTCACATGATCTGTTCGTATACTTACTGTAAGTCACATGGTCTGTTGGTATACTTACTGTAAGTCACACGATCTGTTGTTAGAGAACGGTCAGTAAAGTCAGCGACACCGATGAGTACGAACCAGTCAACACTCACGACTATCAGAACGACCCTTTTGCGAAGAGTGATGTAGTGAGCGGGGCACCAGCCCTACCCAAGAGGACTGCTGGGAAGGACATCCCTCCCCAGTACCTGGCACCCCCAGCTCCCCCCAGACCTCAGCCACCCCCTGCGGTCAGAAAGCAGAGTATGTGGGACTATTGATAATAACCCTGCTGTGAGAGTGTGACTGATAGTGAGTAGTGAGAGAGTGTGACTGATAGTGAGTAGTGAGAGAGTGTGACTGATAGTGAGTAGTGAGAGAGTGACTGATAGTGAGTAGTGTGAGTGATAGTGAGTAGTGAGAGAGTGTGACTGATAGTGAGTAGTGAGAGAGTGACTGATAGTGAGTAGTGTGAGTGATAGTGAGTAGTGAGAGAGTGACTGATAGTGAGTAGTGAGAGTGGCTGATAGTGAGTAGAGAGTGACTGATAGTGAGTAGAGTGACTGATAGTGAGTAGTGTGAGTGATAGTGAGTAGTGAGAGAGTGTGACTGATAGTGAGTAGTGAGAGAGTGACTGATAGTGAGTAGTGTGAGTGATAGTGAGTAGTGAGAGAGTGTGACTGATAGTGAGTAGTGAGAGAGTGACTGATAGTGAGTAGTGTGAGTGATAGTGAGTAGTGAGAGAGTGACTGATAGTGAGTAGTGAGAGTGGCTGATAGTGAGTAGAGAGTGACTGATAGTGAGTAGAGTGACTGATAGTGAGTAGTGAGAGAGTGACTGATAGTGAGTAGTGTGAGTGATAGTGAGTAGTGAGAGAGTGTGACTGATAGTGAGTAGTGAGAGAGTGACTGATAGTGAGTAGTGTGAGTGATAGTGAGTAGTGAGAGAGTGTGACTGATAGTGAGTAGTGAGAGAGTGACTGATAGTGAGTAGTGTGAGTGATAGTGAGTAGTGAGAGAGTGACTGATAGTGAGTAGTGAGAGTGGCTGATAGTGAGTAGAGAGTGACTGATAGTGAGTAGAGTGACTGATAGTGAGTAGTGAGAGAGTGACTGATAGTGAGTAGTGAGTAAAGTGACTGATAGTGAGTAGTGAGAGAGTGACTGATAGTGAGTAGTGTGACTGATAGTGAATAGTGAGAGTGACTGATGGAAGTGGTGAGAGTGACATGGCCGTTGTATTTCACTCACTTGTCTCTCTTTGCCAGAGTCATCAGATAGCCAGCCTCAGCTCCTACAGAAGGTGAGGGTGGGGAAAGCTCCACCCAGTATTGCAGACGAGTACGAGGTCGTGTCTGACACAACTACTAGCAGAGCTCCTCCCCCTCCTGCTCCAGTGCCGGCTGCCCGCAGGACGTCCCCTCCTACACAGAGTAGAGTGAAGTCCCCAGTCTCTCCTCCTCCAATCAACCAGCGCCCGGGAGTGACGACTAAAGTCCCTCCGCCCAGACCGTCTCACCACCAGCTGACTAGTAGATCCAACGTCGAGTCCGACAGCTACGAGTACATTGACAACGCTGTTAAACCCCCTCCTAAGGTCAGCGACTCTCCAACCAAAACCCCCTCTCCAATAAAGTCTCCCAGTCCACTCCTGCCAACCCCTAGGAAGTTACAGATGCCATCCACCGCTAAAGGACCTCCTTTCCTGAAGCCCAACAAACCTGCTTTCCCTTCACAGCCTGTGAAACCTGAGCGGATCCCTCGCTCTGTCTCCCCCGCCCCGCCATCCCTGGTCCCCGCGCCAGTCTCTCAGTCTGAGCAGAACAACAACGCTAATGAGGAAAGTGACGGCAAAATATACGAGGAGTTTCTTATTAAACCGAGTCAACTGAAAGGAAAGAATAATGCAAATGTGAGAGCACCCAAGG
Organism: Bugula neritina; assembly: GCA_964035545.1. NCBI lineage: Eukaryota > Metazoa > Bryozoa > Gymnolaemata > Cheilostomatida > Bugulidae > Bugula > Bugula neritina. Next base: position 231,194 of record OZ037765.1, on the reverse strand, counting down.
GTCAGCGCTAGGCAGTCTAAAGGTCAACTTAAAGGTCACGATTAGGCAGCATGAGTAACTGTAGTAGGGAAATGATGCACAGTTTTGTATTTATCTTAGAAACTACCTACCTGAAAACAAACGATATTGTCATGTTATATTTTGTATTAAAAAGTTTTAAACTTTTAAGACGTTTTACTTTGTTAGCGAACATATAACAATAATATATAATAATAATATATAATAATAATATAAGCCGCAATGTAATTCCTGATATTTTATTGTATACATCTCTACTTCATTAGCTTTTTACAATTTATTTGAAGATCAAATCTGGTTACTGCAATTTTTAACATTTTTAATATTTTTTTAGTTTAATTTGTAATGTAGTAGCACCTCATGCATATACATATAGCTAACTACTTGTATATACACCTCATATTTATGCACATATATTCCGCTATTATTCTGTGATGCATCTACCTTTAAGTCATTCCTCACCTATATCTATAATTGACATTAAATAAAACTTTCTTATACAAAATGTTTTACTTTTTTTCAAATTTTTATTCTATAAAACAATAATACCCCTGAGGAGATGGAATACCTCATGCTCTCTGCTGTGGAAGGGAACTTTGTTACACTTTACAGTGCAGAGTTTATATTGTTCTGTTGACACGTGTCGGCAGGTGACTGTGAGTGATACACGCACAAGTCAGCAGGTGCTTGCAGGGGACACCCAACTATGAATATTCATAATGAAAGAGTTTATACCTGACTGTATGGAATAGCAGCACAATAATTACAGTTGCTTTGCGTAGAAAGGAAATAGCTAGATATCCTACATACTGCATTGTACAGATGATATGGGGTCTTGTAAGCAAATGCATATAATATCTGCTTGAGAAAGCTGAGTCTAGATTTCCCTCGTGGCTATTCTAACATCACGTAGTAATGGTTCTTTTGCAGCACTAATGGTTATCACTTAAAACTTCAAGATTAGACACTCTAATAACCAGGGTTCCATCATTTTGACTCAGTCTAAAAGAGGGACGTATATTAAGCTACCCGAAGAGCTAAGGGTTAGCTGGATATCAGCTGACACTTGAGTATTTGATATCTACTCAAGTAATTAGTTGAAACAGCAAGACTCCATCTCAAAAGATAAACATGCATAGAAGTACTGAAGGTATAAGAATTGTTGAATATTAGAATTTATATAGTTGTGTGTTGAGTCACTGTTTACATCATGACTAGAGTATGTTTCTACTCCATCTTATTCCTTTATTGTGAGTATTATTATATTGTATTATTACATTGTATTATTATGTTGTATCATTATATTATATTATTATGTTGTATTATTATGTTGTATTATTATATTGTATTAGTATATTGTATTATTATGTTGTATTATCATATTGTATTATATTCTATAATTAAATTGTGTTATTATATTGCATTATTATATTGTATTATTACATTGTATTATTATATTGTGTTATTATATTGCTATATTATGTTGTATTATTATTTTTTACTGAATAATAATAATATAATATTACAATATAGTGTTATATGTTATATTATATACACCTATATAGACCGATATTATGTTTTACGTCTTGTACAAATCAAATAATATACTGAATATACTTGCAAAATATATCAGTTCCCCACCACAATGTTTAGCTTTATGCGTAGTTTATATTGATTTCACAAGTGATCAGTGTTTTCACTCCTATCTGGTAGGGAATTTGAATATATTGCATCTTCATTCTCTCTCAATCAGTTAATGGCTGAAACAATAAAATAGCTTATTTCGTATAGTAGAAAATATTATAATAATTTCTTTACACATATAAATTACATAATGATTATATTACTACTTTACTTATAGGTTTGGTGTTCAATTATAAATATCATGAAAACAATTTAGGAGTTATGATAGTCTGTATAAAGGGGAAACAATATAGATTGAGATTGTCTGTAGTTCTTGAGCTCTCCAGAGTGAAGTCCGCTGTAGAGATCAAGGTGATTCCGTCTCGGCTACTTAACATTGGAGACAAAGTGGTTGTCAAATGCGACGTAGGCGATACCAACGGGACGGTCACGTGGTCCAAAGCGAGGCTGGGTAGTTCGGAGAGGTTCGTGATAGCTCGGCACACACAGGTGAGTCATACTTGATGGAGGTCACATGACTGCAATCTGTAACTAATGAGAACACAACTCCTGTCCAACCTAATAGCATGCGTACAGTATAAATAGTAAGTGCGGTGAGTTTGTAACTTCTTTCCTACTGTTTCAGGTGCTGGGAGAGTTTAGGTCCTCAAACAGGTATTCCGTGAAAGAGGAAGTAGGAGTTGTTGGTCGTCTTCTCTTGACTATATCAGGTATGGTGCTACAATAAGCAATACTTAAGGCTGGTGAAAGTGACCCCCCCACCCCCCTTACAATGTAAACTGGTGGTTAGATCACAGTCTTTGAATGTTGCAGGTGTGAAGAAAGGTGACGAAGGAGTGATAGCCTGTGAGGTGGATGGAAACAGAGATGAATTGGAACTCAGGGTAAAAGGTAGGGCGGTAGAGGCAGCCAACCCTAAACATTTGATGTGCTGTGAATTGAATTCCATGCTGAACTAGGTTCTGCTCTTTACTATATAATATAATATTAGACATGGCTGTATAGCTTTTCTCGGTAACTAAAATGAGTGAAACATGCACGATATTAAATTTCATCAAAGTAAAGATAATTTAGTATTTTAGAATTTAGAAAACTAATTTTATCTTGTCTGAGTGCAGGCAGGGTGACAGAGGTGTTCGTAGACTTTGAGTTTGATGAGTTAACCACTGAGGCGTACAGGTCACCAGGCAGCGTCATCTCTATCCCCCCCTCTGCTGTCCCAGAGTCAGGGTACAAGGCCATGTGCCATGTGCAGGCAACTACCACCAACGTGTCTTGTGTCATGAGACTCAATGGGCAGACAATTCCAGCCACACTGACTCTAACAGACAAGGACCCAGCGCCAACCACGCCTCTGAAGGAGAGAGTATTTGTCTTCCACCAGCAACTCAGTAACTTCCGCCCAAACTCAACACATGACGGGAAGATGCTAGAGTGTGTAGCCTCCACTCCCAACTACCCCGATGTAGTGGTCAGGAATGACGTCGTCTTTGACGTAGAGCGTAAGTTACACAGGCTACGGAGTAGCCAATCACAAACAGTCTGCTGGTCATGTAGTTAAATGAAGGTCATGTAGGGGTCAGCTAAAGGTCAAGTGAAGGTCAAATAAATAATGCAGATATTCTCTTTGCTTTAGACACGCCTACAGGAAACTGCTCCATAGTACAGCCTCGAGACCACAATGGTCAAATGGTGATAAACTGCGAAGTGTCTTCCAACCCTCCCTTTGTTGCAGCAACGTGGACTCTACACTCAACACAAACTCAGTACCCTGGGTATCCACAGCGGTCTGGCAACGTGAGAACTTACTACGCAGTAAGTATAATCTACAGCTGAGAGTAAGTGTAATCTACAGCTGAGAGTAAGTGTAATCTACAGCTGAGAGTAAGTGTAATCTACAGCTAGGAGTAAGTGTAGTCTACAGCTGAGAGTAAGTGTAATCTACGGCTGAGAGTAAGTGTAATCTACAGCTGAGAGTAAGTGTAATCTACAGCTGAGAGTAAGTGTAATCTACAGCTGAGAGTAAGTGTAGTCTACAGCTGAGAGTAAGTGTAATCTACAGCTGAGAGTAAGTGTAGTCTACAGCTGAGATTAAGTATAATCTACAGCTGAGAGTAAGTGTAATCTACAGCTGAGAGTAAGTGTAAGTGGGTGAGCTGATTATATCTCTAGTGATGTATACATGTATGCATCACTAGAGAGACTATTGAGAGATCAATATACTCGATCAATAAACTGCAGTGGTACCCCCTCTACCCCTATTTACACCCCTTTCTACACCCTCTCCAGCTCTTTTTATTTAAAGAGAGCAATGCATAAAGCACCGTAAACTCCATAACCAAAGTACCAAAGCTAGTTACTGTAAATCAGACAACTTAAATTAGAGAATAATATTTTACTACAAATATCAACATGAAAGAACAACTCTGAAACCATGAATCACTCGGACAACTCTGAAAGTAAAACATACACGGTATATGTGCATTTGAAGAGCTTCTCTAGTGTCTGGAGGTGATTTATTGTTCAGCTATTCAAAGTCTATTAAAGTGATTGACCAGGTATATCGTATGGAGTGAAGATGGAGGCAGATTGCAGGTTCTGTAATTTATGGAAGTTTTTGAGTGTGTGTTGAGAGATTTCTTGTGTCTTCCGTCAGTCATTCACTCTCCCATAAATCAGTGATTGACACCAGTTACTAGGACTAGTTGTTTTAGTATAGTGATGAAGGTGTAATATTATAACTAAGTGCTCTATCATGACTCACCACACATCTACATCAACTATTAAACAGTCAACACTCAAATCTACTGCAGCTTAAGTTATACTAATAAATTATGGCCATTAAATATTGTCTTCTTATTTGATGGAATTAGTCATCCCTTATTATGTATTTATGATATTCCCTTCACATCTAGTGACTCGCATATGCTGTATAATATATTTGAATTTCTGCAGTAAGTGTCTAGCTGTAGTAGAGGTTATCTACATAATATTTCTAAATTTAACGACCTTTCCAACTGTTATTCAAATATAGCAAAAAAGTAAAGAAATGAATGCTAAAAGTTGGCTGTGTTTTGCAAACTTTCCACTAGAAACAATTTCAATGCCTTTACTTTGTTAGAACTATAGTAGTTTTGTGGGTTTTTATATTCTTTACAGTAGACATTCATACCACTAGATACACAACTATAGCCTATACAAACGTCAGTACTCTGTATTATCTCCCCTGACTGTAGGTACTCTGTGTTATCTCCCCTGACTGTAGGTACTCTGTATTATCTCCCCTGACTGTAGGTACTCTGCATTATCTCCCTTGACTGTAGGTACTCTGTATTATCTCCCCTGACTGTAGGTACTCTGTATTATCTCCCCTGACTGTAGGTACTCTGTATTATCTCCCCTGACTGTAGGTACTCTGTATTATCTCCCCTGACTGTAGGTACTCTGTATTATCTCCCTTGACTGTAGGTACTCTGTATTATCTCCCTTGACTGTAGGTACTCTGTGTTATCTCCCCTGACTGCAGGTACTCTGTATTATCTTCCCTGACTGCAGGTACTCTGTGTTATCTCCCCTGACTAGGTAATAGACCAGCACAGAGTTATCTTCTCTCTGGTGTTGAACTGCTCCTCCTCCATGCCAGTCAAAGACTCCCTCAGTCTCTCTGTCATCAACAGACAGGGCAGCTCCTCCTTCACTGTACAGATATGGAGACCCCCTCCACCCGCCCCAACTCTACCTACCCACAGAGAAGACCAGTACATGTTGACAACCAAAGTACTTTCTAAGTTATCGCAAGGTTCGTCTTCTATAAGCCACAAGTAGTAATATTACAGGTGCATTATATTACTATATAGTATATTATATAGTATATTATATAGTATATTATATAGTATATTATATAGTATATTATATAGTATATTATATCTAGCAGTTTGGGCACTGTTTACTCTGAAGTATAGATTAAACTGTTGCTTAGTTTACCACTACATGCCATGTGGTTACGCTGCAGAGGTTCTGTCTAACAGCACTGATGGTAACAGGAGTACTTCTACAGATCTGGGAGATCTCTCTACTCTCCTAGGGCCAGCTCTAGACCAGGGAAATGGTAAGTAACACTCTACTATACTATTATCTACTTACTATTATCTACTTACTACTCCTCTATCTACTATTATCTATTTACCAGAGAAGTGACATGATAAGCTGTAACAGGCCCTCAGCCGACTTTCTAGCTAATTCTCATACTTTAGCAGATAATTAGGAAAAATGTGCTAAATCTGCATTTTTGGAATATCTACCAAACTTTGTATAAAAAGTGACTCAATTGCTTTCAGCTATGTTCTAATTCCAGTTGCCATGGCAACACCTAGCTGACAAACATGTGATTCTACATGCCAGAACATCAACTAAATATAGGTTGAATCAGACTCTATTAAATTACTGCCAATAAATATACTCAGTAACAAGATTAGTAGAGTTCATACCATTCGACCATCTTGTTGAAGTTATATTGATAAGGTTGTTATTTCATGTTAACACATTGCCTTAAGCTATAGGTTGTGTCTAGTGACATGTGTCCACAATGCATCTCATGCCATGTATTCTTATGAATACCTGCTGTAGAGTATAACTCGAGACTCAAGCACCTACCAAGTAGCCAACCCCGTAACTTGTGAACTTTGACCTTCACCTGGCCAAATACTCTGTCCGCAATACCCTGCATGTGACTAGCCACTACCAAAACGCAATGTCAGTTATGCAAATAATGTCTGCTGCTGACACATATATCCTGTTGACACATATGTCCTGCTGACACATATATCCTGTTGACACATATATCCTGCTGACACATATGTCTCTGTAACTGTTCCAGCAACCCCAGTTCCTGGTGCTGCCAACTACGAAGTAAAGAGGACACCTTCAACATCGGCTGGGACTTCCACTTGTGACCTTGTCACCTCTTCGCTGACTTTCCTGATTCTGACTATTTACACCATTTGCTAGATCCAAGCACTTTGTCATGAAAGAATTCACTTCATGAAAATCAGAAACTTGAAATTATGTACCGGCAAACAGTGTAACCAGAAACTGGGTGTTAGTCACACGCTGGAAGGTGCTGGAAGGTGCTAGAAGGTGCTAGAAGGTGCTAGAAGGTGCTAGAAGGTGCTGGAAGGTGCTGATGCTGGGATAGTCCTTATTACTTAGTCATAACTCTCAGCCTTACAACCACAGCTTATGGATATATTAGCTCACTGCTATGTTGCTATGGCAACTCAACACAACCTCTACATCTATTTCTCTCTTTGCTAAGTATTTATTGTGCTGGGGGAGCTGCGTCATGCACACTTGAATTATGAATAATAAATTATTTTTTGCCACCAAATAAATCTGTCACGTTTATTCCACTAGCACATAGACACACCTCTACATTAGACACACCTCTACATACTTCTTAACACTCACACCCACCAGGCTTGACTGGAAAATTTCTAGTTCTGTAAGAGAAATAATGTTTATGTTTCTAAACTTGATGTCATTGTATGCCCTTTAAGTCAGTTCTTTCTTCCTTAATACAACCATAAGCGAAGCTATATGAAGTCTGCTTGTCTAATCAACCACCCAGCTAATGGCTATAAATAGCAGCATTCTAATTGGTGGCTTTTTCTCAACCAGCCCTGCTGCTTGCACGGCAACTACTTGTTGAATGCATTTGATTGGTCCATTCTTATTATCCAGCCAATAGAATCCTGCTAAGCCCTCTCTCTGCAAGCTCAACTCTCAGTGAGACAGAGTAAGCAGTCAAGGAGCTTCACTTATTAGCAGAAGGTTACTTCCTTACGTTTAGTTGCTGAGACTTTATTCTACCACTTGGTTTGCACATCATTACCGGCAGCATGACATCACGAGACAGCATGACATTATACACGGTGACAGCCCTGCTCCTAGGATTATTACCCTACACCTATGGTGAGTTAGAGCTGAAAGGAGTGTTTCATGAGCCTTTGTGTTTGTTTGTATTTAAATTACCTAAGAAGTTGGAACTTTATATCACATTTAGAATTGTTACCAAGCAGACATAACTTATACATGTGTAATAGTGTTAATACTCTTCCTAACAACACAAAGTAATTTGAGCTGCTAATACAGTATATTATGTAGATATGACATTACTGCTCCATTAAGCATATAGATATATAAACCTATAATATCTTAATAGTTATTGGGTTGAGGTGTAAATGTTGTAATATTGAAAGTATTTAATTAGCAAATATTTTTCTCAGTAGTTTAAATTATCAGAAATTCCAAAAGTTTTTACCCAGTGAAATTAGAGAACCCTAAGTTGAAGGATTATTAGCAATCACTGTAGAATAATAGACAGTGTATAGAATCATAGATAGTGTAGAATTATAGACAGTGTATAGAATCATAGACAGTGTAGAATAATAGACAGTGTATAGAATCATAGACATTGTAGAATTATAGACAGTGTAGAATAATAGACAGTGTAGAATAATAGACAGTGTATAGAATTACAGACAGTGTATAGAATTACAGACAGTGTATAGAATAATAGACAGTGTGTAGAATCAGGAATGCTGCCGGGCATCACTACAGACTCAAGTTCCTTGACTACTCAGAGTCAGCAGCGACTCATGTAGAGGTACTTGAAGCTGCTGCCACTCTCCTCTTTGTTGTGGAGATAAAAGAAACAAACAAACAACAGCTTAAACTCAGTGTTTACAAGCCAAACATAGAAACTATTAAAATAAAATATTTATTGAACATTCAAAGTGAAACAAATTGTATTACATAACAATACTTTACTTTGGCTGTCTTTAGTAATTAGTGCTGATTAAAATGATAGAATAAAATAAAGTAAACAATTTATTTAACTCTTTAGAAGAATGATTTAATTCGAACTGTAAACAAAAGTGAAGTGTTGTTATATAGAAAGGGCTAGAAAGACTGACTGATGAGATAAATAGTGTCAATTTTAGGAAATGCTTCGTTCCAACTCTCATTCTGATTACAAAAGCCGAAAATAAATTTATGATCAATTTTTTTAATTTGAATTCTTTGTTGGTATTAAATTTCTGTCATCCATTCTTGTATTATCTTAACCAACAAAATGTGTTATACAGAGTGACAAAGTATAAGTATGGTACAGTTGGCTAGCATAACTTCTAGAATATAAAGTATAAAGTAAAGGGCAGGTTTTCTCACCACTCGTCTTCTGTATGACTAGTTTTTGCTAATGATAGGAAACTGGTTATTTAACTAGAAAATCAGTAAATTATTCAACAGCTACTTGCCTTTTTATAGGTAAATTTTTAGCAGTTTTGGACCATTTCAGTGAATGGTGTTGGTACAATGAAGTCTATTACGGAGTTCCTACACAAGTATTATTACTTCAAGTGCCATCACTTTGTATAGATTTCTCTGCACAAAGTGTGTTAGTTTATGTAAGCTAATAGAAGTATAATAAAAGTTTCCATTCTAAACTTTTATTAGAACATAACCAAGAATCATGGTAATAGGTGACTATTTTATGACTTCCAGGGTTATGTAACAGTTTCTCACTTTCAATAACTTAGTAGTGGTAATGCTGTCTTTTGGTGTTGGCAATTTTCTACAAAAAGTTTATAGAAATAAGTATGAAGAGGCATCTACAGTCAAAGCAGGGAGCCATGGTCACATTTATATGCTATAAATAGACAGAAACATCTACACTCACAGCTAACACTGCAATAACTGTGCTGCAGTAACTGTGTAGGTAATCCATTCTAAAGATTAGAAAGTCTCATAACACCAACTAGTAACTAGTTACCAGGCAGACCTGGAAGATCTGGGAGTTAAGCAATGGCTGGTGGTATAATGATTTATTAGAGGCAAGCTGTCACAGGGGATGGTCAGAATAATAATGCGTGATTAAAAGTGCCGATATTTGTGGAGATGTTAGTAGAGATGTTGAGAAGTGATACTAAAGACTAAGACTGCTGTCTATACGCCTTTCTGTGTAGGCAGGTTGGCCTCTTTCTGGGTGCATACATGGGCTGCAGGTAAATTTGGGATCGTTGGATTTACCTACCGGAAGCTGTGAAGGCTCGTGATATGGTGTGTGTTGAAATATTTGTCAAGATACAGTTATAGGTGGCAGCATTTAGTTCTAAGACGTGGAATTGTCCCCCTTGACAAAAGCTTGATATGAGTTTGAAAGATGGTGGGACTAAAACACTGACTGCCGTGTACATAGTAAATGAGTTTTTAATACAGCTAGTTTCTAATGGTTTTAGTTGATTCCTGCAATAATTAACATAAAAGTTAAGCCCTTATAGTGGAGATGGTATTGTCAGACTACATCATACCATCAGATATCAGATGGGTGTTGCCTTACCTCAGACATTTTCCCTAATAACCTAGTTGATAGAGGCAAACACTGAACGTGTTTTAATAGAAGTCCACAATAACATATTATGCTAATATTTGTGTTCCTTTGAGCATGCTCAATTCTCTCCTGTCAACAGAGATATGAGATATTCCTGTTGACTAACCAGTAGGTAAACAGGTAACTGACAGGTGGTGACAGGTGGTGACATCATGCAGAGATGTGGTCTTAGCTAGATATCTAGTGAGTAGACCAGAGTGTGGGGTTAAACCAGCCACTCCAAACTCACGGCACACTAGGATGTTTCAATAAATGTTGCTACATATGAATAGACTTTCCTCCAGAATTGTCTCGAAAATCTTTGCAACATGCCGTGCATGCTTACAGTTGACACTTACCATAAACTGTGTAAGAATATCTCAACCCCTAGGAGTCATTTGCTGATTTTTGTGGCAGAAGTTTAAACTATTTGGATGAGTTCCAAGACACTTGTAGTTTCCATGAGTTGATCAGATGAAATGTTGAGTGGTTTGTCTCATAACACAAGGAGATGCAATGTCTTTCTATTTCGTAACTGGAAGTCCTTATCTACGGCATTTCTCTTGCTAAATCTGTTTAGGGCAGCGCAAATTCAACAAAATATTTTTTGGAAAAATTTCAACAAAATATGTAATAATTGTCAGATAAGTGGCACAGTCACATTTCCTTGTTTGACTGATAAGACCTTCATATTGTACCACCTCTGTTGTTGTACCACCTCTGTTTTTGTACCACCTCTGTTGTTGTACCACCTCTGTTGTTGTACCACCTCTGTTGTTGTACCACCTCTGTTGTTGTACCACCTCTGTTGTTGTACCACCTCTGCTGTTGTACCACCTCTGTTGTTGTACCACTTAGATTCAGTATGATGACATATATATGAGGTTATAAAACTCCGATACTCTTAACATGAAGTCACTATCACTCAGTAATCTGTATTTTAGGGCTCGGAGTCAACACAACTATTATACAGATGGGGCTGGTGGGGGAGCGCCCCGTGTCTGATGGGGGAAACATATCGGCTAAGATAGGAGACTCAGTCTTCATAAAGTGTGAATATGACGACTTCAACCACCCCAAGCAGATCTTAAGTCTCAAGTTTCTGCCCAAGTCTGGAGGCGAGAAACAAGCCGTTATAGTTCCTGCTACCATTAACAGTCCCTGGGTAGACTCCCCTGATCACTACAACGGCGAGTTCTTCTGGGAGTTGCCCTACCATCTTAGCTTCAATATTACAGGTGAGATAACTCCCTGTTTGTGATACTCTTTACTGTGTGTATTACTATACTGTGTATTACCATACTGTGTATTACTATACTGTGTATTACCATACTGTGTATTACCATACTGTGTATTACCATACTGTGTAAATTACCATACTGTGTATTACTATACCGTGTATTACTATACCGTGTATTACTATACTGTGTATTACTATACTGTGTATTACTATACTGTGTATTACTATACTGTGTATTACTATACTGTGTATTACTATACTGTGTATTACTATACTGTGTATTACTATACTGTGTATTACTATACTGTGTATTACTATACTGTGTATTACTATACTGTGTATTACTATACTGTATATTATACTATACTGTGTATTATACTATACTGTGTATTACTATACTGTGTATTACTATACTGTGTATTACTATACTGTGTATTACTATACTGTGTATTACTATACTGTGTATTACTATACTGTGTATTACTATACTGTGTATTACTATACTGTGTATTACTATACTGTGTATTACTATACTGTGTATTACTATACTGTGTATTACTATACTGTGTATTATACTATACTGTGTATTATACTATACTGTGTATTACTATACTGTGTATTACTATACTGTGTATTACTATACTGTGTATTACTATACTGTGTATACCATACTGTGTATTACTATACCGTGTATTACTATACTGTGTATTACTATACTGTGTATTACTATACTGTGTATACTATACTGTGTATTACTATACTGTGTATTACTATACTGTGTGTTACGCTGCCGTGTGTTATGCTGCCGCAGGGGTCAGACTGATTGATGCCGGGGACTATTCCTGCGAGGCAGATGACCACACCCCCATCGTCACGCCAACCTCAGTGAGACTCGACGTGTTTGGTAAGGATTCATTGCTATATGTCTCATGTTGACTACAGAGTGAAGGTTGTGTCTCATGTTGACTACAGAGTGTGTCTCATGTTGACTACAGAGTGTGTCTCATGTTGACTACAGAGTGTGTCTCATGTTGACTACAGAGTGTGTCTCGTGTTGACTACAGAGTGTGTCTCATGTTGACTACAGAGTGTGTCTCCTGTTGACTACAGAGTGTGTCTCATGTTGACTACAGAGTGTGTCTCATGTTGACTACAGAGTGTGTCTCATGTTGACTACAGAGTGTGTCTCATGTTGACTACAGAGTGTGTCTCATGTTGACTACAGAGTGTGTCTCATGTTGACTACAGAGTGTGTCTCATGTTGACTACAGAGTGTAGGTTGTGGCTGTAGGCACTGGAGATTTTCAATATGAATTGTAGAGAACACTGGGAAGGTGGAAATAGACGGAGTGTCAGAAGGAAGGTACGCTACAATAGGGGACGGCAATGAAATAGAAGTCATCTGTTCAGCTTATAATGGCAGTCTTCCGGCTATGAATCTCATAATTGGTGATGAAATCACCCCATTGTGAGTAGAAAACTCCCATTTTGTGGTCATCATGGACAATACATTAGTTCATCATTATATTATATTATCTTGTACTACTATAGTATGTAGAAATGCGCTACACATTGTAGTGTAGCTGTAGAAATGTCCTACACATTGTAGTGTAACTGTAGAAATATCTTATACACTGTAGTGTAGCTGTAGAAATATCCTACACATTGTAGTGTAGCTGTAGAAATACCCTATACATTGTAGTGTAGCTGTAGAAATATTCTACACATTGTAGTGTAGCTGTAGAAATGTCCTACATATTGTAGTGTAGCTGTAGAAATATCTTATACACTGTAGTGTAGCTGTAGAAATATCCTATACATTGTAGCGACACGGTAGAGCCTAAATCAGGGGTAGAGACCCAGTATGAAGGACATGTACTCTATACCTTCAAACCTTCTCAAGACGGAGAGAATATTACCTGCCAGGCAGTTGTCTCAGGCTACGAGAAGGAGGCAGTGGAGCACACCGCAGAGCTCGTCATCCACGGTAAGCTGGGCTAGTCTGAGAACAACACAACCTGCAGCTGCTAAGTTTTAGAGTGATATTTGTTGACGACGAAAGAAATATCTGAACAGAATAGGAATTGGTTTAAACTTTCATTGAATGACAAAACAAGTTTCTAGTTTTAAAGCTGTCGGCACTATCATCTGTGTGTCTGTCTGTCTGTCTGTGTGTCTGTCTGTGTGTCTGACTGTGTGTCTGTCTGTGTGTCCTCTGATAAATATTAGCAGAAATTGCTGCCTGTGTATCAACCAATAAGATGCTGTTTTATTCTCCATCTTCCAGCCCCTCCTCAGCTCTCCTGCCCAGAGTCTGTTATAGTAGCAGAAGAAGAGACAGAAACCGAAATCGTTTGCAACATTTCGAGCAACACCTTGCCAGACGTCAGTGAGATAAGCTGGAGAACTCCGGCAGGAAACATCGGAGGGCAGATGGAGCTGGTGGTTGAAGGGTTGACTAGCTCGGTACGGAGTTCAGCATGTTTACTTTATATGAGCTGTATAATTATATTCTACTTTTATGTTTTACCTTTATGTTCTACCTGTATACTCTGGCTGTATATTCATGGTGTATCATCTTGCAGGTGGAGCTGACGGAAGGGAAAGTATCTAGAGCCATGCTGACAGTAAAGGTCAGAGGTGAGAAGTCCTTTGGGCCTTATGTTCTGGAGGCAAGAAACTCAGGAGGTGTTCAGAGTTTTACAACTCAACTTAAACCTAAAGGTGTGTGTCTCATTACTATGACTCATCTACACACATGGTTTCTGCTTTGCTTAAAAACACACAAATAATAACAGTTTAGACCAGCTAGTAGCAACCTGTTTTACTACTTTAAATATTAAATAGAAAGTTAATTATAGATGTAACTTATAGTAATTTAGAAGTTCATTATAAGTCATAATAACTCTCAGGAGCTTTCTATTCTACAGTAAGTAAGTTGTGCACATCCTGTACTCAGTAGTTAGCTTTGCGAGGGGTTCGTCCAACAGTGCAGGAGCTTAGTCCACACTTCTAACTAAATTATTAGCTTGACTCTTGAGGGTACAAACCCCACATTCAGCGTGATTTCTCCTTCAAAATGTATTACTATGTTGATGGATGTTTGCATGACTAAAATTTGTATCAGTTTTTGAATTCGTAAAATTCAACACCAAAAATAATTTTTGAAATATTTTTTCATACTGTTCAGGGTAAGTTTATTCATTTATGTGCTTTTATTTTTAGATGCAGGTCCAACTACAGTCGAGGGAAATGGTAGTAACAGCGGTTCAACTTTGCTACTTTCTCTTCAATTTCTCGTTATATCATCAACCGGCTACATGATGCTGTGATTGAACCCTCAACAAATTTCTATCTTCTGAAGTTCTAATTACAAATAACTTTCTTTCTCTGGATCAACTAACCAGCAGTCTGACACCTAACTAGATGTGTCATAATATGACACCCAACTAGATGAGTCATAATATGACACCCAACTAGATGAGTCATAACCTGACACCCAACTAGATGAGTCATAATCTGACACCCAACTAAATGAGTCATAATCTGACACCTAAGATAATGAGTCATAATCTGACACCTCAACTAGATGTGTCATAATTTGACACCCAACTAGATGAGTCATAATCTGACACCCAACTAGATGAGTCATAATCTGACACCCAACTAGATGAGTCATAATCTGATACTCAACTAGATGAGTCATAATCTGACACCGACTGCTGGTAGAAAACTTTGATTGTGACATTCACCGACATGCAATCACCTGTTCTAACCCTTCTGTCCCCCCTTACTTCATCTCATGAGTCTAGCAAAACTGAATACACTTGAGAGTTGTTCTGATTGGCCAAGTGTTTTTAGAGTCAGCCAATCACAATAAACAAGAACTTTTTTAACACTTTGCATTTTATTCTATTATACGCACAAACATTTTCAGATTTTATATTTTTATGATGGTTGTAGTTCAAATTCAATAAAATAAATCTACAAAAAAAAATCAATTAAAAGTTTGTTTCCAGTTCAAGTCTTCCAGTACCTATAATGTTTTGCTTTCATTGCGATTATAATCAACATTGTTTAAAACATGACTTACATTAATGCATAAAGTTTTTTATATGAATTATTGATCTACTTTAAATCTAACTGAACTGCTGTTCAAAAGAGTGGGTGTAAGTTTAGATCAGAGAGATGTGAAGATACAGAAGGCCGTTTCCTGTTAACAGATCACATCCTGTTGATGCGACTGAACCAGATCACTTCTGCTGTGTGCTAACTCTCTTGTCAAAGAGGATTGTAATTGATGTCCCACTCAAAACCTGCACCGAGCTTTATGTTGTTTGCCCTTATAACAAGTTTATAGTAAAGCAGGGAAGACAACTCCTATTATCAAGTGATCTGTTGCTGTCTGGAAAATAGTGAACTGAGAAACTAAACACTGGCCAGGAAGTGAAGACAACTGCTACATGAATTTACTATCTTGAGAAGATCTCTATTACCGTAACCACTTCTCTATATAAAATCACGCTATACCAGAACAGAATAGGAGAGAGGTGAGGTGAGGACTTCTCCATATACAATAAACAACACCGTGATGTTATGAAATATAATCAACATTACAGTATATACTAAACACATCTGTTGGTATACTTGAGTGGTTTTTGTGTCTTATCTCTTTATTTCACTAAAAAAATTTTATTCTTCGAATAGGGTTAGAAATTTAAAAATTGTATTGATTTTTGTTCAGCAGATTATGCAGCTTGATATTCAACTAAATTAGTGGCGCAAGTGTTATAAACAGCCATTCCTATGGTTTAAAATTTTTATGCTACCAAGTTATGATATTAAATAAGTTATAAAGTTTGGAGTTGTCTCCCCAAAACTATGACATCACCAGTGTTTCTAAGCATGCAGTTCTTAAACTTTGTAGAGTATTTAGTAACTATATGGAAGAAGTCTAGGGAGTGCTTTAGTTTATTTTGAGAAGCTGTAGAAATATAGCCAAGGCTCCAAAAGAGCAATATAAAGCACAGCTAAGCTTGTAAATAACAGCTACTTTCCCTCCATTCGTTCATATCTAGTGTCACTCTACATATACCACCACTTCTTATAGACTATAACCTGATTGGCTATTGACAGGGGTACTCTTTGGTGATAGGAGGTAGGAATAAAAGGTGGGTGACAGTGTTGGGGGTATCTGTAAGATAATATTGTGTTGTTTAATTTTGTGATAAATCTTTTATGAAATATCTTTGCGATATTCATTCACAACTCAATTCTCACTCCACGTTTCTCACTACAGTTGATTATCAATGCTCTATTATATATAGTACAGTATATTTATTATGGTAATTGGTATATAGTTATTATTATAATATAGTATTTGAAATTAGTTTCAGTGCCACCCTTGTACCAGTTGGGGAGACCAGTTGAAATGTTACACTACTGTAGCACCACCCTTGTGCCAGCTGGGGAGAACACTGGTATTATTGTGTTAGTAGTTTCTGTTTGATTGTATTGGCTGCTATAAATTAATATATAATTCATGAGCTGTAGCATGTTACAGAGTGAGTTGAGAGGGTATACTGACGGACTGGGCTGTAGTATGGATAGCGACAGCACACCTCTCCAACGGTGAGAATTCATACTTATTACTGCTGCTTCACTGGAAAGATCTAGAAAGTTTAATTGACTACCAGTTTGGGGGGTTAGAATAAAGCTATGAAAGTCATGGAAGGAATATTTATATACCAAAACTGTTTTGAGTGTTTCAGTATTGTAGCCAAACAGTGGAGGACTGCTAGTCAGTCTAAATCTAAGACAAAACAGTCTTCTGCTAATTGTAGCAACTGGAGTTTTGCTTTTTGTTTTGTAATTTATGAATGAAATGGTAACTACAAGGTTGAGGTGTATTACATTTGTTGAGATAGATATCATATTATCAACAGCTATATAATATGTATATTATACATGTATATTATACATGCATAGTAGTATGTATATTATATATACACCTATAGTACGTATGTATGTTATACATAATTTGTATATGTATGTAATATATGGTATGTATGTATATTATGTATAGCATGTTATGTGTATTATAATACCTAGTTGTATGTATGTATACTATACAGTATGTATCAATATTATATATTTATATATATAGGATGTACTACATTTTACATGTGAATATATAGTATGGTAGTGTGTTAGCTTATAGACAAATCATATGTCATGTTACATAATTTCTGATAGTCTGGTGGCAACTGAGGTTTATCTTTCAAGTTCGTAAAAAATTTCATGTAGATACTTTCTGAAACACTTTTTTGGTCAATTGAAATATGCTGAACATGAAAAAAATACTGTACCTTAACCTAGTTGTGGCTTTCACCCTTAATTTTTAGAATTAAAAGCCGAAATTCTTAAAGCAAAGTATTAGGAGTTATGCTCTCAATTTAAAAACATAGTTGAGGTTCTAATCCTTAAAAAAGAATATAAGCGGGACGCTAACATAGACCCTTTTAATTTATTTTGATTACTTAGGCTAAATACAACTGTTCAAATATTCATCCATATTTTTCACTTCCTGTTTGTAAGCATGAACAAATTTTAGCTGATCATGAAATGTGCTATTCATTACAAATTGCAAATGAAACACTGCTGATATTGGAAGGAGAAAAGTTAGAAAAAACAAAAGCAATTGCCAACTCTTGGCTACCAACTCTAAAACAGCCTGAGTGTGCTATTGCCAACAAGTTTTTGCCTGATGAACTAGGTCTAGATCCAGAAGGTCAAAAATCAAAATGTGATACTAGTCAAAGTCATAGATATTACCATGCACAATGCTATGCTAGATTTTGTGCTAAAAGCAAGCTAGAAAGAGCTATGTCTTCTAAGAGAAAGGTGTGTGGTATTTAGCAATTTAGTAAGATTATTTTTAATTTTAAATATATTTTTATTCAACTTATAACAATAAATTATAATTAATACATACTGATACATGCAGTTATATTATTATTATGAAATAAATATCATATATTGAATTATTAATTATATTGATAAATGAATAAAATATAATAGATATTAATATTTATGTATTAAATTATCCTAATGTTTTATTATTATAACCTGTGTTATTTTTGATTTTAATATTTTATATACAATTTTGCCATATAAAAACTTTTAACCTAGCATCAATATAATTATTATAGTATAGTTAGTATTATAATCATTGTGATGATAAACAGTATAATTATATTATAATAATAATATTTATATTAATTACTAATTGAATATAATCAATGCAAATACAATTTTAAATTAATTTTTTTGTTTGTTTAATAAAATAAACATGGCTGACATTGTATAACACTTTACATTCATATGGTACTTTACTAGGTACTCCATGTATCAGAGGAAGAATCACAGAGTAGAGGTGATGATGAGCCTGCTGTGAAATATACAAGGTCTAAAGCTAATCTCAAAATGACATCAAATGTCCTACCACAAGTCTGTATCATCTGTGAGAAGCATCGTAAAAGGCAAAAGCATGGACGCAATGAACCACTTCACTCTGCTGAGACCATTTCATGTGGCAAGCTATTGGAGGCTGCTAAGGGGATGGAGGATAATAGACTGATAACACTGCTTGGAAATCAAGATTGCGTTGCTTTGGAAGTAAAGTATCACAATTCCTGTCGCTCACGATATGTTTTGTCATATACGAATATGATTCAATCAATCAACAAAGAGTATACAGAAGACCCATATTGGAAAAAGTTCTGCGAAGAAGTTATTGAAAGAAGGATAATCACATCAAATGAAAAGCTCTCTCTTACCCAACTTTTAAAACTGTATGAGACACTCAGCCCACTAGATCATACTCAGCATAGCACAAATTGGCTCAAGTACAGACTACAAAGAGATTATAGGGGTCAGCTAAAGTTCCACTCCAGTTTACGAAAGAATGCTAGTGACTTGGTTACCAAATGTGATATGGGCTTAGCAGAACTTGAAAAACACATACATAAAAATTATCCGAGCCTTCACAACTCGACTCTTCGACATCCGATTCATCGACTTTTGAGCAACCTGAGAACATTCAACCAACTGAACATTTCGTGCCCTTCTCTGTTATGTCTGAACTTTACCACACAGCAATGACAATCAAAAATGCCATCTTGAGCTCTGAAAGGCAGCTATCACGCGTGCCTTCTGTTCATGAAATTAATGCTGTAAGTTAAAAAAACTCCATTCCTCCACTTCTGTTTAATTTTATATGTCTATGTAGTGGGCTTATTGATGAGTTTCCAAATGACCTCAACACGTGTGCTGAAATCAGTGCTGATAGAAAAGTTGAATCAATATGCCAGGATTTGATGTCTCTTGTGTTTAAAGGAAGGCCAACTCTGAAATCCATGGCTCTTGGACTAACGGTGCGACATGCAACTGGATCAAAATACTTGATTCACCTGCTTAATGGGATGGGGCATGTTCCAACCTATGATGCTATTCTCCGTGCAGAAACAGCTATAGCTTACCAGCAACTCGCTAATCAGCAGCATGAGTATCTACCTCCTGACTTTCAAACCGGTGTTCTAACAACACTTGTGTATGACAATATTGATTTTCTTGAGGAAACATCAGTTTCAAGGGCAAACTACCAGACTAAAGTGTGGCGCTCTGCTCTCATGCCCATCATGAACTGTCCAAGTCCTGATAATCAAGGATGGAAGATTGTGGATGAACAACTTGAGATAGCATGGCTGAGTGAGCCTCATGCACCCAGTGACATCTTAAAAACAAGGAAATGTTCTTGCAAAAAGACCAACTGTAAAGGTGGAAAATGTTTGTGTGTACAAGATAAATTGCGATGTACAGCACTGTGCAGTTGCCTTAATTGTGAGAACAAAATGGTTGAAAATCTTTCTTCTGGTGAAGATTTGGATGATGATGACAATCCAGATGAGTGTTTTTCAGCATGATTGTATTCCATGGAATTTATAAAGCATTTGACTTTTAAGGTTACAATTTTGTTCATGAATATTTCAGTAGTTTTAAGTGTCATTAACCTCATCTTTGCAGAATGCTACACCTAGCATGAAGTCATATTGATAGACTAAGTTCCTAACTTATTGGAAACTAGTGCATGGCTGCAAGTTAGCTGTCAATCTGTTTTAAATTTGAGTAATTTAGTCACTATTATATTTCTTGTATTTCATGCATCTAATCCGCTAACTACTCAGGAGGCACATTTTGTAGCCTTAGCTCATTTACCAAATTACTTCCTGTTGCCTTCATTTATATAGTTTAATCTTTTTAAATACATAGCTTATTACAATAAATACATATTATGTCTAATATTGTTACCAGCTCTATATCACTTCTTACTGGATAGTCGAACATATTGCATTATACTAGCATATTAAGCCTAAGTTCTCTATACTTGGAAAGTAGTTGGGGTAAAAGGATGAATACCCATCTTTAGGATAAATCGGTGACTAAATTGAGCTTCGTCTCACATAATATAGATACCTTTTAGTGGTCTTTGTACTGGTTGTATGAACAGTATAATAGAGCTTACGAAATGGGGAAAGTTAGATAGAAGTTATAGCCTGAGCTCAAATTGCTTTTTAACCCCCGAAAGCCACTGGTACGTTAAGGTAGACCCCGCCATGCTTTTCAGCATAAAATTTTACCCCAGATAAATGTGTTTCCAGGTATCTACATCATTTTTTTTACGAAACTTAAAAACTAAGCACCTTTTGAGGCACTTGCCACCGGACTATGATGTAATGTCTCATTTCATTGGCTGTTTCTTCAAGGAACTCTGTTAGATTTGTTTGACTTTACAGTTTAATTTGTTGTGACAGCAACAATCATTTGTTAGGGTAGATGATAAGGTATAGATCACAGGCTATGAGCATCTACATGGGGGAGTGTCTGTAGCCGTAGAGGTTGATTAGAGCAGTGAAAGAACGCGGGCTAACTTAGGCTGTCTAGATGTACAGGTTCCTTTGTAGATTAAAGCCCTGGCCACACGATCGTGAGAATGACACGAAACTCGTGTGACGATTTTCGTGAGTTATCTTTTCGTATTGACCAGCCACATGATCGTTTAAACGAAAAGTCATTATGCCGAGATTGGTACCGCAAGTTTATATAAGTTATAAAGGAAAAATTTTGCCATTTTTGTTATTTTTTTGGTATTTTATGTGTACATTTTTTTAGTTTTGTTTATTGGTAAAGTTTTTAAAAACATTTTTTATGCATATAAAATTAAAAAAAAAATTAAAACTCACTCATGCACGTAAATACAAAGCTATAAAGTTTAAGCTTCGCTGTGATTACCATGTGAATATGAATTGAATAATGCTTGCAATAGCTATTTTACGCAAAATACTTTACAGTTGCTATAAATGTAAGACTAGTAAATTGGATGCAAATAGGCATAGTAATACTACTTAATTTATGCTATTTTTGAAATTTGTAGTACTTATTTGGCGTGCATAATATATATATATATATATATATATATATATATATATATATATATATATATATATATATATATATATATATACCACTTTGATGGCAACAAGTCATTTTTATTAGTCCGTGAATGAGTCTTGCACGAGATACAAGCAGCAGAACATTGCCAAATAGAGAAACTTAGTAGAAATGAAATAATCACTGTTGCTAAAATTCTATTGACCAATCAAATGGTACTTATCGTCGATGGTGATTTTTCGTCCATAGTCATCGTTGTGCACACCCAACGATGACGATTTCGTTTGAATTCCCTCAAATTTTCTCGTACGAATGTTTTTTCGTGTCAAATAGACGATTTCGTGTGATTCTCACGATCGTGTGGCCAGGGCTTAACTTACAGGGTTTAAGTTGATGACGCAACGTTGCTCCATGCAGTAGTTTACTGAATTAGTCGAGTAGATTGTGCATTATCTCCCCTTGTTTATGAGACTGTGTAATAGCCTTAGAGCTTAAAGTGTAGCTCACAGTTGGGTTGTTCTAGGTCCTCAGACAGGAAGGAGATCATAGACTTAGAGCTGATCCTGAGGAGATGGGCTAAACAGGAGTATGGGAGACACAGAAGCTGCTTACAGAGACTCACCATCAGATCCAGAGATATCGACTACCAGTTCAACTGGAAGGATGTCCGGTTCCACCATGTGTTCGGCCCTAATGTCTGGAACCTGAACCCCCCTACACAAAAAGCTAAAGTAAGCTAGACCTAGGTCTAGGTTCATATTCGATGAGTTAAAGTTATCTCCCTCATCTGAAGATGGGAATTATGCTAACTGAAGTATGATTAAGGCCGATCTATGATAATTAACATCTCCCCTGGTGATGATAAAGGTGCAGAAATAAGTTGGATGTGCAAAGTTCATACAAATATCCGCTGCGTCTGCAATTATAGCTGCAGTCTTGTATCACAGAGCTTGCTTATGGTTACAACGAACTGCATTTTACTGTCTGTAAACCATTGCCTAGAGTATAAGAGATTTACTAAGCTCACCCACTAACCCTGGTAGTCTAACTACATCATCCACTCAGCTGGGATAATAAACAGCTGGGATAATAAACAGCTGGGATAATAAACAGCTGGGATAATAAAAAGCTGGGAAAATAAACAGCTGGGATAATAAACAGCTGGGATAATAAACAGCTGGGATAATAAACAGCCGGGGTTATGCTGGTCCTTCAACTCACAGCATGTACACAGCTGGCACCTCTCTCTACTCTCTCCTCTTCATGTCAAGTTATGCCACCAGAATTGGGAAATATTTTCTATTTGAAATTCTAATTAAACAATAGTTTAGGTATAAATTCAGTGACTAAGCTGTTTAACTAGTCAGACAGGCAACCAGTATATCTAGTGTCACTCTACATATACCACCACTTCTTATAGACTATAACCTGATTGGCTATTGACAGGGGTACTCTTTGGTGATAGGAGGTAGAAATAAAAGGTGGGTGACAGTGTTGGGGGTATCTGTAAGATAATATTGTGTTGTTTAATTTTGTGATAAATCTTTTATGAAATATCTTTGTGATATTCATTCACAACTCAATTCTCACTCCACGTTTCTCACTACAGTTGATTATCAATGCTCTATTATATATAGTACAGTATATATGGTAATTGGTATATAGTTATTATTATAATATAGTATTTGAAATTAGTTTCAGTGCCACCCTTGTGCCAGCTGGGGAGAACACTGGTATTATTGTGTTAGTAGTTTCTGTTTGATTGTATTGGCTGCTATAAATTAATATATAATTCATGAGCTGTAGCATGTTACAGAGTGAGTTGAGAGGGTATACTGACGGACTGGGCTGTAGTATGGATAGCGACAGCACACCTCTCCAACGGTGAGAATTCATACTTATTACTGCTGCTTCACTGGAAAGATCTAGAAAG
This sequence comes from Bugula neritina, assembly GCA_964035545.1. Lineage (NCBI taxonomy): Eukaryota > Metazoa > Bryozoa > Gymnolaemata > Cheilostomatida > Bugulidae > Bugula > Bugula neritina. The sequence goes on along the minus strand of OZ037765.1, from coordinate 207,422 downwards.
TTTAATTGACTACCAGTTTGGGGGGTTAGAATAAAGCTATGAAAGTCATGGAAGGAATATTTATATACCAAAACTGTTTTGAGTGTTTCAGTATTGTAGCCAAACAGTGGAGGACTGCTAGTCAGTCTAAATCTAAGACAAAACAGTCTTCTGCTAATTGTAGCAACTGGAGTTTTGCTTTTTGTTTTGTAATTTATGAATGAAATGGTAACTACAAGGTTGAGGTGTATTACATTTGTTGAGATAGATATCATATTATCAACAGCTATATAATATGTATATTATACATGTATATTATACATGCATAGTAGTATGTATATTATATATACACCTATAGTACGTATGTATGTTATACATAATTTGTATATGTATGTAATATATGGTATGTATGTATATTATGTATAGCATGTTATGTGTATTATAATACCTAGTTGTATGTATGTATACTATACAGTATGTATCAATATTATATATTTATATATATAGGATGTACTACATTTTACATGTGAATATATAGTATGGTAGTGTGTTAGCTTATAGACAAATCATATGTCATGTTACATAATTTCTGATGTAATGTCTCATTTCATTGGCTGTTTCTTCAAGGAACTCTGTTAGATTTGTTTGACTTTACAGTTTAATTTGTTGTGACAGCAACAATCATTTGTTAGGGTAGATGATAAGGTATAGATCACAGGCTATGAGCATCTACATGGGGGAGTGTCTGTAGCCGTAGAGGTTGATTAGAGCAATGAGAAAACACGGGCTAACTTAGGCTGTCTAGATGTACAGGTTCCTTTGTAGATTAACTTACAGGGTTTAAGTTGATGACGCAACGTTGCTCCATGCAGTAGTTTACTGAATTAGTCGAGTAGATTGTGCATTATCTCCCCTTGTTTATGAGACTGTGTAATAGCCTTAGAGCTTAAAGTGTAGCTCACAGTTGGGTTGTTCTAGGTCCTCGGACAGGAAGGAGATCATAGACTTAGAGCTGATCCTGAGGAGATGGGCTAAGCAGGAGTATGAGAGACACAGAAGCTGCTTGCAGAGACTCACCATCAGATCCAGAGATATCGACTACCAGTTCAACTGGAAGGATGTCAGGTTCCACCACGTGTTCGGCCCTAATGTCTGGAACCTGAACCCCCCTACACAAAAAGCTAAAGTAAGCTAGACCTAGGTCTAGGTTCATATTCGATGAGTTAAAGTTATCTCCCTCATCTGAAGATGGGAATTATGCTAACTGAAGTATGATTAAGGCCGATCTATGATAATTAACATCTCCCCTGGTGATGATAAAGGTGCAGAAATAAGTTGGATGTGCAAAGTTCATACAAATATCCGCTGCGTCTGCAATTATAGCTGCAGTCTTGTATCACAGAGCTTGCTTATGGTTACAACGAACTGCATTTTACTGTCTGTAAACCATTGCCTAGAGTATAAGAGATTTACTAAGCTCACCCACTAACCCTGGTAGTCTAACTACATCATCCACTCAGCTGGGATAATAAACAGCTGGGATAATAAACAGCCGGGGGGGGGGGGGGGGGGGTTATGCTGGTCCTTCAACTCACAGCATGTACACAGCTGGCACCACTCTCTACTCTCTCCTCTTCATGTCAAGTTATGCCACCAGAATTGGGAAATATTTTCTATTTGAAATTCTAATTAAACAATAGTTTAGGTATAAATTCAGTGACTAAGCTGTTTAACTAGTCAGACAGGCAACCAGTATATCTACGACTTGTCTAATATTGAATTTTAGATACTTTTTGAAACAACATTTGAAAATAGAACAACGTCACCTCAAAACTACAGTTTCCAGACCGAGAGAACCACAAATTCTACCTGCGCAGTAGAGTTGGAGCAAGGTACACTATACCTGCATCATTAAGTGACTTTGCTTGTCTTATCGAAGCTTTCTTTTGTAAGAGAAGTTCTCCATTTTCATGTCTAATAATCTCGTGACCTAATCAATGGTAGAAAACTCTCAAGTTTTATTCTTATAGGATTTCACTGAGAGTTCTGCTTTCTGATAACATTTCTGAGGAAGCTTTTATAACTTAATATTCTAAGTTCGAGAAAAGTCAAATTTTGTTGTTGGAAAACATACAAAGATAGATTATGATCAGTAAGAAAGAAAAGATGTATTTTAGTGATGATTTCCTTAGTATTATACTTCAAATAATGTTATATAAAAGTTTATCCCCTGCCTCTTTCCTGCCAGCCCCCATTAGTATCAGATTCTATTAATCATCTATTGTATTGTATTAGATAGTTATGAATACGTTGTAACTCAATATTCTTGTCACAGTGAATACATACCTTATCTGATCTCTAGTGAGTACACCATGTAGTGTGAGTAAGGTACTACCCCTGTCTTCTTCTCAGTCTCATGTATCTTTGAGAGTTACAACACTGCATTGACCAATCAGTGTGTTACAGGTGTAACAAGAGGGGTGGAAGCTGCGCTGACTCTCAAAACACCTGGAGAAATCCTGGAGGCAAGTTCGACATTCAAACAGGAAACAACTATGACTGAAACCCAGTCGGAGACTCTGGTGGAAGAGTTGAAGTGGAGCAATGATAGCCAGATTATGGTGAGTTCAGACGTCTATGGTGAGTTCAGATGTCTAGAGCGTAGCCAGATGTCTATGGTGTAACCAGATGTCTATGGTGTAACCAGATGTCTATGGTGTAGTCAGATGTCTATGGTGTAACCAGATGTCTATGGTGTAGCCAGATGTCTATAGAAAAGAGAACTACTCTGGTTGTATACTATAGTGTGATGTGTGTGAACATTCCATTACCATTTCAGGTAAACGGCAACAGCAAGGCAACAGCCTCTCTCGTGGTTGACGAGAATTGTTATAAGGACAATGTGTACACCGTGAAGAGCTACTTCTATGGAGATATTAAAGTTAACTTAGTGAACAGGAAAGACAATTCCCTTATTACTCACATAGGTAAGTTATGTTACATTATACATTTAATTAGACTGATTTAATCTACAATGTTGTATATAGACTTAAGCTACAAAGATGAATTATTATACTAATTGTTTCACAGCTGGAGACGTCGTGAGGATTATTAGTGGTAAGGCAACTCTGCAGGAAGAGAAAGTCTTAGTGAAGGACACAAGTAAGTCTCTCCACCCGTACGACAGAGACGTAATGACCTTCACTACCAGAGCTAAGGCTACGTTCAACTTTGGAGTCAAACAGGAAGTAAAGCTAACCGAGGAAAAACTTGGGTAGTAGAATTAGTTAGCTTAGCTCTTGTGGGGTGTTAGAACTCAATGCTGCAATGTATAGATCTCATTGTAAGGTCTTAGTCTAACTTTCCATGTTATACAGACACACAGTTTAGATGTAAATACATTAAATTCACTTAATTATTCCGTCACATGATATAAAGTGTTCTGTGTACTACTCGCTGTTCAGTTTTAGTGTCACTAGAATTATTTATTGTTGTGGAAAATAATATATAGTTTGTTTAATAAACCTCAACCAAGTTGTGTATATTACCAGTCTATGCTGTCACACAGTCATATATATTACCAGTCTATGCTGTCACACACTCATATATATTACCAGCCTATGCTGTCACACAGTCATATATATTACCAGTCTATGCTGTCACACACTCATATATATTACCAGTCTATGCTGTCACACAGTCATATATATTACCAGCCTATGCTGTCACACACTCATATATATTACCAGTCTATGCTGTCATATAGTCATATATATTACCAGTCTATGCTGTCACACAGTCATATATATTACCAGTCTATGCTGTCATACACTCGTATGTATTACCACTGGCAATTTAAACTGTGTGAAATAGCTCTACTAAATTTCCCACCACACTGCAAGACTAGGAGGAACACTGATAGCTGATCAATAGCACTTCATCTCTCTCTCTATCTCTAGATATATGCTGCCGCTATCTGTATAGGATCTATGTTATAGCAGCACTTTGGCAGCAATGAACTTGTGAGTAATTAATTTATCATTAATTAGCACAGCACATTGCAGAGTGAGTGTGCAGAGTGTGTGATGAGGTGATAGAGGGGAGAGATAGAATCAATTACTCAGTCTATAGTAACTGATGACTATATCCCTGCCCTGATTAGGAGCTGTATGAGGTGTATGCCGTAGAGTTGTATGCCGTAGAGGTGTATGCCGTAGAGTTGTATGCCGTAGAGTTGTATGCCGTAGAGTTGTACACTGTAGTCACACACATAGCAAAGGGTATATAACTACACTTCTTATACCTTATTGTAGCTCGTGTTAGAGACTTAAGGTGAACTGGTACAAATTCCAACTCGTAAATGAACTGAAATGAATATAACAAAGCGCTGTCGCATTTAAATAAAAAGATAATATACGTCATTTATTGAAAGTTTTGGGAGTCTCTGCTCTATAATAACATTTTATAGTTGAGAGAGCAACGTACACCATTGCAATGTTTATGTAGTCCCCTACAGCTGCTATTATCTACGGATATGATCGGAGAATATGATAGGAGAGTATCACATGGTATCTGAGCAGAGACAATGAGACAAAGACGTCTTGCAAGGAGTGAGTCGAGTTACACAACTCAACTCATGCAATAAAACTACACTGGACTAGTGGGCAGATGGCAGAGTAAAAAGTAGTAAACATAGTCATGAGATATAAAGTTTGCAGTTTAACAACTAATATAACATTCAGGTTTAGTTACTGCAAGTAGGAGTTGTGTCCTCTTGTTAATAGACCATAACTCCTAATAATGGAATGCTGCAATGAATACTTACACTAAGAAGAATATACTAAAGATATTCTGTTAGAAATTTTGTATAAATTTGGCAGAAGTTAAAACTAAATCTAGAAATGAGTAAGACTTGACTATGCCAACTTTGATTGGCTGAAAAGTGTGTCTTTCCTGCCAGACATGAGCTATGTAAGTTACTTGTACTAAGCTACATATTTCTCTTGAGAACATTTTCATTCATTTTTGTTGAAGCTGTGCCAAAACCATCTTCTACTATATACTAAACCACCAGCATATACTATATAGTATTATACTGCATTAACTTAGATAAATCATACGTCATGTTACATAATTTCTGAAGTAATGTCTCATTTCATTGGCTGTTTTGTCAAGGAACTCTGTTAGATTTGTTTGACTTTACAGTTTAATTTGTTGTGACAGCAACAATCATTTGTTGAGTAGATGATGAGGTATAGATCACAGGCTATGAGCAAGATTTTAGCTAAAACTTGAGTATGTGATTCCATGCAACTTCTCATTCAAGAGCTGGAGTGAGGGAACCACCATGTCTTAAATAAGCAAATGAAGGCCAGTGTGCAACAAAATAGGTTTATAATATTTAAATAATAGGTGTATATGGTTTGCTAATCTGAGGTTTCTGGTAATTGCCTTGTAAAACTCAGCAAGAAGGTTATTACGTTATGTAAAAATTATTTAGGGTTTTTGATGCATTCTAGACTATAATTGTCTCATAGATAATTGATGCAGTTACACCATCAACGCAAGGTGAACCGTGAAAGCATTCGATCCTTGTTCTATAAATATCATAACATACAATACTTATACTAACAATACAATTATTCTATTGACAATTTGAAATTGGGAGTTTTGAAATTGGAAAATTGAAACTAGGAGTTGCATACACTTGAAATTAATAACCATTCATCTTTTATTATTTCTGTCAATTTTTTTTGATATATTTTAAAATTAGGTTTTTGTAAGTTTTTAAAAAAATAAATCGTTATCATCTGTTGATGAAAAATATAACAAGTCGCCAAAAGTCACAAAAAAGAACTAGTCGTTTTCAGTCGCCAACATGAACGACAGTCTCGACTTCTGGCGGAAACTAATAAAACTGACTGCAGTTTTTAAATAAAATTTGTAGTACTAGTTGAAAATAAAAAACTAAAAGCTGAAAACATTGGGACTGTACAGTGTGTGTATTCATAGCCAGGTCATTATTTAATTGTAAATTATTGACCTAAAGTATTTTAAAAGTTGGATTTAGTAAGAATTTAAATTAAAAACAGCACAGTGGACGTGGTCATTGTGATACTGAATCTCAATCTGATGGTGATACTGATAGTGATTGTCATACTCATTGTCATTGTGCATGATGATGATTATCATTATGATTATGATATTCATATTGAAAATGAATTTGATAGTAGTTTAAATTAAAATTGTAAGATAAATCAAAATGTGATCACTCAAACTAAATCTAGGAACATTATTATTATAATTTAAACTATTATTACGGTTTTTGTAAACTGCGTAAACGGAAAAGCGGAAATTTCTGCAAAAACGGCGGAAAAGTACTTAACCGAGCAATTTTTTTAGTAATCGCTGCGTAATACTTTTGTGTATGCACGAAGCATAGGTTTTAGTTGAAAAATGACACAACTCTAAAATTAAAATAATCTTGCATTAAGAAAACCTCGGCAACGTGTTAAGTACTTAGTCTATTTCATCCCTCACAACCAACGTGATATCTTCAACTCTACAAGTACACCCCTTCAACTGAACAGCTTATATCTTTTTGCTTGAACCTAAAATTCTCACTTCGACTTTCCAATATAACAAATAAAGCTAGAGATGGGTAAGCTCAATCTGCTTATAAATTATTAATAACATTTTTAAACTAAATAATTGTCGATTAAAATAATAATCTAAATCATATTAACGATTAAATTTAATAAATAATAATTATAATATTAATATTAATAGAAATATTAATAATACTAATACTAATACTAATAGTAATACTAATACTAATAGTAATAGTAATACTCAATAGTAATAGTATCACTTTTACTAATACTAATAGTAATACTAATAGCGTTTAATTAATAATATAAATAATAATTAATATACTTATACTTATAGTTATAGTGATAATTATATATTAACTTATAGATTACGATATCATTTCAACTTTAGGTATTGAATTACATTTATTATAATTATAATTATATTACTAATACTAATATTAATACTAATAGTAATAGTAAATGTAATACTATTAGTATAGCTATTAAACTTAGTGCTACTAGTTCTATTACTATGTCTATTGTCTATTAGTATTACTATTACTATTAAACTTAGTATAAGTATAAGTATTAGTATTATGTTAATTAATATTTTAGTATTACATTAATTATTAATATTAATAATAATAATATAATCATAATGATAATCATTGTCATTATATAAAGTGTAGTATTATTATTAGCCTATTATTTTAATATAATTTTGTATTATTAATAATAATAATTCATAATTGTATTGATACTGTAGTAGTAATTCACATCTGCTTATCTTATGTTTATTTTAATTCATTTAATTATATATGTAATTCACTAACCAGTAATTGTTAAATGGTATTGTGATATTAATATAAGTTTATAATTATACTTATGGTATATTGATTAATAATTAGTAAGTCTAAGACAAGATGGATAGTAATACTTATACTACTTGAGTGTTTTATTCAAATCGTTGAGAAAAAGTGCATCAAACTTTCACATTGATGCAGTTGAACTTAAACATATATGTGTTTAATGAATTGGCTATAACACTCAGTCACATGTTATCTTAAAACCCATTGTATACCCTGTTAAGACTCATTTTGGTCTTGTGGTGCAGATATAGTGTATTTGACATTTGTCTTGTGAAAGTAACAGTCTTTTTCATATTAAATAAGCCAAAAAGTCTAGGTTTTTTTTAAGCCAGATTGTTGTTCTGATTATATAATTTGAAGTCAAGAATATTCATTGTTTAGCATTCATTGTAATGGTCCTGTTGTTTTGATAATTTTTACAGATTATAGAGATATAACTAATTTTGGAAATACATGCTTTTTAAATGCATGTATTCAAACTATAAGCCGCACACCACCGCTACAAGTAAATTCTGAGTACATAAATTTTAATTTATCTTTTTCTTAGGGGATTAATATGACTTTAAACCTAGATTTAAAGTAACTTGTTCTATTTATATAGGAAATAAATGGTCATGTTTTTTCATACTGTAATCGAGAAGTAGATCACTGTTTTGGTCTTTTGGTCTCACTTTAGTGTTTTTTTTGGTTATATATGTTTCATTTGTTACTGTGCCAGTAGCAATTCCACAGATCAAGGGCTGAATTTCATGGCTAACGATAAATTTCAAATCCCTTATCAAAAACCAAATGTATAATTGACATTTTAATCAAGAATAGCCACCAATTAAGGCTTCTTTTACATACATATTTTGTTTTTAGAGGTTTTACCTGATTTCATGAATAATGAGCAGCATGATGTTGCCGAGGTATTAATGGAAGTTTATAACATGCGATGCAATAGGTTGGGTAACATTAACATTGCTTGAACACATTTGTTGCTTATGTATAGTTTATAATTCCTAAAGTGACAGTTAGTAGGTACACTAAACACTTATGCTCTTTTCTTCAATGGGACAAAATTGTTCTGGTCAGAAGTTGAATAGTTGACTAAATGTCATTTCTGCAATGCTGAAACAGCATTTGCTCAGTCAATGAATTTATTACCAGTTCCTCTATTAGAGGTGATTTGGCAACAAATAGAACATTTATTTTATTGGCACTATAGCATCACGTTTTTGTATTGGCTATTTTATTTGTTACAGAGTGAGGTCACACTGCAGGGCATCAATTCAGTTCCAAGAAACTAGATGGATATGTTTTCGAAGGGTACTTTGTGCATTTTATGTTTACATAATATTTTGGACCATATTCTTGAGAATTTTTGACTACTGAATAAATACTCATGTTACTATTTTCCAACTCTAGTAGTCTAGATATAACTGTACAACTGTCTCAGTTTACAAAGCTTCCAAAAGTCTTAGCTATCACTTTGAAAAGATTTGATGAACCAGGAGTCAAGTTAACTAAAAACTTGGAAGTACTGGATTTGCTTTATATAACAGATAAGAGTAGGGTGAGAAGTATTTAACAAATACTTGTATACAAAGAGGCACAATACAAGAGCAGTTTATTGCTGTTGCAGGAACAAAGATTTAATTAGCTCCAAGAATAAATGCAATAGGTATTACGGACATTCTGGTTCTAATAACTGTGATAAAGGTACAGCTGTATAATCAGCTATATTGTTTATTTTTTGCTGTGTGTTTTGTCATTAGCTTTGCACTTGTGAAGAAAATTGTAATTTGTTGATTGTTTGTTTTGGCAGCTTTGTTTGTGTTCAAGAAGAGAATCCTTGGAATATTTCCCTGCGCTACTCACTGTTACAAATTCATAGGACTTGCTTGCTAGCATGTGCAAGTCCTTTGAAGTTGACTGCTGAGTTGACAGAACAGTAAACCACCAGCTCCGTCACAAGACTCCAATGTAATCAAGTTGCTTTTTACAAATTGGTTTGGTTTCAATGTAGCTGTCACACCACTGTGATTGCGATTGTCACTTTCAAAGTAAAGAATGACAGCTGATTGTTCCATTATTATTTACATATTTCCTCTAGATCGTATTGTAGCATCAAAGAAGACCTACTGAGAACATATTGATTTATTTAGCGGTATTTTAACTGTTAGCAAGACTTTGCAAAATGTATACATTCATATTAGGTGTTTAGGGCATTAAAGCTTTGATAAGCTGTTGCATATTTGCAATTATATGCAAGGCGTTATAAGCCATGACGAAGTTTCAGTTGTTCAGCATTTTGGTGACATTTCGTCAGCAAATATGTTTTTGTAATTTTTATTTGCTGTGCCTTGAACACATCTTTATACAAAACTAAAAAATTGATTTTTTTTTTTCTTCTTACTTTTACTTATATTATTGCATCATATTTTATGTTTTATTGTATAAATATCAAATAGTTCTTCAAGTTATTGTGTTCTTTGATTACATCATGCTGTACAGTAATACATACAAGTTACTAGTATGTACATTTTCACTCACATCTTTACAATATTATTTTAAAGAACAAAAATTTAAAACAACTTTGCTGCCATGGCTATTCATTTACTTCTAGTGAGTTATCGATCAAAGTTTTGAGCACAAGGCCCAAGTTTGAGGTAGTGGAAGTAAGACACTTTAAGCACAAAGCTAAAAAGTTCTGCATTTTAACCCATAAGTATTAACTTGGTTTATTTATCAAATTATTTATTTGATGAAATTATACTAATTGAGTCACACTATTTGAAATAGCATTGTACTATAAATACTAACGATAGTTCTACGTTTTATAGTTAAAGTTTGAAAATACTCATGAGCATGATAACAATAATAAGCATTTTTTTATTATAACAATTACATGCAACGATAAATATTAACTTATTTTCACTGTAGTTTTTAATGAGATATTTTAATGGGAATTTCGATAAAAAAAATAATATTATGCTGGCTAGATAACTTAAGTCGTACGAATGTTAGTTGAACAACTAAAATTTAGTTAATAGTAAAACATCGAAGGTTTTGGTATCTATGCAACTACGAGAATCACAATTATTGGGCTCGGTTTTGTAGTTTAAAAGTTAATTATTAGCAGGTAAAAATGTAATTGTCAACATCATAATAAAAACTAGTTGTGTAACTAAACTCTTTGTGCGCCGACGGCTTGGATGTTTCGTGATTTTATGGCCACGCTCACGCAACCAGATTTTATGTTTAAAAGTAGTCGTTAGAAGTTTTTTTGAGTTGTTTTCTCCTGTTTACGTTTCCGCCACTTTTTTCCGCCTTTACGTTTACGCAGTTTACAAAAACCGCTATTATTATAATTTAAATTATTGTTTTTCACCTATTGTGATCAATTTTAAATTTACCTTCAATTTGTTTAACTTATAAGTTGTACTTATACCTAGGCATTCACATAGTTATTGGTAATGTTATACTCGTAGTCGTACTGAGTCTCATTATGATAAAAACTAATTACTAATAAGTAATAACCATAACTATAAGTATAACCATAAGTACATTAAATTAAATATTAATACCAATAGACTTAGAGTAAGAGTAATAGTATTAGTCTGATGATAATAGTAATACTAATCTTATTACTAATAGTGTTACTAGTAGAGTAAAAATAAATGTAACACTAATAAGTAATAAGTAATAATTATAATAGTAGTGATACTCATACTGGTACTAATAGTAATTGTAATACTATAGCAGTATAGGCATAGCTAATGCTATAAAAATAATGGAGAAATTAAAATTTTAACTTAATTAATTATTAATAGTATTGGGAAATATTTTGGATTTGAGCAATAGTACTGATGGTTGAACGTCATTGAATTTGATTTTGTTGCTCAATTTTTAATTATTAATTAATGCTGTTCTTACAGTCCCAAGTTGATGCTACGAGATAAATATAGCTGTTAACGTGCCTTTGAATATACTCGGTGTGAGTGTCGTAGTGATGGGGAGGTCCAGATTCGCAGACATGGTCACGCTAACTGTGGCTGTAGCAGGTAATCATGCTCAGTTTTGAGTCTTCATCTCATATGCATGGGTGTGTGTATGTTTGATTAAACTACAAGGTGGGAATCTATTCAAATTGAAGGCATAAACTGAAGAAACTGGTTGGCCTGACTTGGACTTGATTTGAGTTAAGATTTGGCCCACGACTTGGTTTGACTTGCAGCCTGAAAGCTGTACTATTGGCTAATGTACTTCAATTCCTGATCTGTTTATTATTATTATTGTAGGAATTGTCTTCTTTTGTGCCCCTCCTAGTCATGGACAATCATATAAAGTTGAATCAAATCTGCATAAAGCACTCTTTAATGACTCAAACTATGATACTGGAGTCATTCCCATAGTTGATAGTACGAAACCACTGAAAGTGCAACTGTTTCTAGGAATGAACTACCTGCTTGATATTGTAAGTCATTACTACTCAGTATATACTACAGTTCTACTAGATATCTATTCATTACTACTCAGTATATACTACAGTTCTACTAGATGTATATTCATTACTACTCAGTATATACTACAGTTCTACTAGATATCTATTCATTACTACTCAGTATATACTACAGTTCTACTAGATATCTATTCATTACTACTCAGTATATACTACAGTTCTACTAGATGTCTATTCATTACTACTCAGTATATACTACAGTTCTACTAGATGTCTATTCATTACTACTCAGTATATACTACAGTTCTACTAGATATCTATTCATTACTACTCAGTATATACTACAGTTCTACTAGATATCTATTCATTACTACTCAGTATATACTACAGTTCTACTAGATATCTATTCATTACTACTCAGTATATACTACAGTTCTACTAGATGTCTATTCATTACTACTCAGTATATACTACAGTTCTACTAGATATCTATTCATTACTACTCAGTATATACTACAGTTCTACTAGATGTCTATTCATTACTACTCAGTGTATACTACAGTTCTACTAGATGTCTATTCATTACTACTCAGTATATATACTACAGTTCTACTAGATATCTATTCATTACTACTCAGTATATATACTACAGTTCTACTAGATGTCTATTCATCACTACTCAGTGTATTCTACAGTTCTACTAGATGTATATTTATTACTACTCAGTATATACTACAGTTCTACTAGATATAATTATATTTATGTATTTCAGGATGAAAAGCAGGGAATGATGACAGCTGCCCTCTACCCCAGTCTGGTATTTATATATCCTGTCACACTACACTGTCACACTACAGTGTCACACTACAGTGTTACACTACACTGTCACACTACAGTGTTACACTACACTGTCACACTACACTGTCACACTACACTGTCACACTACACTGTCACACTACACTGTCACACTACACTGTCACACTACAGTGTTACACTACACTGTTACACTATACTGTCACACTATATTGGCACACTACATTGTCACACTACACTGTCACACAGTCACACTACGCTGTCACACTACACTGTCACACAGTCACACTAGACTGTTACACTACACTGTTGCACTACACTGTCACACAGTCACACTACACTATGCTGTTACAGTCATGGACAGATGAAAGATTAAAGTGGGATCCGCAAGCCTACGAAGACCTGATGTCCATCTCAGTGCTGCCAGAGAAACTCTGGCTGCCGGATGTTCAGGTGTTCAACAGCGTAGGGGCTGACTCTGCTAAGACTCTGCACTCACCCAAGGTGACTGTCTTCAGCAACGGAACTCTCTACCACACGTTCGGCCTCGTGTCCCGCACCCCCTGTGAGCTCAATCTCATCAGCTTCCCTTTTGACGTCAACACCTGCTTGATACAGTTCGGGTCCTGGTCTGAGCCCAACAGACGGGTACGTCTCTCTACTCTCTACTGGTACTGTATGACTCTCTACTAGTACTGTATGACTCTCTACTCTCTACTAGTACTGTATGACTCTCTACTCTCTACTAGTACTGTATGACTCTCTACTCTCTACTAGTACTGTATGTCTCTCTACTAGTACTGTATGTCTCTTACTCTCTACTGGTACTGTATGACTCTACTGGTACTGTATGACTCTCTACTCTCTACTAGTACTGTATGTATCTCTACTCTCCACTGGTACTGTATGACTCTCTACTCTCTACTAGTACTGTATGACTCTCTACTCTCTACTAGTACTCTATGACTTTCTACTCTCTACTAGTACTCTATGACTCTCTACTAGTATTGTATGTCTCTCTACTCTCTACTAGTACTCTATGACTTTCTACTCTCTACTAGTACTGTATGTCTCTCTACTAGTACTGTATGACTCTCTACTCTCCACTGATACTGTATGACTCTCTACTCTCTACTAGTACTGTATGACTCTCTACTCTCTACTGGTACACTGTATACAGATAGAACTGGAGGTACAAGAGACCACGCAGAGTCTGGCCTTCTACGGCCGACACCCGAGCTGGAAACTGCAGAACTTCACAGTCAAGGCCAATGACCTCATTCTCAGCGACACCGAGACCTTCACTGAACTCACCATCAGTGTTCGTGTGGCGAGGAAGGGCTCATACTACTACCGGCTCTTCGTAGCTCCGGCTGCCGTCTGCATGTTTGTCATCCCTGTCATTCACTTCCTGCCTCCGTCCTCCAATGAGAAGCTCACTCTCGGTAACCAATCGTATCCTCTGTATCTGTTACCTTGTCATCTGCTGATGAGTCTGAGTAATGCGGAGGTTTGCTCTTGTTTGCAGGAGGACTAATGCTCGTCGTCGTAGCCATCATGTTCGAGATGGCTGAGGACTTCTTCCCGGCATTTTCTCTGGGCAACGTGCCACTTGTGTGTAGGTTTGATATTGTTACAGTACACTACTACTAGGTATAGTATTGTTACGGCACACTACTACTAGGTATAGTATTGTTACGGCACACTACTACTAGATATAGTATTGTTACGGCACACTACTACTAGGTATAGTATTGTTACGGCACACTACTACTAGGTATAGTATTGTTACGGCACACTACTACTAGGTATAGTATTGTTACGGCACACTACTACTAGGTATAGTATTGTTACGGCACACTACTACTAGGTATAGTATTGTTACGGCACACTACTACTAGGTATAGTATTGTTACGGCACACTACTACTAGGTATAGTATTGTTACGGCACACTACTACTAGGTATAGTATTGTTACGGCACACTACTACTAGGTATAGTATTGTTACGGCACACTACTACTAGGTATAGTATTGTTACGGCACACTACTACTAGGTATAGTATTGTTACGGCACACTACTACTAGGTATAGTATTGTTACGGCACACTACTACTAGGTATAGTATTGTTACGGCACACTACTACTAGGTATAGTATTGTTACGGCACACTACTACTAGGTATAGTATTGTTACGGCACACTACTACTAGGTATAGTATTGTTACGGCACACTACTACTAGGTATAGTATTGTTACGGCACACTACTACTAGGTATAGTATTGTTACAGTACACTACTACACTGGTCTACTCATCATTCTGTTCATGAGTTTGCTGCTGTCCTGTCTCTCGGTTGTCATAGGAACCGGAGAATCAAAGTCTGTCAGAGTTCCTCGTATTCTTCGTATAGTGAGTCATTATTCCGTGTTATACTGTGTTATATTATATAATATTATACTATGATATATTATATAGTGTTATACTATGTTATATTATATAGTATTATACTATGATATATTATATAGTATTATACTATGATATATTATATAGTATTATACTATGTTATATTATATAGTATTATACTATGTTATATTATATAGTATTATACTATGTTATATTATATAGTATTATACTATGATATATTATATAGTATAATACTATGATATATTATATAGTATTATACTATGATATATTATATAGTATAATACTATGATATATTATATAGTATTATACTATGATATATTATATAGTATTATACTATGATATATTATATAGTATTATACTATAATATATTATATAATATTATACTATGTTATATTATATAGTATTATACTATGTTATATTATATAGTATTATACTATGATATATTATATAATATTATACTATGATATATTATATAGTATTATACTATGTTATATTATATAGTATTATACTGTGTTATATTATATAGTATTATACTATGTTATATTATATAGTATTATACTATGTTATATTATATAGTATTATACTATGATATATTATATAATATTATACTATGATATATTATATAGTATTATACTATGTTATATTATATAGTATTATACTATGTTATATTATATAGTATTATACTATGATATATTATATAGTATTATACTATGATATATTATATAGTATTATACTATGTTATATTATATAGTATTATACTATGTTATATTATATAGTATTATACTATGTTATATTATATAGTATTATACTATGATATATTATATAGTGTTATACTATGTTATATTACACAGTGCTGCATAGACAGACTGGGGTACATCTGCTGTGCTAAGGGACGCACAAGTCGCTATGACTATGAGCTCCTCCATCTTGAGCGATCTCTTCGGTCTACGGCGCAGAGACAGTCGAGCAGAGAGGATGATGAGACGGAGCTGACAGAGATGACGGACGTAGATTCTCAGGAGGGAGGGGACGCTGCTGCTCAGAACCACACCACCCCTAATGTGAGTGTGTGGCAGTAGTTTGACACTGAGGCTAGCTACTCTGGTGACAGGCAGTGCTAGTATCTAGTTGTGTGTTTACAGGGGTGGATACAGTGTGTTGTGTGTTTACAGGAGTGGATACAGTGTGTTGTGTGCTTACAGGGGTGGATACAGTGTGTTGTGTGTTTACAGGAGTGGATACAGTGTGTTGTGTGCTTACAGGGGTGGATACAGTGTGTTGTGTGTTTACAGGAGACGGGGAAGAACTTTGATGGCATGAAGGAGGTGCTGAAAACACTCATCAACGAGCTGCAGTACGCCAGGTACAAGGAGCAGATTAAGTCAGAGTGGCTGCAACTGGCCATGGTGATAGACCGTACAGGGGGACTCATTCTACTGCTACTAGCTATTATAGTCACCTCTGTCATCACTCTGCACCCCAAGTCCTGGTAGTCCCAGTAGTCGGGCTGATGGCCGGGCTGGTAGTCAGACTGGTCCAGCTTCACATGGGCAACATGAACTATGGGCTATTTGCACTGTGCAGTTGTTTAACTCAAACTTTTCAACTTTCATATTTGTATATACTATCTCTTGTCAATTGATGAAACACTTCTATCGCCAGGGGAGGAAAACCCCAGATAGTGTTTTTAGCAGCTATGATTACCATTACATAATATGCAGGGTTTTATAGTCGTATTGCTTTGGTCTACCCATCATTTCATCACAATATTCTGCTCACATGTTGGAGTTGTTCTCACCTGTTGTTTTTATAATTCTTGGAAATCGTGTCGTATTCCGGAACATTACCCTTCACTGCTGATCCCACTGCTTGCCTTTTAGCCAACATAACTAATAACTTTGGAGTTGTCACTCCTTGATTCAAACCATCACACGACTCCCAGCTAACATGATAGGAGTTGAATACGAAATCATTCCTTTAGTTTAGATTTTAACTTAATCTTCTTATTCAACCCAAACTGTGCTGCCAATTTTACTTCTTATGTCTTGTATTTTCATTTACATTTATCTACTAGTTTATATTCCAACTTACACTTACATTCCTACTCTACACTAAATAATTACTGGTATTATTGCTAATTATATTTTACATGTTTTGGCAAACCATGTTGATGTTCTAATATTTTGAAATACACTTTTATACACTTACACTAAGGATTTATACACTTACACTTAGGATTTATACACTTACACTAAGGATTTGTACACTTACACTAAGGATTTATACACTTACACTAAGGATTTATACACTTACACTAAGGATTTGTACACTTACACTAAGGATTTATACACTTACACTAAGGATTTATACACTTACACTAAGGATTTATACACTTACACTAACGATTTATACACTTACACTAAGGATTTGCAATAAATGTTTTGTCTTCAGTAAATGTTGTTTATTTCAACTTCAATAAGTATCAGCATCAATGAAAATATACTGGATAGTGATAAATGAAAAGGGGTCATGTGACAGGAAATAAAAACCATGTGACTTATTCCTCCGACTTCTTTAGTATTTTCTTTAAAACGAAAGCGTCTGCAGGTTCTATTCTCTTGTAGTAATTCTCTTTCTTCTCCACCACACTGAATCCAAACTTTTCATAGAACTTGATGGCATCTTCATTGCTGATTTGTACGTGTCTAGATATGAGAGAGAGAGAGGGGATATTTGTTTACTGGGTACTAGCACTACTAGTAGTACTAGCACTACTAGTAGTACTAGCACTACTAGTAGTGCTAGTACTATTACTACTACTAGTACTACTACTACTACTACTACTACTCATAGTACTACTAGCACTATTACTACTACTACCACTAGTACTTCTACTACTACTACTACTAGTACTTCTACTACTACTAGTACTAGTACTTCTACTATTAACATTTTGTAAACTTACAGGTAGACACTCTCTAAGTTGCCATCTTTCTCGCATCTGTCCAAAATATGCCTCAGCATCATGGAACCTGGGAAGAGTTGATGCACAGCGTTTAGCTAATAGATTAGCTAATGATAACCAGTAGAACAAATGCAACTGAACTTTACATTGACCTCAACTGTTAACTCCTTGCATCAGTTAACACAGCAGATTAGTAAACTCTATATGACTCTGTACTGCAGTAGTCTATATAAAAGGGGGAGGGAACAGTGTGGACAAGCAATAATATTTATTTCAAAAGAGCAGACAACTCTTCATTACCTGCTGAACTTCAAACACACTTACCTAGTCCATATCTCCTGTAAGGGGCAAGTACCCCCAGGGTCATGATGTAGAGAGAGCGAACACCTTCAGTTGTGTCCACACGACAACAGACTCCGCCCACAACTATATCTTGGAAATATGCTGCCATAAAACAAGACCACCAATTAGCAGGTGTATATGTTATAAGTATTCAAGTAGGATATTCAACATACTATAGTGTCATGTGACATGTCATGTGACGTACCCAGCTTGGCCAACTCCCCCAGCTCTAGCACATCTTTATAGAACTTGCTGTTGTAACTGACAGGGAAAACTACTTGGTTTAGTTTCTTCAACTGTTGGATATTGTGTGGAGTTACATCCCCGAGTTCCATTGTATATCTTCAAATATAATATAATATTACTTTACTATATTAAAATATTACTCTACCCTACTCTGCTCTCAGTTGCAAAAATATTTCTTGCATCTCCAATACTTTGTTTCAAACCGCCCATAATCTGAGTGGTAAGTAATAGATAAATAGATAAATGTTTGAGCCAAAAGTAAAATGTCAAGAAAAATTAAAATATAAACATTGAAAACTCATGTCGGAGTTTCAAAAACTTTAAAATATCTTTTTTGTCACAAATATCCCCAACCCAGTTTGACCATTTTCGTAGTTATAATACAGCAATTTTCAGAATTGTATGCCAATCAAAAAGTATCACCGTGATTGTGATTGTCTATACTCGTACCGTTTTGCCTATTATTATAGTATATCCTAACTTATATTTTAAATAATTTGTATTTATGTTTATCACTGATAATAACAATGATTGATACTCTTAATAAATGTGTGCTTACCTTTTGCCTTTCTGCTTTAAGCTGTGATTTGAATTGGTTTCGGTTGTGCTGCTAACATCAGTTGACATATTTGTTTATTTATTGAGTATTTGATGTTTAATAATTTTGATCTTGTACTAACGTTAAGTTTAATTCGTGAAATTTAGACTTACACTTACAGTTTCATCAACTGAGTGAGTTTTGGAGTTATACAAATTCTTATAGTTATACTAATACTTATAGTTATAGTATTAGTCACTATTACTATTAGTAATGGCTATACTTATGTCTTATTGTCTTACAGTTCTCACCACATTCAAGCTAAAATTGTGACAGTGTGAGTGCAACTCACTATTGCCTACGTATTAGTACAGACGTATCACTATCAGTGTCAGTGTGAGACTGAGTATCAGTATAGCCCAAGTTCGAGTTCAACTTAAACTCACAACTAATCAGGGTAACTAAAAATACAAAACAAGCTACTACAATTTTAAACCTAATAAATGACAATTGATTAAAAGTGAATGTTTAGAAATCAAAAGTTGAGCGGAAAGGAGTTAAATTTAGAGGCGAGTTGCTATTGGCTTCGACTTCGAGTTAGACACAAAAATTATTCAACTTCAAACTGAAGGAAACGGAGCGGTAGAGGAATAAAAGTGTGTTTCACAAAATTCGACTTTTTTTTGATCAGCAGAAAATGTATAATACAATTTGTTTTATTTTAAACATTTTGATAATAAAAAAATATGTTTATAAGTTAATAATGTATTTGATGACACCACAGCTTGCGGTCGTCATAGAAATTGCCAACATGGTGGACAGCGTGAAAGTAGTAAATGAAGACGTTCTAAAAAGAATTCATGCAAATTATGCTGGAAGAATTCACAAAGGTGAAACATTATACGTGATGATTTTTTTTAATTGTTTTATATATTTTTTGCTGTAACTAGCAGGATTATTCTTTTTGTCTAAACTTGGCATCATTATGGCAATACTAATTCTATTAGTATAAGTAATAAAGTATTACTATTACTATTAGTATTAGTATTACTATTAGTATTAGTATTAGTATTAGTATCAGTACTAGTTTTGCTATTAGTGTTACAAATTTGAAACGTATGAGTATTAATATCAATATTGCTATTATTACAAGTAATAAGTATAACTATTAGTATTAGTATTAGTATTACTATTGTATAGGTATTACTATTACTATTAGTATTAGTATCAGTATTATTACTATAACTCGCTATAAATATAAGTATAAATACTAATAGATCTATTTTAAGAGTTATAACTTGAGTAGAACTAATAACTATAAGTATAACTATACATAAAAATTAGTCACTGTCAAGAAGTGAAGTTGTAAGGGGATTAGTCATTAAACTAGGTTATTACTATAATTGTGATAATTATAATTTTTGCATGTGTTAGTCAGTATGATTATTAAATTTAATATTATTATGATTATTATATATTATAATATTGGTATTGACATTCATCATCATCATGATTTACTTTTCAGTCTACTTTGAATCTTTAGATTATAATTATGATTATTAAATATAATATTTATACTTATACTTACTGATGAGAGGTTGACACTTACTGATAAGAAGTTGACACTTACTGATGAGAGGTTGACACTTACTAATGAGAGGTTGACACTTACTGATGAGAGGTTGACACTTACTGATGAGAGGTTGACACTCACTAATGAGAGGTTGACACTTACTGATGAGAGGTTGACACTTACTGCTGAGAGGTTGACACTTACTGATGAGAGGTTGACACTTACTGGTGGAGTGTGTTATGGTGTCTCATGTAAAGGGATAACAGTATATTGCTGCTGTGATCCATTTAGTTTGTCTGCCCAACATTGATAGTTGTCAGTAGTAAGATTTAGTGACAGCAAGTAGGGCTGAAAGTTTAGGCAAATATTTTAAATTATATGAGCTTTCGTATGTAATATTTGAGTAAATATAATTCAGTTTATTGTACATTGCGGCTGCTTGGTTTCAATTTTAAGTTCAAACTTTGCAGTAATTTTCTCAAGACTTCATTTGATTATCAAAACGATTATTTTGGTTATTTGCTTATTGTTATTTATTTGTTGTCATCAGGCCATGGAGTCATCGCAGCCACGTCGTCAATTCCCACAAAGTATCAGACTATTGTGACAGACAACTCCGACAGGAAAGGGTTCTTAGGCCAATCTAGAAGGTTCTCAGATAATGTGCTGGTGAGTCACTCACTCATTCACTCTGATAGATTGTATAAACTGAGACCGTACAACATGCTGATTGGTTCACTGAGACCGTACAACATGCTGATTGGTTCACTGAGACCGTACAGCATGCTGATTGGTCCAAGGCAGTTAGGTTGTGTTGATTCAGTGTCATGTGCTTTGAAATGATTTTCAGAATGAAAACCCTGGCCCAGGGTCCTACGTCGGTCACATCACTTATGTGGGAAAACCCGAATCCTTCAGTAAGAAAGGTTTGGGAGGATTCGCGTCTAAAGACAGGAGAGTAGCTCGAACCAACCTGCCTAGCGGGCCGGGCCCAGGGAAGTACGCCCTACCCAACCTGTTGCAGAGCAAAGCAGACTTCAATAAGGCTAATACTAGTAACTTTCATCAGCCTATAGCTCAGTCCCACAGCAGACAGGAAGTGCTGCCTTCACCGGCAGCATATAATGTGAGGCTCTATGCAGTGTGTTTTTGTCATCAGCTGCTGTTATACTTTCTATTCAGATTTTAACGTTGTCTTCTTTTTTGTCTTTTTTTTTAAACGGAAATTAAATTTTGTTTCTTATGGATTTGAAAACCTACGGTTATGTAATTGATTAAAACACCAGCTATTCACATGACATGCTAATCACATGAGTGGACAACTCCTAGAGAGATACTATAAATTATCTGTTTCCTGTATCTTCACAGCCTAAGATGGTGCCTAAAGGAAAAGTAAACAATGTTTCTGCTGGTGCAGCTTTCAAATCACAGACGAAACGAGAATCATGTTTGGTGGACAAGAGAGGCAACCCCGCCCCAGGTCTGTAGCAAGTATAGAAATTAGACTATTTTTATCCTAGCTCACTTTCCATGCGTCTACTTCATACTTGTGACTTCTCTGTCACAGGGCAGTACGAAGTCAACGACCAAAACGTGAAGCCCGAATCTGTTTACTATGAGTCAAGTTTCAAGTCAAAAGGAGATCGCAACTTCTTTCCCAAAAATTTAGTGAGTTATGATTTATTTGTTTGTCATTTGTTCTCCAAACTGAAAAGCATGTCTGTCTGTTTGTCTGTGCAGTTTGCTTGCGAGTGTTGAAAGTTTCGGAGAGTCTAGTGAATAATAGTTTGGGTGAACTGGAGTTGCCTCTCTTTATTTCCTTTTCAAGCTCATCACATTAGATATACTGCAACTGCTTAGCTTGAATTCCCCCTTATTATGTTCTTTTTTGTTTTATATTCACTCCTTCCATGTCTTGCAGAACCCTGGTCCCGGGACATACAAGCCCCACGAGCCTGTGGACCCGGCCAACAAGACTCTCTACCCGTGAGTATTGAGACTATTTACTAGTGAGTACTATCTACTAGTAAGTACTATCTACTAGTAAGTACTATCTACTAGTAAGTACTATCTACTAGTAAGTACTATCTACTAGTAAGTACTATCTACTAGTAAGTACTATCTACTAGTAAGTACTATCTACTAGTAAGTACTATCTACTAGTAAGTACTGTTTGTGTTGTGCAGAAAGAAGCACTACCTCTGTCTCTCGGCCCCAGCTATGCCCGTGCCAGTTCCTCCTGTAGCCCCAGGGCCAGGAGCTTATGACTTGCGGGACTACGAGGGACCCTCCAAACACTACATGTCCTCCTCAGTGTTTGTGTCGAGCAGCAGCAGATGGCATGATCTGGTCGCTGACAAGACTATCCCTGGTCCAGGTGAGATTGTTGTTCCTAAAATGTGTCGGCGTTGGCTAACAGTTGAAGTCGCACCGAGGCAATGTAATGAGAGTTGTCTACCAATATGCTATTAGACAACCCATAGCAGCTCTGTTTATAGCTAACAATCAGTATGAGAGGATAACTCCTTCCTTTAGTAATACTTCCATAATAAACTAATATGTGTGCAAATAATCACAATGTTAATTACATAATGTAGTAGTAGCCAATCGCTGCAATGTAGTTAATATAAGTTAGCCAATCACTGCAATGTAAATTTCTAGGAGCCTACCATCCCGTGAAGCACTCAAAAGAATCATTTATATACAATCATAGCAGGAAGTGGATCTAGTAGAGTCTCGGTGCAGAAGACGGGCCAGTATACCCCCTCCCCACTGAACTCCCGGAAGTCTATGAAAACATTTGGTTATAGTTACTATAAGCTCTGTTTCTGTATTCCATTCTACTATTAGAAGTGCAAAAGTGATGCTGATTACTCAGTTATAATATGAAATGTTCAACAGACAAAATTCAACTCCATTAACTGATTGACATAGTCTAAAAATAATAAAAATAACTAAATGAAGCAGCTGTGAGTGAATAATACTGGCGCATGCTGTAATATATTTTATCAATATAACTATATAATAATAATTTGTAACAATATATATTACATAATTCAACTAACAAAGCTAATGTTTTTCAACTTTGTATATAATAACCATTTTAATTTAAAATTATTTTTGGAAAAATACGTTTTGTAATATAATAAACTTGATGACTGAGTCTACCATCATCATCATCAGTGGTCTTAAGGAATCACTCTGATCAGCTCATTTGTATCGAGTCAATCTTGTATTGATAGTGTAGCAATTTCCTAGTAGTTAGTAGCCTATATGGAGGTAGTTTGAGTTTCAAGTATTATTCAATACGGTCATAGCGGGTGTCAATCACACCAGACTCACTGGACAGCCGTTTAGGTTGAACGCTACGTATGAGTTGTGTGGCCGGTACTGACCTTTCAACAGGACTCCGCGGCTCGTTGGACGGCGCACTCGAGTACAACGACATAGTCTCTTCATTCGTGTCACGATCTTCAAAGCAGTATTGACTGAAGTAAGTCGGCAAGACTATTGCTATTATAACGAGTGTTCCGGCTACACAAAAGCACACAACTCCCACTGTTGCTAAGATATCTAGTGTTGCATTCACTCGAGATGCTTTTTTGTCGACGAGAGCAAACCTTTCATCAGAGGAGGTCTGCAGAGTTTCTTTCCGTGGAGTAAAGTGACTGACTAGGATTAAGATGGCTCCGAACACCAAAGAGTTGATGCCGAACCAAAGTAAGACTTTCCAGAGAATTGGCGAGCAGCGTTTGGATCTTTTCGGTTTGAGAAGAAAGTGGGCGGAGCTACTGTCATCGGTGTGGTTGTTGTAGTCGTAGAAGTGATGTAAGTGTGATTTGATACCAAAGAACTGATAGCATCCGGCCTTTGAGCGTTCTGTCTGATGTTCTTCTGCATCTTCTGGCGTCTGCTCTATCTGGCTTTCCATTGGTTTGTTTGTATTTACAGGGCAGCACCCTGTAAGCACAATATAAACACATGTAAGCACTGAAGTGTAAGCACTACAGTGTACTATGTCAACATAATATACTATCTCTACAGTGTTATATAGCGTGAGAGTGCGTAGTGAAAGGAGTAAAGAGTCATTTAGGACATCTGTTGCAGCTATCTTTAGTCTACTGAATAGAATTATACTTGTTGTACGAAATGAAGCCACCTCAGCTTCCTGTGAGACGCCATGTGATGGAATCTCTCACTGATGTTTTTAAGGATTAGTTTCCTTGTCAGGAAGTAGACAACTCTCTAAGGAGTCACTTATATGGACTGTTGACACATGTTAACAGGTGTGACTCAGTACTTGATATAATATGATGAATCAATACATGAGGTCAAAAGTTCACAACTCTAGCTCTAGCTGTTCAATATACCTCTGTATATACTCTGTGATATACTACACTATACTCTGTATATACTCTGTAATATATTACACTATACTCTGTATATACTCTGTAATATATTACACTATAGTGCATATACTATACTGTAGTATAATACTCTGTATATACTATACTGTAATATAATACTCTGTATATACTATACTGTAATATAATACTCTGTATATACTATACTGTAATATAATACTCTGTATATACTATACTGTAGTATAATACTCTGTATATACTATACTGTAATATAATACTCTGTATATACTATACTGCATGTAGTACGACACACAAATCAATACAATATCAGATAACCTGCTGCTACCTCAGATGGACTCAAAGCAAACAGCTGGCCACTTATGGAGTCAAAACAAGGAGTTATGTGCTCTTTCATAGTCTGACATTTCGGTCAAGTAGTGAAGAAAATGCATTAAGCTGAGTGTTTAGTATCTTTGGGTTTTAGTTTGAGGCGTAAGCTGAGAGTATTACTATAACACAGGCCCTCTTGTTCATTACTGCCCCTGCCTTTTATATAGAATAGTGGGAGAGCTAAGCTTCCCCTATTGTAGGATAGGATGGGGGGGATAATCAACCCTCTAATATTCTAATTCAAGATAATAAGCTGGTGTCAGAATTTCATATCATTCAAAGCTATGGATTCACTGAAAGCATTCAACGGTATGAAAGAGTCGACTTTAGTTTATGTATATATAGCTTGTCTTCCAACTTCCCATAACCTGCTGACCTTTGACAGCAGCACTACATATATTACATAACGTGCTGACCTTTGACAGCAGCACTACATATATTACATAACGTGCTGACCTTTGACAGCAGCACTACATATACTACATACACCGGCTTTCCATGTACCGATCTCAGATCGATCTCAGGGAGATCGATCCATGGAAAGACGTCAAAGATCGATCTCAGTCGTTCTGAGCTGGTCGGTCTGTAGAGCTCGAACTCAGATCGATCTCATAGCAATAAGACCATGGAAAGACGAAAGATCGATCCGGGAAGTAGAAAAATGACTGCTCGCTAAAATGTTGTCTGCTAATGAAAATGATAACTTATTGTTAATTACTAAGCAAAGTACTTAATAATTAGGATAGCCATTTTTTCAAGTGACAAAACTTTGACCTTTAGTAAAATGATTAAGAAAACTTAATTATGTAAAATTATAGACGGTAGAAGATACAAAAAGTGAGAGCATTTAAATTGAATTTAAACGACCAGTATAACGCACTGTCATTAGTTAATTGCTGCGTAATTTTAAGCCTAATAGTCCCGTAAGTTTATGAATAAGCTGCACAACAGCTATTAATTTTATATAAGCTGCCAAGCTAAAATATTAAAATAAATTATCTTAAATTGGCCAAATTACTTCATATTGAAAGCTTTACTGCGTAGAGTTTATAGCTGACGTTAAATTTTAGACTATGAAAATTTTGTTTTTCAACAGCAGTAGCTTTTATCACTTAGGTGAGTGAAAAAAATATACTATTAAAGTAGTCTTCACCTAAGAGGAGGCAACTCCGAGAGATCGATCTGACACTCTCATGGAAAAATGATCGAGCTGAGCACATTTCTCAGATCGATCCCGCTGAGATCGATCTGAGATCGGTACATGGAAAGCCCGTGATAAGGTGCTGACCTTTGGCAGCAGTACTACATATGTTACATAACTGCTAAACTCAAAACACGTCCTTTTAAATATCCATCAGCTTTTACTCTCCCGAGAACAGAATAAGTTGATTAACCAATAAAATACTTTCTCTATAAAACATAATTCACATGCTAATCAAATTACAAGTGCTTTTAACAGGATGTTGATGTAAGTACAATACTTAGTAGAGATCGTAAGTAACTGAGTGTAAGTAACTGAGTGTAAGTAGAATGTGAGTAACATAACTACAAGATGTTTGCTGACTAGTAACGGCAGCCTCACAGTCAACAGACCAACAATGCTCATCTTGAAACATGCAATTAATTTCTCAATTCCAAGTTGAGTTTTGAAATAGCTGCTCAAGGCACAACCAAGTTACAAACAAGTTGGTAGCTCAGCCCTCGGGCTATAAACTAAATTATCTCATGTTATTGGAATGTAGGCTAACATGATTAGCTTCCAATGCTATTGGTTAGTGATTAACATTTTCTCTGGGGAACAGTTTGTTGTAGGAAAATGGTTCCTTGCGCTTATCCTGTGATGTTGGGAGTGGGAGTGAGAGAGAGAGAGAGAGAGAGAGAGAGAGAGAGAGAGAGAGAGAGAGAGAGAGAGAGAGAGAGAGAGAGAGAGAGAGAGAGAGAGAGAGAGAGAGAGAGAGAGAGAGAGAGAGAGAGAGAGAGAGAGAGAGAGAGAGAGAGAGAGAGAGAGAGAGAGAGAGAGAGAGAGAGAGAGAGAGAGAGAGAGAGAGAGAGAGAGAGAGAGAGAGAGAGAGAGAGAGAGAGAGAGAGAGAGAGAGAGAGAGAGAGAGAGAGAGAGAGAGAGAGAGAGAGAGAGAGAGAGAGAGAGAGAGAGAGAGACTGTAATGTTGGGAGAGGATCGTGTGGAGACCTGATGAGCAATTCTGTCTGCTCAGTGCCATAGAACATAATAAACACTGTAATACATGAACTATACACTGTAATACATGAACTATACACTGTAATACATGAACTATACACTGTAATACATGTACTAAACACTGTAATACATGAACTATACACTGTAATACATGAACTAAACACTGTAATACATGAATTATACACTGTAATACATGAACTAAACACTGTAATACATGAACTAAACACTGCAATACATGAACTAAACAGTGTAATACATGAACTAAACACTGTAATACATGAACTAAACAGTGTAACACATTGGCTATATATAGTAGTGCTCAATTCAGCTGTAACTCAACTCTAAAATCATCTTCCAGCTTAAACCAATTAAAATCCGCCAATTTGCGTGTTTCACAAAGAATTTCGGTTTGTTTTGGAAAGTTTAAGCCGATTTGTTGAAACACAAGAAGTTGCCCTCTCACCATGTCACCATCTCAAACACTAGAGGTGAGGTGACACCCTCACAGAACAGCTGCTGACTGTAGCTAGTATAATATAGTTTTAGCACAGAGTAGAAGCACCTACCCTCACTGAGTATGACTTGTATCCCAGACTCTATGTAGCCAGCAAGGCAGTCCTGTAGGTGATCTGGTAACACAGAGGCAGGTAGATGCCGTCAGCTAGCTAATGATTGCCTACGCTGCCAGCTAGCTAACAGTTACAGTCAGCAAATAACATAATTATTGCAACACATTAGCTGCAAGGTAACGCTATTGACACCTACACAATAATGTCTCTAATGCCGTGACATCAAACTAATATGTCTTGTAATTTATGAATCTAGTCTAATACTGTTCCAATAAAGCAAAAGGAAGCTTGTGATAATATTGATTTTACTTCAAGCATAAGACTTGGTGATTAAAATAATAATCACTGTAAGATCACACTGTATTGGAGAGGAAATGAGGCAAGCCACTTGAGCCGTGTGCAATGAATGAGGTGTAACATGATTGCCTTAGTATAGTGTAGCCTGAAGTATGCATAGAGACTATCTTGTATATAGTTACTTCTAGGTAAGGTGTGGAATAAGGTATAGAATAAGGTGTGGAATAAGGTGTAGAATAAGGTACAGAATAAGGTGTAGAATAAGATGTAGAATAATGTGCAGAATAAGGTACAGAATAAGGTGTAGAATAAGGTATAGAATAAGGTGTAGAATAAGGTATAGAATAAGGTACAGAATAAGGTATAGAATAAGATGTAGAATAAGGTGCAGAATAAGGTGTAGAATAAGATGTAGAATAAGGTGTAGAATAAGGTACAGAATAAGGTATAGAATAAGATGTAGAATAAGGTATAGAATAAGGTGTAGAATAAGGTATAGAACAAACAGATTGGAGAGAAAGCAAAGAGTATTGGTTGGTTGAGTAAGTTAACTTCTACATCTTCATTTATTTACAAAGAATAAATATTGTGGTTATAGCATATTTAGA
This sequence comes from Bugula neritina, assembly GCA_964035545.1. Taxonomy (NCBI): domain Eukaryota; kingdom Metazoa; phylum Bryozoa; class Gymnolaemata; order Cheilostomatida; family Bugulidae; genus Bugula; species Bugula neritina. Next base: position 178,211 of record OZ037765.1, on the reverse strand, counting down.
GCAAACATTTGTTATGTTAGACATTAAAAAATAAGAGATATTCAACAGAATACAATAGAACAGTAAAACATCTACGTCATGGCTATCTATACTGTTATAGACGTAGGTCAAAGGTCAATCTGAGTAGTGAGCATACAGAGGAGTGAGTATACAGAGTAGACAGTGCACAGTTAGTTCTCAGTGAAAATGAGTACTAATAATAAACTTCACATCTTCAAGCAGGAGTCTCGTGTCCACTTTGCCAACGTCTGCTGTGATGAGATGATCTTCCAGAGAAAGCAGCAGCTACAACACAAACATACTCTCTCTGCTGACACATTACTCTCTGCTGACACAATATTCTCTGCTGACACAATATTCTCTGCTGACACATTACTCTCTGCTGACACATTACTCTATTTGCTGACACAATACTCTCTCTGCTGACACATTACTATCTGCTGACACATTACTATCTACTGACACATTACTCTATTTGCTGACACAATACTCTCTCTGCTGACACATTACTATCTGCTGACACAATACTCTCTGCTGACACATTACTCTCTCTGCTGACACAATACTCTCTGATGACACAATACTCTCTCTGCTGACACATTACTATCTGCTGACACATTACTCTATTTGCTGACACAATACTCACTCTGCTGACACAATACTCACTATGCTGACACATTACTCTCTCTGTTGACACATTACCTTCTCAAGAGCGGAGATATCGGCGTCTGTCCTGTAAGAGTCCAGGAGGTCCACCAGGTGCTCGTAACTCCTGTACATGAGAAGTAACTTCTTCAACCTCGTCACAAGAGTGGATAGCTCTAGTGAATTTGGAGTTGTCTGCACTCGGTAGTTGAACTTGAAGGGAATACCTTCAACATACACAACAGTGCTGAGAGAGGAAGCAGATGACTTGTGGAGGAGAAGAAAACAGCAGCAGCCCTAGGTCCATACTCACTGATAGCCTTAGCGTCGTCCCTGTACGTAGTGAAGCAGGTGATCTGAGAGATGGGGGACGGGTTGAGGGGGTTGTAAGGACTGACTATCACTCCCAGAAAGTTGTCTCCCCCAGAGGAGAACCAGTTCTGGAATATTCTCTGGGAATCTATATCTGTAAAAGGTATAATATACTCTACACACGCAGGTATAATATACCCTACACACGCAGGTATAATATACTCTACACACGCAGGTATAATATACTCTACACACGCAGGTATAATATACTCTACACACGCAGGTATAATATACTCTACACACGCAGGTATAATATACTCTACACACGCAGGTATAATATACTCTACACACGCAGGTATAGACTAAGAACTAGAGAGTAGACTGTAGCGGAGTACCTTGCTGAGATGGGTTGGGCGCAAAGGTAGGGTGGGAATGGTACCACCCGACCACCTGTAGTCCGCAGTGCTTGATAGTCTCTCCAGCCTCCGTCTGAGATACTAGAACAGAGATATGAGTCATGAGGACAACTCAAGGGGAGACGAGTCATAATCAGCTGATATTTGAAGAGCAATCAGTGTTGGAATAATAAAGAGGGACAACCCCCACTACACTACACTACACTACACTACACTACACTACACTACACTACACTACACTACACTACACTACACTACACTACACTACACTACACTACCTGGGTCCATGTCGCAGTGCAGAGAAGTACTCGTAGAGGAGCACGGTTCAGCTCTCACCACAGTCACTACATTGCGGGTGGAGTTATAGACGCCCCCTAACAGACCAATTACTTCTGTCTTACACAAGTGGCTGTGGACGTCCATCACAATGGCAGCCGTGGACTCCAGGATTACATCGTACGGCGCTTTCTAGAAGGTGAACAGGTAGTAGAGAGATCAAGTAGTAGAGAGATCAAGTAATAGAGAGATCAAGTAGTAGAGAGATCAAGTAGTAGAGAGATCAAGTAGTAGAGAGATCAAGTAGTAGAGAGATCAAGTAGTAGTAGAGAGATCAAGTAGTAGAGAGATCAAGTAGTAGAGAGATCAAGTAGTAGAGAGATCAAGTAGTAGAGAGATCAAGTAGTAGTAGAGAGATCAAGTAGTAGAGAGATCAAGTAGTAGAGAGATCAAGTAGTAGAGAGATCAAGTAGTAGAGAGATCAAGTAGTAGAGAGATCAAGTAGTAGAGAGGTCAAGTAGTAGAGAGATCAAGTAGTAGAGAGGTCAAGTAGTAGAGAGAGATCAAGTAGTAGAGAGATCAAGTAGTAGAGAGATCAAGTAGTAGAGAGATCAAGTAGTAGAGAGAGATCAAGTAGTAGAGAGATCAAGTAGTAGAGAGATCAAGTAGTAGAGAGATCAAGTAGTAGTAGAGAGATCAAGTAGTAGAGAGATCAAGTAGTAGAGAGAGATCAAGTAGTAGAGAGGTCAAGGTCATCAACTCACGAACTTATCCCCGTCAAACTCAGAGCAACCCATCAAACTGATATTACTGGATAGAAGTCCTTTACTGACTCTCTTCTCGGGTTTAGAAGGCTCTAAAATAGGTCGAGGCGTCTCATCCACGTACCCATGCTGAAATGAGTACAAGAAACACGCACTAAGGTTTCTGTAAGATTTCTACAGACTGTGACTACACATCAGACTGTAGACAGTAGAGTATAGACAATATAGAGTATAGAGAAATGCACTCACTGCGTATGTGACGTCTGCTGTGATTGGCCCATCAACTGGAGTCCATTTCTGAGGAGGACGTCTGTTCCTCTTTGACTGTCAACAGAACACAGCAATTACTAGGTGGATAGTAACCATAGCAACACACGTGTATACAGTAACCATAGCAACACACGTGTATACAGTAACCATAGCAACACACGTGTACACAGTAACCATAGCAACACACGTGTATACAGTAACCATAGCAACACACATGTATACAGTAACCATAGCAACACACGTGTACTCAGTAACCATAGCAACACACGTGTATACAGTAACCATAGCAACACACGTATACACAGTAACCATAGCAACACACGTGTATACAGTAACCATAGCAACACACGTGTACTCAGTAACCATAGCAACACACGTGTACACAGTAACCATAGCAACACACGTGTATACAGTAACCATAGCAACACACGTATATACAGTAACCATAGCAACACACAGGTATACAGTAACCATAGCAACACACGTGTACACAGTAACCATAGCAACACTCACCTTCTTTGTAACTGTCTCTTTCTCCGCTACTCTGTTGTCCTGCAAACATCATGTAGTGATAATAACTGACCAATCACATGTACATGTTTACTACACACAGCCAATCAAATGAAACCTAATAAACATGTAACCATTGAAAGAGTTGGATGTAAAGAGATGAGTCACCTGATGAGAAGTCGACTTGGCCCGGACTCCTGAACTTACAAGTATTTGATAAGTTGCCTCGGCTGTACAAGTATACACGTGCATAGTAAACAGGAAATGGGAATAAAGGTATTAATATATCAGCTGTTACAATATGAGTAGCTGAGCCACCACATGGCTGGCCTACTCATACTCTACCAGCTGAGACAGAAACTGAGATAACAAACCAGAGAGCACTGAGTAGACTTAGAGCTTGATGTAGAACTCAGACTATCAGTGTGGGATACTGGGTGGGTATTCAGCACGTCCCGATCTTTCTCACATAGCAAGTCAGAACACTGGCTACGACTAGCTATAGTACCTCCACCACCAGGTGGCGCCAGCTCCGACCCAGACACATTCCGTATAGAAACTGTGCCCAAGAACTCAGCTATCCTTGTGAGCATGCTCCAACAGTCAGTTGTGACGTGTTTCCAACAATCAGTTGTGACGTGTTTCCAACAATCAGTTGTGACGTGTTTCCAACAATCAGGTGTGACGTGTCTCTAACAGTCAGTTGTGACGTGTCTTCAACTGATTGTTGCTGATTATTGTGAATCTTCATGTTGATTTTGGTTTAGAATAGAAGTGTTAGCATTAGTCAGGGGAGATAACTGAATACTGTAAGTGAGGGAAGATAACTGAATACTGTAAGTGAGGGGAGATAACTGAATACTGTAAGTGAGGGGAGATAACTGGATACTGTAAGTGAGGGGAGATAACTGAATACTGTAAGTGAGGGGAGATAACTCAATACTGTAAGTGAGGGGAGATAACTGAATACTGTAAGTGAGGGGAGATAACTCAATACTGTAAGTGAGGGGAGATAACTGAATACTGTAAGTGAGGGGAGATAACTGGATACTGTAAGTGAGGGGAGATAACTGAATACTGTAAGTGAGGGGAGATAACTCAATACTGTAAGTGAGGGGAGATAACTGAATACTGTAAGTGAGGGGAGATAACTCAATACTGTAAGTGAGGGGAGATAACTGAATACTGTAAGTGAGGGGAGATAACTCAATACTGTAAGTGAGGGGAGATAACTGAATACTGTAAGTGAGGGGAGATAACTGAATACTGTAAGTGAGGGAAGATAACTGAATACTTACAGCAACCAAAGTTGATGGCTCCGATCTGCTCCAAGTAGTCGTGTATCCTGGATATAACTCTCACGTCCCCTCGGTACGGTATCTCTCGCCTTATACGACTTTTACTCACGTAACTGGGCCTAAGGCTTTCCCTGGAATATAGAAAGATGCTCATAGTTTAGTAGTGACTCACTCCACGTGCTTTCAGTTGTTGACTCAGTATGGAGAACATCTTACTGACGCGATAACCCATAGTACAGTAGAGGGTAGAGTAGAGGGTAGAGTAGAGGGTAGAGTAGAGGGTAGAGTAGAGGGTAGAGTAGAGGGTGGAGATAGGAGAAGGGTAGGAGAGAAGGGTAGGAGAAAGCAGGGTAGGGTAGGAGAGAGTAGGGTAGGGTAGGAGAGAGTAGGGTAGGGTAGGAGAGAGTAGGGTAGGGTAGGAGAGAGTAGGGTAGGGTAGGAGAGAGTAGGGTAGGGTAGGAGAGAGTAGGGTAGGGTAGGAGAGAGTATAGTCGTACTAATAAACAATAACTCACCATTTGCTGATGATAAAAGTTCTGTACTGAAGGTAGCGCTCAGGTGTTTTCCTGTCTCTCCCAATAAAGAACTCTGATATAACACTTTTCTCCTCATCAGTTATCTCCCCCGCGTCTTCAAATACGTATTCAGAGAGCGGGGCGGATTTCGGCACAAAATCCCCCTCAGAGTTCAACACTCCAAACTCTAGTCTATGTACAGGTTGAGAGGAGGTGTCAGTCAATGTGTCAGATGAGTTAGGGGGAGTATCGGACAGCTCGGCTCTGCGGGACACAGGAGTAAACGTCAATGGGAAGTTTTCTGCAGCTGGTGGATCAGTTACTACAACAGATAGCCACACCTACCTAAATAGCCACACCTACGTAGGTAACCACACCTACCTAGATAACCACACCTACCTAGATAACCACACCTACCTAGGTAACCACACCTACGTAGGTAACCACACCTACCTAGGTAACCACACCTACCTAGGTAACCACACCTACGTAGGTAACCACACCTACCTACTACAGCAATGAAGGAACTGACCTGATATTTCCACTTCCTCTGATGAGTCAGCAGCACTAAGAGACAGCAGATCACTACCTCCAGCACAAGAGATGTCAGCAACTCTGAAACACAAAACATAATAAAACAGGTCGCAGCAACCGCGAATATTAACATTTATTTTCACCCATGCTGAGGATCTAGTGTTACTCCTCAGTGTTATCTACAGACCAACCTTGCTGGTGACCTTAAAGATGTCATACTAGCAGGTGACTGTGTTGTGACACTCAATGCAGGTGCTACTTTTTTACACGGAGGTGGTGAGATGTCTGGATTTACAGAGACTGCAGGTGGTTGGGTCACATCAGAACTAGAGTTGCTACTGAGAGAGTGAATATGAAGTGTATATGTGGGTTCAGTGACACCTGTAGCAAGGTGCTTGTTTATTCTGGCTGAGTAAGTCAACTGGTTACTGTCACTTCTAACAGTCTGCATACTGGCAGTGTGAGCAGGTGCTTGTATACTGACAGTGTGAACAGGTGCTTGTGTACTGGCAGTGTGAGTAGGTGCTTGTATACTGGCAGTGTGAGCAGGTGCTTGTGTACTGACAGTGTGAGCAGGTGCTTGTGTACTGACAGTGGGAGCAGGTGCTTGTACACTGGCAGAGTGAGCAGGTGCTTGTACACTGGCAGAGTGAGCAGGCGCTTGTACGCTGGCAGAGTGAGCAGGTGCTTGTGTACTGACAGTGGGAGCAGGTGCTTGTGTACTGGCAGTGTGAGCAGGTGCTTGTACACTGGCAGAGTGAGCAGGTGCTTGTGTACTGGCAGAGTGAGCAGGTGCTTGTACACTGGCAGAGTGAGCAGGTGCTTGTGTACTGGCAGTGTGAGCAGGTGCTTGTACACTGGCAGAGTGAGTAGGTGCTTGTGTACTGGTAACAGACTGCTGGGTGTGGAGAAAGCTGGGTGCAGACTCTGAGAACTGTCTGTAAATGATACACCAGGAAGTTAAATAACAAATATAACTCCTTCTCTATACAGCTTAGGCTAGAATAGAATTGCCATGTAAATACTGAGTAGATATGATTTAGAGTAGAATAGAGAATAGATAAGACCTTGACCTTGGTAAGGTAATACACAGGTCAACGTACTTTGGCATAGCCTTTCTCTTTAAGTTACTCAACCTCTTCTCTTTCTGTACAAAAACACAGGTATTTTATTATAAGAAGTCAAGTTTATAAAATACTACACCCTGTCTAGTGTAAACCACACCCCTGTCTAGTGTAAACCACACCCTGTCTAGTGTAAACCACACCCTGTCTAGTGTAAACCACACTCTGTCTAGTGTAAACCACACCCCTGTCTAGTGTAAACCACACCCTGTCTAGTGTAAACCACACCCCTGTCTAGTGTAAACCACACCCTGTCTAGTGTAAACCACACTCTGTCTAGTGTAAACCACACCCCTGTCTAGTGTAAACCACACCCCTGTATCCTGTATACCTTCAAATAGCTGACTCCAAACCTCCGCACTTCATCTGTTGTTCTGAAAGGAAGGAGAGTAGCAATTTGCTCCCAAGATTCTCCGTAAATCTCCTGGAAAATGAGACTACATTTCATCAGCATACGTATCATATATCATATCTTATAGTATATGATATAGTATAGATTACACGATATATCACATGATATAGTATAGATTACACGATATATCACATGATATAGTATATATTACACTATATCATGTGATATAATATATATTACACTATATCACATGATATAGTATATATTACACTATATCACATGATACAGTACATATTACACGATATATCACATGATATAGTACATATTACACGATATATCACATGATATAGTATATATATCACATGATATAGTATAGATTACACGATATATTACATGATATAGTATATATTACACGATATATTACATGATATAGTATATATTACACTATATCACATGATATAATATATATTACACAATATATTACATGATATAGTATATATTACACTATATCACATGATATAATATATATTACACGATATATTACATGATATAGTACATATTACACGATATATTACATGATATAGTATATATTACACGATATATCACATGATATAGTACATATTACACGATATATTACATGATATAGTATATATTACACGATATATTACATGATATATTACACGATATATTACACGATATAGTATATATTACACGATATATCACATGATATAGTATATATTACACTATATCACATGATATAATATATATTACACGATATATTACATGATATAGTATATATTACACTATATCACATGATATAATATATATTACACGATATATTACATGATATAGTACATATTACACGATATATCACATGATATAGTACATATTACACGATATATTACATGATATAGTATATATTACACGATATATTACACGATATATTACATGATATAGTATTTATCATACGATATATTACACGATATAGTATATATTACACGATATATTACATGATATAGTATATATTACACGATATATTACATGAGACAAGAAACTCACAAGACTCCTCTGGAAGACAAGTTTCTCCTCTGCTGTGAGACGAACCTGCCGGCTGGTGTTACGTAACGCTCTCTTGGTGTCAGTTGAGTCTGTCTGACCGTCTCCTTCCAAGAGGTCAAGGACGACTTGCCGGCTATCTGGGTCAAGGTCGATGAGACCAGCTTCCTGTGTAGAGTATATGCTATACATAGTAGAGTATATGCTATACAAAGTAGAGTATATGCTATACATAGTAGAGTATATGCTATATATAGTAGAGTATATGCTATACATAGCAGAGTATATGCTATACATAGTAGAGTATATGCTATACATAGTAGAGTATATGCTAAGTAATATATACCTGATTTAGTAGGTTGTGTGTCAGTTGAGTGGACTTCCAGTCACATCTGTAACATAATATTTATATTTATACTAACATATACTTACTCTGAGATATTTATACTAACAGATACTTACTCTGAGATATTTATACTAACAGATACTTACTCTGAGATATTTATACTAACATATACTTACTCTCAGATATTTATACTAACATATACATACTCTGAGATATTTATACTGACATATACTTACTCTGAGATATTTATACTAACAGATACTTACTCTGAGATATTTATACTAACATATACTTACTCTGAGATATGTATACTAACATATACTTACTCTCAGATATTTATACTGACATATACTTACTCTGAGATATTTATACTAACAGATACTTACTCTGAGATATTTATACTAACATATACTCACTCTGAGATATTTATACTAACATATACTTACTCTGAGATATTTATACTAACATATACTCACTCTGAGATATTTATACTAACATATACTTACTCTGAGATATTTATACTAACATATACTTACTCTGAGATATTTATACTAACATATACTTACTCTGAGATATTTATACTAACATATACTTACTCTGAGATATTTATACTAACATATACTTACTCTGAGATATCTACGTTGAACTCTCCTTCTATATCAACATCCCCGTCATCTGAATCCATACTCAACTGCCTAAAGATCTTCACCAAAACCGCTAGACTAACCACAATGCATCACTTATTCTATATTTATCAACATTTAGGAGGAAAATGTACATATTTTTATAGCAATGAAAATGTTGTCAAATCTCACTAATTTGTGAAGCTTTCATGATCAATAATATAATAATAAAATATTCTACTATACAGTATGAACTATTTATAAATAGCATTTGGTTACATACAAACACTACTAGTTAATGTCCAAGAAATGCAAAGCATACAGTTATAGTAAAAGCCTTATTTATGCAGCCTAATGAAATAATATATAAAAATTCCAAGACAAGTGAGCTGTTTAGTATTATTTCCTGCTAAACCACCTAATTATATCTACACTTACAGCTCCATAGTAAACTACTTAATTATATCTACACTTACAGCTCCATAGTAAACTACTTAATTATATCTACACTTACAGCTCCATAGTAAACTACTTAATCATATCTACACTTACAGCTCCATAGTAAACTACTTAATTATATCTACACTTACAGCTCCATAGTAAACTACTTAATTACATCTACACTTACTGCTCCATAGTAAACTACTTAATTACATCTACACTTACAGCTCCATAGTAAACTACTTAATTATATCTACACTTACAGCTCCATAGTAAACTACTTAATTACATCTACACTTACTGCTCCATAGTAAACTACTTAATTACATCTACACTTACAGCTCCATAGTAAACTACTTAATCATATCTACACTTACAGCTCCATAGTAAACTACTTAATTATATCTACACTTACAGCTCCATAGTAAACTACTTAATCATATCTACACTTACAGCTCCATAGTAAACTACTTAATTACATCTACACTTACAGCTCCATAGTAAACTACTTAATTATATCTACACTTACAGCTCCATAGTAAACTACTTAATTACATCTACACTTACTGCTCCATAGTAAACTACTTAATTACATCTACACTTACAGCTCCATAGTAAACTACTTAATTACATCTACACTTACAGCTCCATAGTAAACTACTTAATTATATCTACACTTACAGCTCCATAGTAAACTACTTAATTACATCTACACTTACTGCTCCATAGTAAACTACTTAATTACATCTACACTTACAGCTCCATAGTAAACTACTTAATCATATCTACACTTACAGCTCCATAGTAAACCACTTAATTATATCTACACTTACAGCTCCATAGTAAACTACTTAATTATATCTACACTTACAGCTCCACATTTAACTAAAATTTCAAACCAACTCTAAAACGCTGGTAACTAATGACTGTTTATATAACAATATCTACTTTTGTATAAATAGAAACAAGCATAATGTAATATAATCACTATGATTACCATTGACATGTATTGTGAGTCATTAGGACCATCTCTCATCTCTTGTCAAGTACATACTAGAGCATAAAGCAAGGCTAGTGCCTCACACTATACAGTATTTTGATTTAGCTGGTGCTATGATAGCATACTGTGCCTTTACACTTAGAGTATGGCTTTATTTCTTAAAGAAGTAAAACCATGTCACAAATTCTAAGTTGGTATCACTTAATTATTTGAGCTTACTGCTACTTAGTGACTCAGAAACTTACAGTTTGCCTTTGTCAATATGAATATGAATCTTAATAATAGCACTAACAGCTCAACTCAAGGAATAACAAAAACGTCTGACATCTAACTCTATGAGTAGGAAGAGAGACACAGAAAATTTCCCCATAAGTAACATTTACAAAGTATTGTATGAAGCTATAAATACCAATTAACAATCAATATGGCTGAATACTATGCTGCATTTACATTAGCTATATAAATAAATATTTTTTCAATGCATCAGCATGAGTATCACTATGACAATGTGCATACGGTATATCACTATCACAAAGTGAAAGTAGTGAGACTGACAATTTCGGTATGACTATGAGACATGTTGATGAGTGGCTGAAAGTGAATAGTTATACTCATAGACTACAGTTTAAGTTATACTTAATCTTACAGTTATACTAATACTTATAGTTATACTTATAGTTATAAGTTATGCAGTTAATAACTTAATGTCATACTTATAGATTAGTTAGAGTTACCTCTGATTACCTCTGATGAGGTAGAACGCTCTTGACCATCAAGTTATAGTCATCGTGAAACTAAATGAGTAACTGTAATGAGTCATTAGCTATGAGTATGACTAACTATGAGAATCAAAATTACCATTATTAATATTATAATTATTAGTATTAGAATGCTGAAAGTGAATAGCCTCAGCCTGAACAATAGCTATCAAATCTAATATGAATATCAGTATCACATTCAGTATCAGTATGAGTATTACTATCATTATCAGTCACACTGACACTCACTGTCAGTGTCACTGTCACTCTTCATCCGTCAATATAAACATACAATAACAATTACACGGTGACTACAAAAACTTACAGTTACACCACCCTTTAACTACAATAATAATTCGTGATTTAATAAATTTTTAACTATTTACAATAGTCAATAAGCAAAATATTAAATGAGAAAATTAAATACCATGAATGATATTTTTCTAATCAAAATGATATAAACTTAACGTATCCGTTTTGGACGATTAGGAATAGACAAAATGAAAGTAAAAACTAAATAGTGTGCTAAACAGTGCTGTTTTTATTAAGATTTCGTTCGTGTTGAAGTGCGTAAATTCATGATGTTGTTTCGGTCAAGACACGATGCATCACAGGCGAATTTAATTTTTATAAAACAGAAATGTTTTGCAAATTTAAAAATTATTTAAAATAAAATCTTTGTAAAAAAATGCAGAAAAAATTTTTTTTTTTCTTCAAGATATGACGTTGTTACTACAAAGTAAACTAAATTTATTACTCGGTTAGCTGGTAGCTCAGCCGTTGTAGAGTTCCAGAAGATGGCTGAAGTAGGTTTCTTGTTTGGGAAGCTCCAACATCAATATGAATGTCAATGTACATAGACTATAAGTATACACTAAAAGTAATACTTAGAAGCTTCAAGTCTATTTACAATTTTGTTCTCGCACTCAGGGTGATTTAATTTATTTTTTTTTAGATTAATGAAGGCGTGCATAACACATCAATACTGAACATTTATTTCAAAATTTAAAATAACAATGTACAGCAATCCCGTCGATGGACTACAACAGACTCAAAGCTTCACTGTAACTCAAACTCAGACTGGTCTGGGACCTGCTCATGCTTCTGATAATCATAATGGTCAGAGTCAAACTGAAACTTTGTTTGATCGTGATACGAGACTAGAAGTGCAATCCGTCAACTGTACTACGAACAACAATGTGAATGATATCCAGAATGAAAATAGTCATGAACTTCAAGTTCAAAACGGATACCAGTCAATTAACTTGAAGGCCGTTTCTTTTTCACAAGCTCTTCCATTAAGCAATAATAGTAATATAAATATGCATGTGGCTCAAGCACCTAGTCGTGTACCTTCGCTTTTTCAAAACAAAAATTTTTGTTCTGTAGCCAATTCTAAACCCAACAACACAAACAGCCTGAATCAAGTTAGTGGGAATTACATTCACAGTGAAGCAACAACAAATGGCTTTAGCTCAATGCAAGGGTCAATACTAGCAGGCAATCAGGATGTTATTAGTCGAGGATCAGGACCAATTAAAAGACCAGAGCCCCAAGAACACAATCATAATAGTTACAGTAGTCTAGCATCAATGAGTTATTCTCAGCCTAGTCCTTTACCTCATCGTGCCGCTCCTTCAATGAGAAACACTCAGAGGCAGTATAATAGTAACTCACGTATGGAGACACCACGAGCACATGTTCTTCCACAGTACCCCAGTCCACAGTACCCCAATCCACAGTACCCCAGTCGGGGTGTTAGTGACCAAATATTAGCTACTCAATCTCCGCACTCAAATGCTGTCCAGTATGCTCATCAAAACCCTCCAGTGAATACAGTATCTTCTTTCTTACAAACCTCCACGGCAGCAAATCTGAATGATATAAACTCTAGAGCCAGACCGCTGCCGGGCTCCAGTAACCTAAGTCAGCTTGTAAGTGCTGACACACAGACAGCTATAGCTAACATAATCAGTCTTATTGACAACTCTTCCTCCATGAATGACGTGAGTTGTAATGAGGGCGGTCAGACAGCTCACCCGCAGTTGTCTGCCAAACAGTTCAGTCATTCACAGTCTAGTTCAGACTATATGCCTGCAATTAACACTCAACTATCCAAGACAGCTGTCCCTCCTCAAGCTAATCACAAAGGCAACTTGTTTAACTCTAATCACTATCATAATGATGGTAACAAATACTACAGTGCAGATATGAGAAACCAGCAGAGTATTGAGGTTGGTATCTTGCTTACACTTCCATCACCTGGGCTGCTTGTGCTAACTGGCTTCTGTATTATTAGAGAGCCTTGCTATTGCAGTTTGTTGTGAATAGATATGGTTTGTGTTTGGCAGCAGCAGAGCGGCGTACTTGCTTTACAGCAAGAGCTCGAACAGGAGCGTGCAATGAGGTCTAAGCTCCAGCAGAGAGTCATTGAGCTCACACAGAGAGTAGAGACTCAGCATCTTGTGGAGGAGAGGTTAGTGTAGACTGAGTATTTCATAGTGTAGACTGAGTATTTCATAGTGTAGACTGAGTATTTCATAGTGTAGACTGAGTACCTAGTAGTGCAGACTGAGTACCTAGTAGTGTAGACTGAGTACCTAGTAGTGTAGACTGAGTACCTAGTAGTGCAGACTGAGTACCTAGTAGTGTAGACTGAGTACCTAGTAGTGTAGACTGAGTACCTAGTAGTGCAGACTGAGTACCTAGTAGTGTAGACTGAGTACCTAGTAGTGTAGACTGAGTACCTAGTAGTGTAGACTGAGTACCTAGTAGTGTAGACTGAGTACCTAGTAGTGCAGATTGAGTACCTAGTAGTGTAGACTGAGTACCTAGTAGTGTAGACTGAGTACCTAGTAGTGTAGACTGAGTACCTTGTAGTGTAGACTGAGTACCTAGTAGTGTAGACTGAGTACCTAGTAGTGTAGACTGAGTACCTAGTAGTGTAGACTGAGTACCTAGTAGTGTAGACTGAGTACCTAGTAGTGTAGACTGAGATATTATGATACAATATTTACAGTTATGAGTGTCTCTCTCAGAAGTACAGACTCCTCTACTCTCAGAGTCAGCAGATGTCACTCGTCATCCAGGTAACTCCACCTAGCAACACTCCTGTATCACCTAGCAACACTCCTGTATCACCTAGCAACACACCTGTATCACCTAGCAACACACCTGTATCACCTAGCAACACTCCTGTATCACCTAGCAACACTCCTGTATCACCTAGCAACACTCCTGTATCACCTAGCAACACTCCTGTATCACCTAGCAACACTCCTGTATCACCTAGCAACACTCCTGTATCACCACCTAGCAACACTCCTGTATCACCTAGCAACACACCTGTATCACCTAGCAACACTCCTGTATCACCTAGCAACACTCCTGTATCACCTAGCAACACTCCTGTATCACCTAGCAACACTCCTGTATCACCTAGCAACACTCCTGTATCACCTAGCAACACTCCTGTATCACCTAGCAACACTCCTGTATCACCTAGCAACACTCCTGTATCATCATGTAGAGGTAGTGTATACTGTAGAGGTAGTGTATACTGTAGAGGTAGTGTATACTGTAGAGGTACCAGGCACTGCTAAAGCAAGTAGAACAGGACAAGATTATGCTGTACAAAGAGAACGCCAGTCACAAAGCTCAGGAAAGTGTGGCTAATGACAAGACTATGAGGTATAATATTCTAGTTGAGAGAAGCAAGAAGATGGAGGAAGAAAACTCCAGTCTAGTCCTGGAGAATGAGATGTACCAGAGGCGGTATGAGAAGTGTATAGATGAGATCTCTAAGCAGGTGGTGCAGGCCCTGCTCACTCAGAAGGTGCTCCATATATACCGTATGCTCTAGTTGACTCTCTGTATACTATGTACCTTATACTGTGTACTATGTACTATATACTCACCATATGTGACCCATCACGACAAAACCGGGAACTTGGCGGCATTCATGAAGTGTAGTAAATGAAGGTTAAATTTTGAAAAACCAAAAATTGAAATTTTTTGCCAGTTTTTAAATTTTAAACTTTTCTTATACAGAAAAACTCAAGGATTTCAAATACCATATTTTCGCAAGCATTTGCTAATTCCTTCCACCTCAAAATCAAATCTAAAGTTGGTAACTATGCATTAAATATTTCTTTAAAATGGCGGATCGTAGTCAAGTTGACTTGGAGTTATCATTACTATTACGAAAATGAAATTAAAACATTTCATAGCGCGGAATCCTACAAATAATTCTTTGTTTAATAAAGGTAGCTCTTGCATTCTCCTCGCATTATAGGAAGCCTACTTCTGAAACTAAGTTTAGTATTAGCTATTTTTGGCGCTGGCTGCAAAGATTAAGTTAGCTTTTAAAGCAACTAATTTCCTTAGCTGTAGTTTAATATTGATCTTTATCTTTGGACTTTATGATTAAATCACTACAAAGCAGGTAATTATACTGAAAATAGCTCATTTACGCTACTAAATAATTATATAATTTACTAGTAGTTATTAACTTATACTTATAGTTAAAGTTATACTTCTACTTCTAATGTTGTAGTTGTTGAATTTAATAATAATATTAATAATCATGATTAAAATATCATAATCAATCCGAGTTATATACTTATTAAGTTATTTGTATTAATAAATAATAATAGTATTACATTTTCATTTTGATTTAGTGATTTACTCTAGCCTATGTAGATCAAATGCTTTCTTGACTTTCATTTTTAACAGCTAATGCTAAAAAGATGATATTTTTAACTTGAAATTTTTAGTATTGAGTGTTTTATTTTTATTCAAAATTAAATTCTCATACTCACATTGATAATACTATTAAATAGGGTTCAGTATTACACTAATACTATTAGTAATTCTTTCAGTTAGTTCTTGTGATAATCTTATTAAATATTATATTTATATTATTATTATCATTAACTTGAAGTTCATAGTATTAAATGTTCATTTTCATATTGATTATTTATAGAAATTTTAAGTCTGGGCATGTTAAGTGGTCCACAGTCAGCGGAGCGCCACTTTTATATTGAATATGAATATTTAACATAATCTATACTCATACTGAAATATCGAATGTGATTCAATTTGAATAAGTTCAAGTATAATAATAATATTCATAATAACAGTGATTAAGATCTTCAAGAGTGAAACAATAATAATGATGTCAAAATCAAGTCACTTGTTGTTAGTCACTGTCAGCCTAACACTTACAGCTACCCTTAGTTTAAATCTTATAGTTATCTATGACTATTAGAATACATCACTTTTATCATGCAAGACTTTCCAGTTTCAAAATAGAATTGGAGTACTACAACTACTTATGCTGATTTATTTATTATATTTATTTATATTTATGTAAATAATTGAATTTAAATTGGTGTTGCAGTAGCTATATTTAGTAGGTTTTGTTGCTACTTGGCTAGCTCTGTCTACTCACTTTGAATTGAATGTTAAATAGTATATTGATTAGTTAGTTGTTTTATTTTTCAAATGCAAGCTCATTGCTTTAGTACTGCAGATTCAAACATGCTAAATATTCAAATGACTTAATTTTTGATGGCAATAGGAAAAGAAAATATTATTATTACTACATCATGATTATTCAGGAATATAACATTATTTTCATTTTAGGAAAGTGAAGATGTGAGGGCAACATGATGGAACTTGTCGATGAGGTGCTGTTTGGTATGTCACCTATACAGCTCAAGAGCATGCTGCATATAACCTATCATTCTTACACTTGTGATCCGGACTCCCTGCATTTGGAGAGCTACCGATTGCAAGCTTATAGCTTCTGCTAACTTTACTCGAAAAAGGTGTCTAGTATTTCATTATGCTCAAAATTTTTATAAATAACTAGTTTGCAAATGTGCCTTCAAACTCGCTATAAACTTAAATGTTGAGAAATTGCTCAATAATTATTAGCTGCTGTAATATAGTAGTTAAATGGTGTTAAAACAATCACATTTTATAGCCAGATTTAATTTCTAATGCACTATTGTTCTCTTTTATAATCTAAAAATAAGTTTAATATTATAATTGCAGGTCTAAGTGGCTATAGATGAACAGGGTAGATTTATAGTAGCAGCATCTATTAACTTTGACTACTGGAATATCGTTTGTAGCAGCAATTAAGCTCTTGGTTATGTGCTTATACTCTGTAAACTCACGCTATGAAGAACAAGGACATAGATTCAGAGACCATACGAACCACCTAAGCAGTCTTTCTGCTATATGAATTAATTTAAGTTTTATTTATGCTGAATTTCTACACTTTTATCTGTTTATAATAATTGATT
Organism: Bugula neritina; assembly: GCA_964035545.1. NCBI lineage: Eukaryota > Metazoa > Bryozoa > Gymnolaemata > Cheilostomatida > Bugulidae > Bugula > Bugula neritina. Next base: position 160,657 of record OZ037765.1, on the reverse strand, counting down.
TGAAGATTAAAAAATAACTTATACCTTATTTTCTTGTATGGATACTCAATATCTCAACTGATTCCCTGTGTAACTTTTGATCACTCTACATTGTAACTGTATGACTGAATAAATTTTGTATAATATCATAATAGTTGAATAATTCTCTCATATGATTTTTACGCATGAAACAATTGATACTATCGAATGGCATGGCTCAATAGCTACAGTTGGACATGTTGCATGAGATATTAATAATGAGGGAAATAGCAAACGTAAAACAGGAAATGGCTGCCATTTTGTTTCATACGACACCTAGTTAGCATAGTTGGTTCAAATGAATGTCGGTGCAAAAAAGTGCTTAAAGGTCCTTATATGTGCTGAAAGTAGCAAAATTTTCAACTGTTATCACAATTTAATAGCTATTCGGGAAAATAAAGTTACAACAAGTTTGGCGGCCATCTTTGACCTAATTTTTTGTTTAGGAAACGTAAAAACTGGTTGAGCTGAAAGCCCATACTTGAACAAATGTTTTGATACCAAATTTGTCCAGTTTGCTAGAATAAAAAGGCCCGTTGCTAAGGCTTGACAAATGTAAACAAATAATCCATAAATTATTCCAGACCTCCTTACTTTAAAAGCGAATTTCTCAAAAACATAAATTGACTGTTTTAAAAACGCCAAGGCTTTTGAATATCAATATCTCGAGTTCTATTTGCACTAGAGACTTCAAATAAATTGCAAAATGATTGCAAAGATCTGCTCTTTAACTCTATACTAATAACTCAATTTTGAAAGACTGACCAACGTTCCCTGTTTTGTGGTGGGAGGTCACATATACTCACTATACACTATAATATAGTATATTCTCTACGCAGGCCCTCCAGGAACAGTGCTTACAGCTGCAAGACAGACTCTCTGACTTGGAGAGGGAGAATACTGAGTTCCACGAGGCAGCAGTCAGACAAGCCCGTCAGGCGTCCTCTGAGTCCAGGCTCGGCTGGTCGTACAAAGGGGCTAAGACACGCCCCCACGCGGCATCACCGTCAGCTGATAGTGTGCGGAGTATGCCCGCTCAGCACCTTTACTGGAAGCAGAGTAGCATCTCATCCCTGGAGCCTCATCAGGTACTGTGTGTCTCTCTCTCATTGGCTGACACACCAACACTCTACTGTGTCTCTCTCATTGGCTGACACACCAACACTCTACTGTGTGTCTCTCTCTCATTGGCTGACAGACCAGCTCTATACTGTGTCTCTCTCTCATTGGCTGACACTCCAACACTCTACTGTTTGTCTCTCTCATTGGCTGACACACCAACACTCTACTGTGTCTCTCTCATTGGCTGACACTCCAACACTCTACTGTGTGTCTCTCTCTCTCATTGGCTGACAGACCAACACTCTACTGTTTGTCTCTCTCTCATTGGCTGACAGACCAACACTCTACTGTGTCTCTCTCTCTCATTGGCTGACACACCAACACTCTACTGTTTACTATTCCTTCTCTATATACAGTTATACCCTTCAGGTGTCATCTGCACCCGCAGAAAAAGCTGCAGATTCCCCGTGGACTGAGGTCCAGTCAGCTGATCAGCTGGAAAAGACGGGCTCTATCCTTCCCACCCCGCACTCAGCTACTGTGGCACAGGCTGTTAGTATAGAGACAGAGTTCCCGGCTAACAACGGAAGTCCTAAGTCTACGAGACGTCACCTTGACCTTGATAGACGACCCAGCAGTGAAAGTCTCGACTCGGCGTATGGGAGAGGATTTGTTAAGTATAGTGGTGAGTATTTCACTGTATGATAATACTGTTATACCGTATGATAATACTGTTATACCGTATGATGATACTGTTACACCGTATGATAATACTGTTATACCGTATGACAATACTGTTAGACCGTATGATAATACTGTTATACTGTATGATAATACTGTTATACCGTATGACAATACTGTTACACCGTATGATAATACTGTTATACCGTATGATAATACTGTTTCACCGTATGATAATACTGTTATACCGTATGATAGTACTGTTATACCGTATGATTATACTGTATACAGGGAAGGATGTGAAATATCAACGCAGTGTATCTTCAGAAGCTCTCAGGGATATGAAAGTCACTCTGAGACCGAAGCGTGACCTCACTCTACCTCCTATCTCAAAGTCCAGCACAACCCCCTCCATATCCACTGCTATCCACCCTTGGCACAATATGACTGCACACTCAGCCCACGGCTCCCACAGCACCGTGGTGCATGCGGAGGTCCACACTGACCTCTCTCCCGACTCTGCTGCTACTCCAACTACCTCTACACTGACTGACAGCGGAGTAGTCAATGACCCCTTCGCATACGATGCCGACCACATCCTCTCCAAACACCAGAGTCTGATAGTCGGCTCCATGGAGGACGTGTTCAGTGCGGCAGCGCCCAGTGTGAGGGACTGCGTCATCAGTGAGGAGGAGCTAGTAGCTAGCAACAGCGTTACCTCCTCACACAGCGTAGTCTCACCTCCAGCCCCGCCCCCTAGACCCAGATCCGCCTGTCCCTCGGAGGCTGGAGAGACTGTGGGAGAGGGTGGAGATGCCGGGCCCCCACCTCTACCCCCCAAACAGTACAAGGGTTCCCGCAGGAAGTACAAGCCACTTCCTGCTGAACCTCCGGAACCCGACGGAGATTCTAGCGACAGGAATACCGACTCTGAGAGTATCCAACAGGAAATCAAGACATTGACCTCTCAGATAGAGTTCATGTCTTCTGCCACTCTACATTGACCTCTCAGATAGAGTTCATGTAACAGTCCGTGCTATTGGCTGTAGTCTATTATTTATTATAGTAGCTGTGCCATGATTGGTGGACATTTCATGTCAATAGCTGAGCTGCTCTAAGAGTTATCTTGTGGTCAGTCAATATTGAGTTTATTATGACATAATATACGTTAGTCCTTCACTGTACATCCCTCAAACTATCAACTGTCTTGTATTTATATTTCATGTTATCAACATTGCAGCTGCTTCCATTTTTTATCTTTTTAATTATTTATAAATTTTGTTGACTGAGTAGAAAGTGCTGGACTACCGAAGTTGATACCTTCACACTGCTTTGTACTGTGTTTCTCAGATGACATGCTATATTGTACTCTCTGTAAGGTGCTATATTCATAAATATTATATAAACTTGTAAAACTGCTTCTCTGTATACTCTGCGAGTTTTCTGTGACGTAGGAATTGTAAGTTAACTCCCATGTGAATTAAATGAAGTTTTACTTTAACCACCGACTACCATGGGAACTAGTTCAATAGGAACTAATAACAGAGCAATAATTGTATTGTACGCAAAATGATAACTGATGAGCTACACAACTTTATAATAAATGCATGGCAGTAAAAGGTTCAAACAATATTATTACCGCTCACCTCCTTGGTGACTAGCTACATACTATTTACTATGTCTTAATCAGGGAGAGACTAAACTCAACTTCTGGCTACCTAAACATGTGTTCTTGATGCCACTGCACTTTCTAGGATAAGAGGGGGATATCGCTAGAAGCAGCACTGTTTTGGTGTGACTGAGTTCATTGCTTTGCCAACCACTGAGCTAACCATGGATGTTGAAGTACCCAAGGAGTTGTCCTCCACTTTAATAACTTGAGGCATGACCCTCATGCTTTTATTAGCTGAATAACATCTCCTAGTCACGTGTTTAGTGTGTTGTTATTAAAATACTAGTACCACGTGACTCCTTGTCACTACGCAATGTTTACTATAAATACTACAGAGATTTCCACATATTCCAGGGTATAACGTGGTATTGCATATTCCAGAGTCGACCTGTTTAGTTATTAGATAAATACTCTAGCACCTGTACATTATAACAGTATAAGTACCATAAGGATATAAATGAAATTTATTAACATATAAATAGTATAAAGATTATACTATCATTTGAGGTGGCCACTTAAAATATTTTGAGTTCCAAGCTTTTGATGGTTTCTAACACCTGAGAATTATATTGTTTATTTTATATTATATTATATTATTTATATTATACTATTTAGATAAATGATTTCTCAGTACCATGACTTTAAAAGTTTTAAGGTTTTTATTGACATAAATATAATAATGATAATGCAGTTTGACATACTTTAGAGTAGTAACTTAAATAGTTTATGATCACTCATTAAGTGTTACTCTGTATACTTTATAGCACTCAAAGTCCTAGTCAGCTGTTCACATCTGGTGTTCAGTTCAGTACAGATTCAATAGATAGATATGTGCAGCTTAAACTCTCAGGTCATGTCACCCTCCTGAGTTCTCCCTGGGTCTACCCCTGGAGTGTTTGTAGCATGTTGAAACATTAACATGCAGCGCGATGAGACACACTTTATTTTATGAAACAACTCAAAATCGTACAAATGGAGTTATTGAGTTTTCTAGTTTAAAACTCAACACGTGACTTGAACATAACAACCACCAATAGTTTCATGTAACAGAAGTAAAACAATAAGTCTTCTGGATATTTCTATAGCAAAACAATTAATAATTAAGCACTGGGTTAGATGGAGGCAGTGATTAGAGAGCTCACAAGTTACTACGCATGTGATACTATTGTGATTGGTCAACTGATGTTATAATTCAACAAATTAATGATTAGTAAACACCACGTGACACAATAAATGCATACTTCATCGTCTGCAGCCTCATCCCTTCACAGTTCTTCTCCAGCTAGTGGACGCGTCAGAGCTGAAAGTAAAAGTATCAGGTTAGTAGTTTATTTATTGAACTTTGTTGACACATGATATTCTGCAAACAATTTGATTGATTTTACAATTTTTCAAGTAATTTAACTGAAATGCAAAACAAAGATAATGACGATTCGTTTCTCAATAGGTTCTGGTTTCAGATTTCATGTAATTGTAAGACTGGCCAGCTTAACCTTAGTTCTCACCTATCAAATGGTTTTTCTAGAATCATTCAACTCACAATGGCTGACTCTGGAGTTGTAAAGAGAAAAGTGAATGACTCATACAGATGTGGATACTGCAACCAGCAGTTTAACAAATTAGAAGATCCCAGGACCCTCCCCTGTCTGCATGTCTACTGTATGAGGTGTTTAAAGAAGGATATCGGCTACAGGAAAACTTATATCAAATGTGCATATTGTGGGTGAGTTATAGTAACAAATAGTGTTATTTTTCAACTTTCATAGTGATTGTATTTATTTTGAAGTTGTATTTATGTAATTTTGATGAAAGTTGAATATTACTAATCATCTCATTAGATGTAGCACACTGACTAATACTATATTTTAGAAAGGAATTCTATGACATCACGGATCCCACAACTCTACCTGTAGCCCAGTTTGGTGATCCAATAGAATATAGATCTCTACAGTATGATGGACTTTCTGTACGTAGCTGGTGTGAGAGAGTAAACATAACAGCTGATGGACATCTTGTGTGTGGGACACTAGAAGGTGTAGAAATAATAAATAGACAAACTCTGGATACTATCAGCTCAGTGAAGGACGGCAACACTACATGGTGGGAGGAGATAATCCAACCTGAAGGGGTGGTGGTTGGCAGCTGTTATAACAAGAAAGACAAAACAGTTGAAGTCTCACTTCTTGATCCGAACTCCTTTAAGAAAACCAACTCCCTCTATAAACAGTCAGTAGATGAACAGACTTACTATAGAATAGCTCAGCACCTCTCACTAGTCTATGTTGTAGACAGGAGAGAGAAACAGCTGGTAGTCTGTAATCTAGTTGACAATAAAATGCAGAAGTTCCCACTTCCTGGGATGAGTTACCCTCGACTTGTATGCATCCTCCCAGACTCAACTCTCCTCATAGGAGACTACACTGAAGATGGTAAAGTGAGCAGATATAAAGTAGAGAACACAACTCTCACTCTAATGTGGGAATTCCCTCACATCTCACACCCAACTGGTATTTCCTTTGATCCAATATCTGAACTGATTCATATCTGTACATTCAGTGGACCTCTCCTCATCCTCTCACTTGAAGGTAAATAATACATTTATTATAAGTTTAGCTGTTTCAATTATAATATATTAGAGTGAATAATTAATTTTAACTCTAACCCTTCATTTACACTTACCGTAACGTACGCCGTAACAGAAAATATCAGCCATTTTTACAAATTTCTAAGTTTTCTGTACGCGTTGTGATACGGTAGGATCAAGCACTGCTTGATTCAAATAAATTGCGACGGGCTCCTATTGAACAGGGAAACTTTTGCGTCTACTCATTGGATATAATCGTCCAATGAAATGTCATAGATCTAACCTAATAGCGGACTTTGAAAACTTCAGCCCGGACACCATAAAAATGCCTGACATTTTACGCCAAGGCATACGTTACAGTAAGTGTGAATGAGGGGTTAGGCTGTATTATGATATTGTCAGTAATTACTGGGCTCTGAGGCTAATTTCATGAAAGTGTTTTACAGTCATTTTTGAGGTGCTCAGTCTAACAACTGTACAGACTGCCAGCTACACATGAGTTATGAGTTGTAGTTTGACTTCAGTCTAGTGCTGCTATTGTTTTGGTCATCAGATAATTTAAAGATAAATAATTTGATACTTTTTGACTGCCATTACTGAGACTTTGTAATTTGATGATGGCTGGTAGAGCAGTGTTTGCTGGTGGGACTCAGATGGCTGTAGTTGGTTCTTGTCAAGTATTTAATATGTGATAATGTTGGAGTATATCTTATATTATGTAATTATTTATAATTATATTAGCTGAGCGCTTAGTTTGTATGTTGAGTTTCTTCTCTCCATGTTGTCATTTATTATGAAGTAAACAGTAGAGCAGCTCAGTGAATTATTCAATACTGACTGGTAGAACTTTATTATCTTCAACATAATCCGCTTAGTTCCATGTTTAAAGGAAGTCTTTCTGAGTGAGAAATGTGTTTGATATATATATCATAGTGCAGCTATGCTGGTATATTATTGAACATATTTCAGTTACTATATTATACTAGAAAGTAGAAACTGTATATAGTTGTGTCAGCTGTTGTGATGTCACTGTAGTCTGTCTGTTTGTCTCAAACTGATACAATCTGATGTTATTTTATTTACAGGGAAACTGATGCAGACATTTTCAAGAGAAAGTCTTGGTGTGAGTGCCAGTGTGTATGACATTGCTGTGTATAATGGAAAAAAGGTGTTTCTAGCATGTTATGATGATGGACTGAGGAGATACACAATAAACTACTAAACTTATCAGCTACATTTTACTCATTTACTAAATAAAGTTTATTCTGACTAGTTGTATGATTCTGTAGGTGCAGCTTAATGATTGTAACAACCGCCATGACTTTTAGGCTTGCTCCAGTTGGCTAACTATTTGAATCCGCGACATTTCGAAAATGAGAATTGGAAAACACCTATTTGGAAAATGGACAATTAAAAAATGGACAATTGGAAAATAGACAATTGGAAAATGAAAAATATTCAACATGGCCTAGTCCAGAGGGGGCGTTTAGTATCTGGTCGGGTTCAAAAAGCTTTTTGTAAATGTGAACAATTGTAAATTATTAGAACTGCTCGGTAACTAATTCTACTTCCAAGATAGCCTAACTGATTCGGCCATTATATTTATTTTTAAAAGCTATTTTGGAATTGACCAGATGCCAGACAACCCCCAGGACTAAACCATGTTGAATATTTTTCATTTTCCAAATGTCTATTTTCCAATTGTCCATTTTCCAAATAGGTGTTTTCCAATTGAATTATTTTCGAAATGTTGTCACCAGCTATATAGCCAGGCTGTTCTGTCATATTGATAGTTTGTTAGCTGTTAGCTCTTAGTTATCTTTGTTCAGCTACTTATCAACATTTGATATGTATTTATTATTTACTATTATAACACAATTTATTATTTGATCTGCTTCTGATGGAGTAACCCCATTCACCCTTTGTCTATAGATTGATTAATCACAATGAGTTCAATTTATGTTAACATGATTTGTATTCTATATTGTGTTTGATATTATTCTACAACACAGTTGATTGCTATGCTACAATACGACACAAATACTCAACTACGTATGCACCTTGTATTAGTATTAACGTACAGCCCTTGAGTATAGCCAATGTGGAAAATCGATAGATAAATTATGTATAAAGGTTGAAATCTCAGGTCCTGTCACTCCCTGAGTTCTTCTGGAGTTGTACCAATAGTTGTATCAATAGCCACATTAAAGGGATGAAACAAAGAATGTTTTGTAATCATTGGAAAGAGATATAACGCAGTAGATATTTTCTATAGTAAAATAAAAAAACAGGCTAATTCTCAAAGCCCTGGATTTAATTTAATCAATGGAGTGATTAACAGCCAATGGATTGATTACCACGCGCATAATTTTATAGTGATTGGTCAACTGATAATCTAATTCAACAAATCATTGAGTAATTGATGTCACGTGACACAACAAATGCACACTTCATCGTCTGCAGCCTCACTGTTCTTCTACAGCTAGTAGACGCGTCAGAGCTTAAAGTAAAAGTATCAGGTTAGTAGTTTATTTATTGAACTATGTTTACACATGATATTCTGCTAACAGTTTGGGAGATTTTATTAATTTATAATACTTTAGCAAAATGCTAGGTATGTCCATTAGTTGCTGAATGTGAAAGTGAAGAGGCTCCATATTTCTCAGAAGTGCAAGACTAAAACTGCCCAGCCTAAGCTTAGTTCTCACTTATCAAATAATTAAAATATCAAATGGTTTTTCTAGATTTCTTCAATTCACAATGGCTGACTCTAGAGTTGTAAAGAGAAAAGTGAATGACTCATACAGATGTGGATACTGCAACCAGCAGTTTAACAATTTAGAAGATCCCAGGGCCCTCCCCTGTCTGCATGTCTACTGTATGAGGTGTTTAAAGACGGATATCGGCTACAGAAAGACTCATATCAAGTGTGTATATTGTGGGTGAGTTATAATAATAAATAGTATTTTTCTCTGACTCTCATAGCGACTGTATTTATTTTGAAATTGTCATATTTGCATTTATGTAAATGTTTTATTTTGTATAAACTCTAGTTACTATCTAGTTAGTCATCAGGGTGATTTCTCTCATTACAATGAATGTTAAAAGTTACTATATCATCTCATTAGATGTAGCACACTGACTAATACTATACTTTAGAAAGGAATTCTATGACATCACAGATCCCACAACTCTACCTGTAGCCAAGTTTGGTGATCCAATAGAATATAGATCTCCACCCAACCCTGCACCCATTCCATGTGATGTTTGTGAAGATGGAACAGAAGCTGTAGTGTTCTGTGTAGAGAGTGAGAAGAAGTTGTGTGAACAGCATCAGCAGGTGAGTTGTTATGTGTTGACTGTAACCTCTAGTCTGGGACATACTGATAAGTTGTTCTGTAGAATTCTCCTCCATATCTGTAATAACTGTTTGCACTTTTGTTGTTTACTCGCTGTGATTCATGAGTCAGTTGGATTTTCTCTTGTCAGAAACATGATGAGGCAATGAATACTTACCTGAACACTAGACATCAGTTTATCCCAATTGATGTCTACACAGCATCTCCACAACGCTATACTACTACTAACTGTGAACATCATGAACATCATCAGCTGATAGAGGCGTGTTCTGAGTGTCACCAGAGATTCTGTATTCGGTGTGACTCTAAGAGTGGATGTGGAAAAGTGGCAGGTGATTTCTTTCTCCAGTTTTATATTATAGCTTTGTACAAGAAGACATGATTGTTTACATGAGAATAGCATGTGTTCCTGTGTGGCCACATGAATAGAACTCAGTCTAAGGTAACCGATATACTGAATGTCTGGAGGTAAATACTTGAATATTATTTCAGAGGGAAAAGCAGCTTCTCACAACGTAACATCGTTGAATGATTTATTCCGTGAGCTGAGAGACAAACTGACTGAGGAAATGAAGATTCTGTCTGAGAAGATTTTAGAGTTGGATGACATATCAAAGGATGCCTGGAGACTGCTGAGTGAAATAGAAGATGATGTGAAGAAGATGTTTGCCAGAGTATATGCTACAGTTAATGCAAAGGTTGGCAGACATGTTTGTAGAGAATATAGACAACTATTATGTAGAGTCACAGCATGATGATGTCTACTCAGTGGGTGGTCTGTCAGCTGTCACTCTCATGTCAAGTGTAAAGGTTGTGAGGTGCAGATGTGGTTATAATGTGTTACTATTTATTAGATAGAAGAGATTAGAAAGAGAGGTGAGGAACTGAAGGATGAATTATCAGAATATCTGAGAAGCAGCACAGAGATGGTGGTTAATTATAGATATGACCTGGCAGTGAAACATGGTGTTGATAAGTTTTCTCTGGTGGACAGAGTACAACATGCAGTTGATAAGTTCAATGATGCAGGGATTGTGAGAGACTACAAAGAGATGAGTGAGAAGATGAAAAAGGCTTTAGACATCAGCATGGTAGAGAAATGTTCTGTTCCTCGCAAATTCCTGGCACCTGCAAGTATGTAGAATTATTAAACAGAACCCAGAATTCATAAGTGAGCTGCTAAACTGTGTTATGCTGACTACCTGCTGTCAGTATTAACAAAACACTCTCTACCTGTGCAGGTGATGAGATTCTCAAGTTATAGAATTATTATGTTGTTGTTGCAGACAGTGAAGACAGTCTGGGACTGAAGTTGCTGAGAGTTGGTACAGCTTCTCTACAGTCTGATGGATTTTATGTACATGGAGGGTGTTGGGCAGTAAATATCTCAGCTGATGGACATCTCATGTGTGGGACACTAGAAGGTGTAGAAGTAATAAATAGACACACTCTGGATACTATCAGCTTAATGAAGGACACCAAAACTACATGGTGGGGGCAGATAATCCAACCTGAAGGGGTAGTGGTTGGCAGCTGTTATAACAAGAAAGACAAAACAGTTGAAGTCTCACTTCTTGATCCGAACTCCTTTAAGAAAACCAACTCCCTCTATAAACAGTCAGTAGATGAACAGACTTACTATAGAATAGCTCAGCACCTCTCACTAGTCTATATTGTAGACAGGAGAGAGAAACAGCTGGTAGTCTGTAATCTAGTTGACAATAAAATACAGAAGTTCCCACTTCCTGGGATGAGTTACCCTCGACCTGTATGCATCCTCCCAGACTCAACTCTCCTCATAGGAGACTACACTGCAGATGGTAAAGTGAGAAGATATAAAGTAGAGAACACAACTCTCATTCTAATGTGGGAATTCCCTCATATCTCACTACCAACTGGTATTTCCTTTGATCCAACATCTCAACTGATTCATATCTGTACAGGGAGTGGACCTCTCCTCATCCTCTCACTTGAAGGTAAATAATACGTTTATTATAAGTTTAGCTGTTTCAATTATAATATATTAGGGTGAATGTGAATGTCATAATGTTGGAGTATATCTTATATTATGTAATTATTTATAATTATATTAGCTGAGCACTTAGTTTGTATGTTGAGTTTCTTCTCTCCATGTTGTCATTTATTATGAAGTAAACAGTAGAGCAGCTCAGTGAATTATTCAATACTGACTGGTAGAACTTTATTATCTTCAACATAATCCGCTTAGTTCCATGTTTAAAGGAAGTCTTTCTGAGTGAGAAATGTGTTTGATATATATATTATAGTCCAGCTGCTGTTATATTATTGAACATATTTCAGTTACTATATTATACTAGAAAGTAGAAACTGTATATAGTTGTGTCAGCTGTTGTGATGTCACTGTAGTCTGTCTGTTTGTCTCAAACTGATACAATCTGGTGTTATTTTATTTACAGGGAAACTGATGCGGACATTTCCAAGAGAAAGTCTTGGTGTGAGCAGCTAGGTGTGGGACATTGCTGTGTATAATGGAAACAAAATGTTTCTAGCATGTGAAGAGGGTGGACTGAGGAAATACACAATAAACTACTAAACTTATCAGCTATATTTTACTCATCTACTAAATATAAAGGTTATTTATGAAAACATTTTCTGACTAGTTGTATGACTCAGTCGCATATTTTCATACTTAGTCACAAGAATTAGAAATTAAATTACAACTCGCTTGCATTAGAGCAGCTCTTATACTTGAGAGGTAAATAAAAGCTGAGCCTCAGGTTAACCTGCAGGTCTACAAATACTAAGAAATAAACCTCACACACTGAAAGTAATAAATAACTTGAGAGTGAATGACAGACATGCAGGTGCAGAGTAACTCAAACATAACTGTAGACAACATATTTCTAACATTACATAATCATGTCTCAGACAGAGTATTGCTGGGTAACATGGAGTTCTCTAGACAGTCAGGGGCAGATAATCACCACATAATCTTATAAATAATGCACTCATATTCATGTGTACTATACATATAAATAATATATGATATGTTTCATATATCATTTTCTTAATATCTCACGCCTCGATTTATATTACAGTTAACATTTCTCATGAAAACAATGTTATTACTATCAACAATGTGGCAGGAACTTAGCACAAGTTCCTGCAACCAGATTCATATTCACCAACATAATTATAACTTATAACTGTCTGGAAACTGTTTGCATAATAGAGAAGTGTTTCCTTGATCAGCTCCATTGCCAGCAGTTTGAAATTTCCATATTATAAGTGGCATAATTTACAGCAGGAGGATCTACAGTAGTTGGAGGAATTGTAATACTATAGAAGTTGAAGTTGAGAAAGCAACTCCAAGTTGTAGCAACACTCCTGTACCAGCAGCAAAGTTACAACTAGACTACATATTTATCAAGACACTACCTGCAGGTGGTGACCCTGTGTAAAGAAGGGATGTGTTTCAGTAACTCAGGATCTGCATTGAGTAGACAACATTAGTTTATGGTGAAAGAATAAGTGCTTTCAGCCATGCGATGGATATATATATATATATATACATATATATATATATATATATATATATATATATATATATATATATATATATATATATATATGTATATATATATATATATATATATATATATATATATATATATATATATATATATATATAGGCCTATATATATATATAATATTTTGAACTATAAACTTCGTATAAATGACATTTAAATACTTCTGTTTTCAAATGTCACCCGGAAAAGATGAAAGCTGGCTTTGTACACATTACCTGCTTTGTCATATGAGTTGTATTTCATATTGTTTTGATAATCTATTACACTATGTTATATTACACTATGTTATATTACACTATAGTATATTACACTATAGTATATTACACTATAGTATATTACACTATAGTATATTACACTATAGTATATTACACTATGTTATATTACACTATAGTATATTACACTATAGTATATTACACTATAGTATATTACACTATAGTATATTACACTATAGTATATTACACTATGTTATATTACACTATAGTATATTACACTATAGTATATTACACTATAGTATATTACACTATAGTATATTACACTATAGTATATTACACTATAGTATATTACACTATAGTATAATACACTATAGTATATCACACTATAGCATATCACACTATAGCATATCACACTATAGCATATCACACTATAGCATATCACACTATAGCATATCATACTATAGCATATCACACTATAGCATATCACACTATAGCATATCACACTATAGCATATCACACTATAGCATATCACACTATAGCATATCACACTATAGCATATCACACTATAGCATATCACACTATAGCATATCACACTATAGTATATAGTATACATGGATGAACTTAGCCAGCAACCGGTATTGTAAACTACCTTCAACAGACAAGTAACTTTGAGCAAAGTTTACGGCTATTTAAAAGCTTTAAAATGAGACCAATTTGGCGCAGCGCATGTTTCAAGTAATTTAAAATCTCTTCTAGTTGGGTCTGTAATTCTCCTAATAACTCTGCCAATTCATCCTAAGAGAGATGCCAAAAGAGGGTTTTCAGATGTCCCGCTAAAGGAATTTGTATTTTGAAGTTGTCTCCTCCAACCAGGCCTAGGGGCAGTCTCATGATAATATTATATAGAAGGCACACAAAACTAGTAGAAATTCGAGGTTTATGTGAAGACTATTGCTAGTATAAGTTTTTTTTCTGAGATTAATATTTTGGCATAAGCACACATATTAGCAGTTTCAGAAAATTTTAAAAAAATTTCATTTTGATGAATTTGACAAAACATAAACTTCAAAGCATTTTTGTGGTTTTGGTTATTGAGCGATGCTGAGGCAAGATCTATTGCTGACAGTGTGGTATATTAAGAGTGTTGCCATTAGCAAATCTTACGGAATCATATGGGCGCCATTATGCCGAGATTGGTACCGCGAGTTTATATAAGTTATAAGGGAAAAATTTTGCCACTTTTGTTATTTTATTTTTTTTCTATTTTATGTGTACATTTTTTTTAATTTTTTTTATTGGTAAAGTTTTTAAACACATTTTTAATGCACATAAAATTAAAAGAAAAATTAAAACTCAATCATGCACATAAATACAAAGCTATAAAGTTCAAGCTTCGCTGTGATTTTAATGTGAATATGAATTGAATAATGCTTGCAATAACCATTATACACAAAATACGTTACAGTTGCTATAAATGTAAGACTAGTTAATTGGATGCAAATAAGCACGGTAATACTACTTAATTTATGCTATTTTTGAATTTTGTAGTAAATATTTGGCATGTATATATATATATATATATATATATATATATATATATATATATATATATATATATATATATATATATATATATATATATATATATATATATATACATATATATATATATATATATATAATATATATATATATATATATATAAATATATATATATATATAATATTATTATATATATATAATATATAATATTATTATATGTATATATATATATTATATATATATATATATATATATATATATATATATATATATATATATATATACATATATATATATATATATATATATATATGATATATATATATATAAATATATATATATATATATAATATTATTATATATATAATATATAATATTATTATATGTATATATATATATATTATATATAATATCATTATATATATATAATGTATATAATTTAATATATAATATAATAATATATTATATATGATATTATTATATATATAATATAATATATAATATAATAATATATTATATATATTATATATGATATTATTATATATATAATATATATATAATATATTATATAATATATTAATGCATAATATATATATCATATATAATATAATATATAATATAATAATATATTATACATGATGTTATATATATATAATATATATATAATATAATATATAATATAATAATATATAATATATTATTAAAAAATATATATATATTATATATAATATTATTATACTTGTATAATATATATATAATATAATATAATATATAATAATATATAATATATTATTATAATATATATATATATATTATAAATAATATAATATAATAATATATTTTATATGATATTATATATATATAATATATATATAATATATATATAATATAATATATAATATAATAATATATTATATTATTATATTATATAATATATTATTATAATATATATATATTATATATAATATTATTATACTTATATAATATATATATAATATAACAAAATATAACATAAAAATATATAATATATTATTATAATATATATATTTATATATATATATATATATATATATATATATATATATATATATATATATATATATATATATATATATATATATATATATATATATATATATAATACATGCCGAATATTTACTACAAATTTCAAAAATAGCATAAATTAAATAGTATTACCGTGCCTATTTGCATCCAATTTACTAGTCTTACATTTATAGCAACTGTAACATATTTTGTGTAAAATGGTTATTGCAAGCATTATTCAATTCATATTCACATTGTAATCACAGCGAAGCTTAAACTTTATAGCTTTGTATTTACGTGCATGATTAAGTTTTAATTTTTTTAAAAATTTTATATGTATTGAAAATATGTTTAAAAACTTTACCAATAAACAAAACTAAAAAAAATGGACACATAATATAAAAGAAAAAATAAAATCACAAAAGTGGCAAAATTTTTCCTTTATAACTTATATAAACTTGCGGTACCATTAGCGACATAATGATTTTTCATGGTTTAAAGTCAACACTCTTATGCCCATGACACACTACAGTCGAAACTCGACTGTGGCGGCCATTTTGAAGCTGCTCACGCATACCTTCAACGTCACGTCCTACTTTTTGCTGGTCACACTACAGTTCACTACGAACGATGAAAGCTAACTGTCTCTAGTCTCGCAGTAAACTTTTAAACCAATAGGAATGCCATAAATCAGTTTCTGCAGTATCCACAGTAACCAACAATTAAATTTAGCGCAATTTTTTGAGATTTACTAGCATAATTTAATAAGATTTTCTAGTTATTTTTATTCCAATTTACTAGCTTCAATTATTCAAAATTACTAGCTTTATTTAATGAGATTACTTAGCTTTATTCAAGCTCATTCACTAGCCTAAAGAACTAAATAGTACGCTAATAAAATTCAACCAAATTAGAAAAACTAAATATGCAGATAAAATTCAGCAAAATTTATCTAATAAATACTTATTTTCATGATTTATTGAAACTTTCATACATAACTTCATCATAATTATTTTAAAGGTAAAATAATATAATTTTCGAAGAACCAAATCAAATAATAATGCTCGCTAGTAGCACGTGGAAAAAGTAAAAGCACTTAACCAATCAGGGTTTACCTTGCCAGTCAGTGATTGGCTGATCGCTCAACTTCAGCGATGACAGTTCGACATGTTGAACTTTCATCGCATCGCGAAAAACTGACAGTTGCGTTCAGAAATCAGACAGTTGTGACGTCACAGAGGTCATCGCTTAGCCTCGAAAACGCGCTCAAGATTGCCGTTTCGACTGTAGTGTGGCAGCCCCATTAATATACCACACTGATTGCTGACAATTCTACATCCGCCAAAAATGAATTTGCTATAAAATGATTGTCTGAGTTCTAGACTTATTTATTATAGTAATTATAATTATTGGCAATGGTAAATTTAAAGCAATTTGAGCGTATGATAATGAGACATCACTTGAACTAGCACCAAGTTGGATGTCAATGGGTGCACTGGTTTAGGAGTTTAGAGTTAGAACAACGATGTGCTTTAAGGCACTGTACTACGTCACCTTTGACTCGATGCTGTTCCTAGTAATAATCTATTCAACGTCGGCTTGGCGATAAAGTTTTAGAGGCTGACAACTCTAGAGATTGCTATTGATTCTAAATATTTAACTAGAGATGCGGTTAGATAATTACGGAAACTGCCCTTAATGAGATGCGTTTTTGTTTTATAGAACACTATGCTAAACTTACCGTTGCCATTACACGCAAGCATCTAGATACCAAGTTCGCGAATTTGCTTACTATTAGACTCTCAGGTGGGTAGCATGGACTTATTTATCACTTCTGATTTATTATTGCAGATAAAACATGTTTTATTACTAAAAGTTATAAACATGGGTTGAGAAATACAAATCGTACGAGTTTGTACAGAAATGTCTTACAAACGAGTTAACGACTGCAGTTCCAGAACCAATTCCATGTCTAGTCGCCAAGTCCTGGTCCAACCTGGAAATGGAAATTCTAAGCCTAATGCCAATGGTTATGGTGAATTTCCAAATACCAATGGCGATTCTGTTTCACTACCTCTGCGTGAAAACAAGAAAACCCCTAAGCCTGGCAAAAGTGAAGAACAGTCAAAATCACATTTAGCATTGTCAGACAATTCTTTGTTAGTGGAATGCAGAGCTGCTTATGTGTCGGTGGTGAAGGGATCTTCAACTAATAATCCGCTTACTTCTAAAGCAGATCTGCTTCTTGGTGAGTGTAGTTTAAGTCTAGTATTTGAAGTCGTTGGTTTTCATTTTATACTTACAGGAAATTCACTTTGAGGATTATTCAAATTTTCAGCGATCAACATTATGATTATGAGAATATCAATATGAATAATGATTATCATTATCATTATGATTATCGCACGTTTTGAATGGGCGGAGGTCATTTCGTACCCACTTTATCAGGTCGTTTTGTAGACATCTGACAAGTTGTTTCGTACACATCAAATGATCAAAATAAATTAATTAAAATACTCATTTTTTATATTTATTTATTATTTGATGTATGAGTCATACACTTACAATACAGCTATTGTATAAAAATAAATATTAACGGATTTATCATAATATATTTAAGATGAGTATAAAACATTGATGGTTGATCAATGACAATAGACTAGTGAAACTGAAAGTGAATACTAGATACTAGTGACATCAGACATGTAAGGTGTGAAAGATACGTGATTAAATGCAACAAATAAGTAAAATAGTATCATTTAAGTGGTTATTCAGTGGATTAATTTATTATTCATATTGTGTATGAAATGGACAGTAGTTTGCCTACTAAACTACCATTTTGTATACAAAACTACCAGTGTACGAAATGACTTGTGTACGAAACAACAGTAACCCGTTTTGAATATTCTATTATTTTGTGTATGTATAGTATAATTTAGATTATATAATAAATATTTACCCACATATAGAATATGAATTAATTACAATTAAAAATGGATTTTCATATGTTTATAGCTTTACAAAATACTGGTAGAAACCCCACTCAGAAATCTTTAGCCAAATCATGGACGAAGCAGACAGGTATGTGCTAAAACCAGCTGTTTACTGTATAGTTACTGTAGTGTTTACTGTGTAGTTACTGTAGTGTTTACTGTGTAGTTACTGTAGTGTTTACTGTGTAGTTACTGTACTCTTTACTGTGTAGTTACTGTAGTGTTTACTGTGTAGTTACTGTAGTGTTTACTGTGTAGTTACTGTAGTGTTTACTGTGTAGTCCATATTACTCACCACTCAGTATCTAACTACTCAGTATCTTACTTCTCAGTACTCAGTATTACTATTACTAACTCCCAGAAAAGATAACATTTGAAGAATTCTGTGAGATTTGTGAGAAAGAGGCTGTCACATCAGCAGACGATCTGATGAAGGCCTTCAAGAAGATAGACATCAATGGAGACGGCTTCATTTCCCACTCGGAGTTGAAGAAGATCATGACCACCGTGAGTTCATACATACTGTATATATACTGTATGTTATTATACTATATAATATACAGTATATATATATATACTGTATATTATTATATAGCATATACTGTATACATACTGTATAATATATATAGTATATACTGTATATATACAGTATATACTATATAATAATATACAGTATATATACGGTATATACTATATAATAATATACAGTATATATATATATACGGTATGTATACAGTGTATACTATATAGTATATACTGTATAATATATAGCTGTAGTCTATTGTAGAGAGGAGAAAGGATGTCTGATGAAGAAGTTACTAGACTTATAGAGGAAGTTGATGAAAACAAGGACGGTAAACTAGACTATAAAGAGGTAATGACTATATATAACATATTATATAACATAATACTGTATAGTATATATATATAATACTGTATAGTATATAACATAATACTGTATAGTATATAACATAATACTGTATAGTATATAACATAATACTGTATAGTATATATAATATAGTATATATAATATATTATATGGTATAGTATATAATAAGAGTATAATATCGCTCACAGTTCAGCAATATGGTACTCAACACGTCACTCAAGTGTAAAGAAACGGCCTTCAGACGATTCCAGAAGAAGAAAACCCCAAAAGACTCCTCAGATGTTGAGAAAAGTTCCGGGAACTCACTAACTGGTGAGCTGAATGAGGATTCTAACTTCAGCAACAATGAGAAAGGCTCTCCGTACAGGAGTTCCTCCCGAGAAGGGAAAAGTACCTCTTCAGCAAGAGAGCGCAAGAACTCTTACACTGAGAAGACAGATTCTAAGAGATCCGTACCAATGTCTCCCAGGATGTCTCCCAGGATGTCTCCACGTCATTCTAATAGTGAGTCTGTCTGTATATTACAGTGTGTAGTATATTACAGTGTATAGTATGTCACAGTGTATAGTATATTACAGTGTATAGTAAATGTATACATTATATTTTGTTATAGGTGCTAAGACAAAAGAATATTCTCGTAAAGGTAAGACAATTTCACATCCTTATCAATTCTCATTTACCAGTTGGTCTGTTAACACAGGAGTTGTGTTACTTTCTGTAATATGTTGAGTATTCCATCAACTCTCTTCTCCATCATCTGCAGATAACACCTGATGTCTAACTTATTTCTGCTGCAGATAACATCTGATGTATAACTTATTTCTGCTGCAGATAACACCTGATGTATAACTTATTTCTGCTGCATATAACATCTGATGTATAACTTATTTCTGCTGCAGATAACACCTGATGTATAACTTATTTTTGCTGCATATAACATCTGATGTATATCTTATTTCTGCTGCATATAACATCTGATGTATAACTTATTTCTGCTGCAGATAACATCTGATGTATAACTTATTTCTGCTGTATATAACATCTGATGTGTAACTTATTTCTGCTGCAGATAACATCTGATGTGTAACTTATTTCTGCTGCAGATAAATTTGGCTCGCAGACGTCCCTGAGGTCAGCTGATAGTCACAATGGTGGTGAGTTGTCCCCTTTCTGTACGTTTCTCTCAACATAATATCTCAGTCTATCCACAATATATTACATGTATTTTATTATGTTTTATTATTATGTAACAGTTAATTAGCTGAGAATATACTATCTTTACCTTCATGCTGTACCATAATGTATGAAACAACATCCCCATACGGGGGGGGGGGGGGTGTACTATGGTCAGTTTATAACGGAGCACAAGTCTATTTTGCTGAAATATCTAGCAGTAAGGGCTGCATTAAGCACAGCAAAGGGCTCAGAATTGCCCACCCCTGCTAGTCTGTTCACCTTCCTTTTCTCTCATCAGAAAGCCACATTAAACTCAAGAGTTGGTCAAAGTCTACACTGGCTGATGACAATGATGACGTAGTATTCACCTCTTCCTCGAAACGTAATGAGCAGTAGCAGTGGTGGCAGTAATAGTAGTCGTAGTATTAGTACTGGTAGTAGTAATAGTACTGGTAGTAGTATTAGTACTGGTAGTAGTAGTAGTAATAGTAGTGGTAGTAGTAGTAGTAGCTAGTAGTAGTACTAGTAGTAGTAGTATTAGCAGTAGTAGTAGCGCTAGACTTGAAGTATTTAGTAGTTAATTGGTCTCTCACTGTTACTAGAGTCGGTAGAAACTTCCAGAAAGGCGCAGAGTTTGGAGGAAACTCTTCACAGTCCTAAACCTAGACCGAGAGTCTCCAGCTCTGGCAGGAGGGTCTCTCAGTCTGTAAAAGGTGCGTTATCTTAGAAACTCAGTCCGAATGTGTTGCTGTTAGCAGGTATTGCTGTAGTAAGTTGCTGCTATCTCAGGTAGGTGCAGTTGTCTCCTCTCATTTTCTCAAATCTCCTACATAAACTTTAAGATCAACAAATTTCTCTTATGCTGCTTTTCTACTGCAATGACTTATTGGTTGAACCATCTTGGAGTTGCTTTACCTTGTCTTATGCAAGTCGAAGTTGTCTTTTCATCCTATCTATATTCTACTGTATCACATGATGCGTCACATGATGTCGTCACACAGGAAGTAGTTATATTGCAGACGACTCCCCGAAGCCTGCTCCTCGGAGAATGAGCCGACAGGAAATAGTTAAACCAGCCGTTGCGTCACTCGATCTCAAACTGGCGTTACCCAAGAGATACGAGGTCAGTGCAGCTAGATCTGTATTTTATACAGTATACAGTGTGATACTATACAGTATACAGTGTGATACTATACAGTATACAGTGTGATACTATACAGTATACAGTGTGATACTATACAGTGTGATACTATACAGTATACAGTGTGATACTATACAGTATACAGTGTGATACTATACAGTATACAGTGTGATACTATACAGTATACAGTGTGATACTATACAGTATACAGTGTGATACTATACAGTATACAGTGTGATACTATACAGTATACAGTGTGATACTATACAGTATACAGTGTGATACTATACAGTATACAGTGTGATACTATACAGTATACAGTGTGATACTATACAGTATACAGTGTGATACTATACAGTATACAGTGTGATACTATACAGTATACAGTGTGATACTATACAGTATACAGTGTGATACTATACAGTATACAGTGTGATACTATACAGTATACAGTGTGATACTATACAGTATACAGTGTGATACTATACAGTATACAGTGTGGTACTATACAGTGTGATACTATACAGTATACAGTGTGATACTATACAGTATACAGTGTGATACTATACAGTATACAGTGTGATACTATACAGTATACAGTGTGATACTATACAGTATACAGTGTGATACTATACAGTATACAGTGTGATACTATACAGTATACAGTGTGATACTATACAGTATACAGTGTGATACTATACAGTATACAGTGTGATACTATACAGTATACAGTGTGATACTATACAGTATACAGTGTGATACTATACAGTGTGATACTATACAGTATACAGTGTGATACTATACAGTGTACAGTGTGATACTATACAGTGTACAGTGTGGTACTATACAGTATACAGTGTGATACTATACAGTATACAGTGTGATACTATACAGTATACAGTGTGATACTATACAGTATACAGTGTGATACTATACAGTATACAGTGTGATACTATACAGTATACAGTGTGATACTATACAGTATACAGTGTGGTATTATACAGTATACAGTGTGGTACTATACAGTATACAGTGTGGTACTATACAGTGTGATACTATACAGTATACAGTGTGATACTATACAGTATACAGTGTGATACTATACAGTATAGTGTTTGTTCACTATGCAGGAGTGGAGCAAGCTGTCAAAGAGGGGGATGTTCTACCTAGAGGACACAGGGGGTATATCAAGTTCTCAGTACACTTTGACAGTCAGCAAACCCACCAGCACCTTTATAAGCATCACCCCCTCCCCCTACCAGTCTACTGCCCCCCTGTCTACACCCCTGGACATGTGCGTCTTTGTCGTGAGGAGTAAACCAGACAAGAGTGGGAATATTCTTGTGGCTTTCACTGAGAAGAGGGATTCTACAGGGGTGAGACGTCCCCTTTGTTTTACTCTATATCTACTCTCTCACTATCAACATATCTACTCTCTCACTATCAACATATCTCTCACTATCAACATATCTCTCACTATCAACATATCTACTCTCTCACTATCAACATATCTACTCTCTCACTATCAACATATCTACTCTCTCACTATCAACATATCTACTCTCTCTCTATCAACATATCTACTCTCTCACTATCAACATATCTACTCTCTCACTATCAACATATCTACTCTCTCACTATCAACATATCTACTCTCTCACTATCAACATATCTATTCTCTCACTATCAACATATCTACTCTCTCTATCAACATATCTACTCTCTCACTATCAACATATCTACTCTCTCACTATCAACACATCTACTCTCTCACTATCAACATATCTACTCTAATTCTCATATGTTGAAACATTTCATAACATATCATAAACAGAATATAAATAATTAAAATGTCACATGGAAATAATATTTCATATGCCTTGACATTTGACCACTATGAATTCTATTTCAATTTTGCCATCACGTAGAGAGAAGTATTACAGGATGTATCTTGTACATCTGTCAATGTTTTCTACATGCCAATCTTGTATTTATGCTCCCTGGATTGTCCTTTCTATTTTTAGACCTCCTCACATTTCCAGAGCTGCACATTAGATATTTCTTGCATGAGTTATTATTTATCTGCAAACTTTACAAACTATTCGCTAGAAATTGCTTAGTTAACTTCTCTATACACCTATCACATATATCTATACACCTATCACATATATCTATACACCTATCACATATATCTATACACCTATCACATATATCTATACACCTATCACATATATCTATACACATATCACATATATCTATACACCTATCACATATATCTATACACCTATCACATATATCTATACACCTATCACATATATCTAGACACCTATCACATGTATCTATACATATATCACATACATATATATACACTTACCGAATATATCTATACATATATCACATGTCCCTATATGTAGGCATTACAGTCAAGTTATAACATAATATTTTTCAGGAAAAACACGAAATTTACTTTCCTATAAACTTTTTGCTATGTTTTTGCATTATCTGGGATAGTCATTGATGTTTTCCCAGAGGCATTGTTGACAACTTAGGAACTGCTAGTAGAACAGTTATGTTTCCCATACAGCTTGTATTTCTACGTATTGAAATTATCCTTGACTTATCAAAAAACTGGTTACCACTTTGCTTCACAAATTAAGTAAATATACATTTGTAACAGGATTTAGTCACATGATCAGTTTTAACATAAAATTATAGCAGTATTGTCCTGATTTCAATTGCCTACCTGTCAGGGTTGGGGTAATTGTTATTTGTAATTGTTTGTAATTAATTACATTTTTTCAAGTAATTGAATGTAATTTGTAATTGATGTATAAAAATGTAATTGTAATTAATTACATTGCTAATGTAATTAAATTTTACAATTACTTTATGATTACATAACAATTACTTCAAATTTTTGAATCTTATAAAACTCATATTTTTCCTGCCTTGCCTACTGTTTAATAAAAAGTTCAGATTAATTTAATGTCGTATTTATCACCCTATTCGTTACTGTTGAGAACAAGGAAGGTTTTTTGTTGTTGAAATTGCCCTGGGTAGTTGGACCCCAGGAGTGAGATTATATAACTTTTATCTGTCTCCTGTGACAACAAAAGTAATTGTAATTAATTACATTCATATTTAATTGACCTCAACCCTGCTACCTGTTGAACAATCCTATATGTTAAATGTATTTTTGATCTTGTTCAGGTGTTTGGTGTGAGATGTGACCTTGAACCTGGCACATATAACCTTTTGACCTTCACCTCTGGTTGTGGGTTTCCTTTGACCAAGTCTTCCAAGGAGCCTCAAAAGAAGTTGGTTAGAAAAAAGACCAGTTCTACTGGGGAGGACAAGTTCACTCTAACCAAAGAGTTTAAGTGAGTCAAATATATGTAGCTATATAAGGTGCCCTAAACTCTCTGACAGCTAGGTAAGGTGCCCTAAAGTCTCTGACAGCTAGATATGGTGCCCTAAACTCTCTGAGGGGTAGATAAGGTGCCCTAGCTCTTTGACAGGTAGATAAGGTGCTCTAAGCTCTCTGACAGCTAGATAAGGTGCTCTAAACTCTCTGTCAAGACTTGCAGGTGACCAGGTGCTGGTTCATCAAGTGTCAATAATAAGTGACACTTTAGTATGCATGAGTCATACGTTACTGTCACTTTCACTATGATTATAATTGATGTTAATATAATAACTACTAGGTAACAGATTCTATGATACTCGTCTGTTCTTCTGACTGAAAGGAGATAATTATATAATGTAATATATTACAATAATATAATTACATTAATATATAATGTAATATTTTACAATAATATAATTACATTAATATATAATGTAATATATTACAATAATATAATTATATAATATTCAATGTCTGAACATTATCAAAGTCTACTTTTAGCAACCAAAATATGCTT
The DNA here is from genome assembly GCA_964035545.1 of Bugula neritina. Taxonomy (NCBI): domain Eukaryota; kingdom Metazoa; phylum Bryozoa; class Gymnolaemata; order Cheilostomatida; family Bugulidae; genus Bugula; species Bugula neritina. The sequence goes on along the minus strand of OZ037765.1, from coordinate 134,792 downwards.
ACTCTTTTTTTCCATTCAACACCTACATTCACCTGTCTATACTGTATAGTACCCCTGTCTACACTGTATAGTACCCCTGTCTACAGTATATAGTACCCCTGTCTACAGTATATAGTACCCCCTGTCTACACTGTATAGTACCCCCTGTCTATACTGTATAGTACCCCCTGTCTACAGTATATAGTACCCCTGTCTACACTGTATAGTACCCCCTGTCTACACTATACAGTACCCCTATCTACACTGTATAGTACCCCCTGTCTACACTGTATAGTACCCCTGTCTACACTGTATAGTACCCCTGTCTACACTGTATAGTACCCCTGTCTACAGTATACAGTACCCCTGTCTACACTGTATAGTACCCCCTGTCTACACTGTATAGTACCCCCTGTCTACACTGTATAGTACCCCCTGTCTACACTATATAGTACCCCTGTCTACACTGTATAGTACCCCTGTCTACACTGTATAGTACCCCCTGTCTACGCCCCTGGTAACATGCTCTAATGTGCCAACTTTCCTTTCAACAGAGCAACTCCGAACTTTTAGTTTTAATTTATGCATTTGATTTGTTGGATCTGACGTACCTAATATGTATCTTGTTGAAATTTAAATGAAATTAGAATTCAGCTCAGCTGCTGTGCGTGGTGTCGCAACTTCAGAAATAGCTGTGGCTGTGACTTACTCAACACCTCTCTCCGTGATTTACATATAAATTAGTAGATGATACGTTCTAACAGTTGGCATACCTCTGTATTCAATACGTGATAAATATAGTAATATAGTTATATAATATTACTATATTACTATATTACTGCTGCTAGGTATGTACTCAGTAATATAATATTACTATATTACTGCTGCTGGGTATGTACTCAGTAATAGAGTAATATAATATTACTATATTACTGCTGCTAGGTACGTACTCAGTAATATAGTTATATAATATTACTATATTACTATATTACTGCTGCTAGGTACGTACTCACAGACATATTCAACATGGTTGACACAGACATGAACGGACTTCTTAGCAAAGAGGAGTTTAACATGTACAGTATTCGTTCAGGAGAAGATGCAGTGGGAGAGAGTGAGTGGCAGGTTGTTGCAGGTGCTTGATATACTCTATTATATTATACGAGTATATATATTATATTATATGCTATGTAGTTTGTATATACTCTATACTAAATACTCTACTGTATACTCTACTGTATACTAGGCTATATATACTGTATACTCTACTGTATACTCTACTGTATACTCTACTGTATACTATACTGTACATACTGTGTGAACAGACAATGCCGAACTGAAACAAGGTCAACTCACCTGCAAAGGGTTCATTCAGCTCATAGAGTTGGAGGCTGAAGATGCTGCCGGGGACACGGATGACCTCTGGTTGTCCTTGGAGATGTTTGGCTATGACTCATCGCTGGTTCAAACGCAGGTAAAACTGGCACTGGTGTTTGTAGTGGTTACTGTTAGTGTATGTAGTGGTTACTGTTAGTGTATGTAGTGGTTACTGTTAGTGTATGTAGTGGTTACTGTTAGAGTTTGTAGTGGTTACTGTTAGTGTATGTAGTGGTTACTGTTAGAGTTTGTAGTGGTTACTGTTAGTGTATGTAGTGGTTACTGTTAGAGTATGTAGTGGTTACTGTTAGAGTATGTAGTGGTTACTGTTAGAGTATGTAGTGGTTACTGTTGGTGTATTGTGATGTGACAGCTATCTGCTGCCAACCTGTCAGCTGTTGACAGGTGCACTGAGTGTGAGTGACACCTGTGAATGCTAGTGGCTGGTGGGTGTGGCCATGCTGCCTCAGTGCTGCCTCGGTGCTGCTGCTTCTATTGTTACAGATTCTTGTCTCATAAACTGGGCAGCAATTTCTTTTGTTCTTTTCTGTAAATCAAAACAATGTACTGGCAGCTGTCTCTGTGCAATGCATCAGATGATTGCGACATGATGAGGTGAATATGATAGGCTTGTAAGCCGAGACTGGCCCTGCATACTTTCTATTATGTATCAGTTGATGTGACTCTCTCTTCGTATTGCAAACTCTGCCCTTTCATCCCAGCAGCTCATCAACTTACCTACTTACTTAGTTGTTGTATATACAGTATAGTTTATATACTTACTTAGTTGTTGTATATACAGTATAGTTTATATACTTACTTAGTTGTTGTATATACAGTATAGTTTATATACTTACTTAGTTGTTGTACATACAGTATAGTTTATATACTTACTTAGTTGTTGTATATACAGTATAGTTTATACACTTACTTAGTTGTTGTATATACAGTATAGTTTATATACTTACTTAGTTGTTGTATATACAGTATAGTTTATATACTTACTTAGTTGTTGTATATACAGTATAGTTTATACACTTACTTAGTTGTTGTATATACAGTATAGTTTATATACTTACTTAGTTGTTGTATATACAGTATAGTTTATATACTTACTTAGTTGTTGTACATACAGTATAGTTTATATACTTACTTAGTTGTTGTATATACAGTATAGTTTATATACTTACTTAGTTGTTGTATATACAGTATAGTTTATATACTTACTTAGTTGTTGTATATACAGTATAGTTTATATACTTACTTAGTTGTTGTACATACAGTATAGTTTATATACTTACTTAGTTGTTGTATATACAGTATAGTTTATATACTTACTTATTTGTTGTATATACAGTATAGTTTATATACTTACTTAGTTGTTGTATATACAGTATAGTTTATATACTTACTTAGTTGTTGTACATACAGTATAGTTTATATACTTACTTAGTTGTTACGCAGGCTTACCCGTTCACTCTAGAAGTTGGGTTGGAGAGTGAGGTCAAGGCCAATCTCTCTGTCCAGCAGTCTCTGGCTACTCCCAAGTCCAGGTCCCTTCAGACAGCCCTGAGGGAAGCTTACTCTAGCAGAGGGGTGAGTGCTGACCTTATTGACAGCAAACTGTTAGACGTTGAAGTTGTTTCTCTCTCACTAATATTTGCTGCCTTCTGCTGCAGGAGCTGCTCTCTGCAGATCAGCGCTGTGGAGCTGCAAAGACTTCTGGGAATGATAAGGAAGTGAAGATATACACGTATGAGACAGACACTATTGCAGCTGTACTTGTTGATAACAGAGTGAGTATGTAGTATGTAGTGTAGTAACACACGTAGTGTAGTAACACATGTAGTGTAGTAACACATGTAGTGTAGTAACACACGTAGTGTAGTAACACACGTAGTGTAGTAACACACGTAGTGTAGTAACACACGTAGTGTAGTAACACACGTAGTGTAGTAACACACGTAGTGTAGTAACACACGTAGTGTAGTAACACACGTAGTGTAGTAACACACGTAGTGTAGTAACACACGTAGTGTAGTAACACACGTAGTGTAGTAACACACGTAGTGTAGTAACACACGTAGTGTAGTAACACACGTAGTGTAGTAACACGTGTAGTGTAGTAACACGTGTAGTGTAGTAACACGTGTAGTGTAGTAACACGTGTAGTGTAGTAACACGTGTAGTGTAGTAACACACGTAGTGTAGTAACACACGTAGTGTAGTAACACACGTAGTGTAGTAACACACGTAGTGTAGTAACACACGTAGTGTAGTAACACACGTAGTGTAGTAACACACGTAGTGTAGTAACACACGTAGTGTAGTAACACACGTAGTGTAGTAACACACGTAGTGTAGTAACACACGTAGTGTAGTAACACACGTAGTGTAGTAACACACGTAGTGTAGTAACACACGTAGTGTAGTAACACACGTAGTGTAGTAACACACGTAGTGTAGTAACACACGTAGTGTAGTAACACGTGTAGTGTAGTAACACGTGTAGTGTAGTAACACGTGTAGTGTAGTAACACGTGTAGTGTAGTAACACGTGTAGTGTAGTAACACACGTAGTGTAGTAACACACGTAGTGTAGTAACACACGTAGTGTAGTAACACACGTAGTGTAGTAACACACGTAGTGTAGTAACACACGTAGTGTAGTAACACACGTAGTGTAGTAACACACGTAGTGTAGTAACACACGTAGTGTAGTAACACGTGTAGTGTAGTAACACGTGTAGTGTAGTAACACGTGTAGTGTAGTAACACGTGTAGTGTAGTAACACACGTAGTGTAGTAACACACGTAGTGTAGTAACACACGTAGTGTAGTGTCACATGTAGTGTAGTGTCACATGTAGTAAAACATGTAGTGTAGTAACACATGTAGTGTAGTAACACATGTAGTGTAGTGTCACATGTAGTGTAGTGTCACATGTAGTAACAGATGTAGTGTCATCACGTTGTTTACCAGGGCATTACATTCTATTGTTTGCAAATGTTGTTGTTTTACCATGAATGTATGATTTCACTTGTTTTAATCTCCATCAGATTGTCTATTGTCAGTTGATATTGTAATTAATTGTGTTATTTCACTGAGTACACTCTTTACTTTAGTTTATTCTAACAATCCAGCACTTAATATGCCTGCATCTACTCATTAATCTCCAGTTTTAATAGTTGTGATGAAATTATAAAAATAGTCTCTCAATGCATGCAAAGCCACAAACGCAGGATAAATGACTTAATATTGTTGGGAGACCTGCAAGCGTTCTGGCGAGGAGACGGTCCAGTGGCTACGGTCCAGTGACTACGCACATTTCTGAGCTGTGAATAACCAGCAACACAGTAACGCGCTAATCTCAGCACTAGTCTCATCTCGTCATTTATTATTCAATTTAAATTCTCTGGAATAACAACATGTAGACAGCATTCTGCTAAACAGTGCCATTAAATGAGTGACATGAAGTTCAATAGAGAAGAGCATTGCAACACCCTATTTAATTCAAATTCGTGGAATGTTTTGTTTTCAGTTGTGACTGGATACGCTATAGTTCACCTGAGACTGTATTCTCAAAGTTCTGTAATCCCCTGCATAATTGTATATCTACACTCCCTGTGTATATGTATCTACACCCCTGTATATATCTACACCCCTGTATATATCTACACCCCCTGTATATATCTACACCCCTGTATATATCTACACCCCCTGTGTGTATATATCTACACCCCTGTATATATCTACACCCCTGTATATATCTACACCCCTGTATATATCTACACCCCTGTATATATGTCTACACCCCTGCATATATCTACACCCCTGTATATATCTACACCCCTGTATATATGTCTACACCCCTGCATATATCTACACCCCTGTATATATCTACACCCCTGTATATATGTCTACACCCCTGCATATATCTACACCCCCTGTATATATCTACACCCCTGTATATATGTCTACACCCCTGTATATATCTACACCCCTGTATATATGTCTACACCCCTGCATATATCTACACCCCCTGTATATATCTACACCCCTGTATATATGTCTACAGTTACCCAAGAGAGTCACGGTACGTCTAGACTCTACTCAGAGTTTCAACATCCGGAGTAACCAGAGCTCTCTGTCCGACGTCTTCCCTCTTCCCCCCAACACAGCCACTGTGAGTATAATATCTCCATACCTCAGGTACTACCTGTCCACACCTCAGGTACTACCTGTCCACACCTCAGGTATTACCTCAGTACTACTACCTCAGGTTCTGTTTCAGGCCGTCTACCACTTTGTACCGAGAGACGAGAGTAAAGAGTGGCTGGTCTCCTGTACTGAGCTGGAGTTACTCGTATCTAAGTGATGTCAGCAGCAGCAAGCTCTCCGACAGCAGCTTGACTCTCTGTCGCTGTCTGCTGCTCTCTTAGCCAAACCTTCTTAGATGTGATAAACTACAGCGAGGGGAGTTATCTCCCTTCACTGTGTGTAGCTGCCGTCCTGCTAGATCTCTCCAGTTTCTTTTACACCTTCTCTTTTCTGCTATTTCCTCACAATAAGCATACGTGTGTGGATAAGCATATGTGTGTGGATAAGCATACGTGTGTGGATAAGCATACGTGTGTGGATAAGCATACATGTGTGGATAAGCATATGTGTGTGGATAAGCATACATGTAGAAATAAGGAGTGTTTTGTTAGACAATTTAATATCTGTTGATATGCCATCTGATATATGCACCTATTTTAATCAACATTGTTGTTTCTGCAGCTGCTTGCTCTGTTACAAGATTTATTTAAACCTTAGCCTGAGATATAACCAGTTAGCCTCAGGCGTATACAATCTGTGTTACTATGTAATAGTGAGCTAAGGTAGAGTGTTTAGCTACTGTGTTACTATGTAATAGTGAGCTAAGGTAGAGTGTTTAGCTACTGTGTGGATTGCATTACGTATTATACTTTATACTGTATACTTTATACTGTATACTATATACTGTATACTTTATACTATATACTTATACTGTATACTATATATGATGTTTATCTTCAATAAACCATTCATTCACTGACAGACAGTGTTTTTGATAAATATACGTAATACTTCACTATACTATATGTACAGTAATACTATACTATATATACAGTAATACTATACTATATATACAGTAATACTATACTATATATACAGTAATACTATACTATATACACAGTAATACTATACTATATATACAGTAATACTATACTATATATACAGTAATACTATACTATATACACAGTAATACTATACTATATATACAGTAATACTATACTATATACACAGTAATACTATACTATATGTACAGTAATACTATACTATATACACAGTAATACTATACTATATGTACAGTAATACTATACTATATATACAGTAATACTATACTATATACACAGTAATACTATACTATAGGTACAGTAATACTATACTATATATACAGTAATACTATACTATATACACAGTAATACTATACTATACACACAGTAATACTATACTATATATACAGTAATACTATACTATATATACAGTAATACTATACTATATATACAGTAATACTATACTATATATACAGTAATACTATACTATATATACAGTAATACTATACTATATACACAGTAATACTATACTATATACAGTAATACTATACTATATATACAGTAATACTATACTATATATACAGTAATACTATACTATATGTACAGTAATACTATACTATATATACAGTAATACTATACTATATACACAGTAATACTATACTATATACACAGTAATACTATACTATATACACAGTAATACTATACTATATACACAGTAATACTATACTATATATACAGTAATACTATACTATATACACAGTAATACTATACTATATATACAGTAATACTATACTATATGTACAGTAATACTATACTATATATACAGTAATACTATACTATATATACAGTAATACTATACTATATATACAGTAATACTATACTATATATACAGTAATACTATACTATATACACAGTAATACTATACTATATATACAGTAATACTATACTATATACACAGTAATACTATACTATACACACAGTAATACTATACTATATATACAGTAATACTGTACTATATATACAGTAATACTATACTATATATACAGTAATACTATACTATATACACAGTAATACTATACTATATACACAGTAATACTATACTATATACACAGTAATACTATACTATATACACAGTAATACTATACTATATGTACAGTAATACTATACTATATATACAGTAATACTATACTATATATACAGTAATACTATACTATATATACAGTAATACTATACTATATATACAGTAATACTATACTATATACACAGTAATACTATACTATATACACAGTAATACTATACTATATATACAGTAATACTATACTATATATACAGTAATACTATACTATATACACAGTAATACTATACTATATGTACAGTAATACTATACTATATATACAGTAATACTATACTATATACACAGTAATACTATACTATACACACAGTAATACTATACTATATATACAGTAATACTGTACTATATATACAGTAATACTATACTATATATACAGTAATACTATACTATATATACAGTAATACTATACTATACACACAGTAATACTATACTATATATACAGTAATACTATACTATATATACAGTAATACTATACTATATACACAGTAATACTATACTATATGTACAGTAATACTATACTATATATACAGTAATACTATACTATATACACAGTAATACTATACTATATACACAGTAATACTATACTATATGTACAGTAATACTATACTATATGTACAGTAATACTGTACTATATACACAGTAATACTATACTATATATACAGTAATACTATACTATATACACAGTAATACTATACTATATATACAGTAATACTATACTATATATACAGTAATACTATACTATATACACAGTAATACTATACTATATATACAGTAATACTATACTATACACACAGTAATACTATACTATATATACAGTAATACTATACTATATATACAGTAATACTATACTATATACACAGTAATACTATACTATATACACAGTAATACTATACTATATATACAGTAATACTATACTATATACACAGTAATACTATACTATATATACAGTAATACTATACTATATACACAGTAATACTATACTATATACACAGTAATACTATACTATATATACAGTAATACTATACTATATACACAGTAATACTATACTATACACACAGTAATACTATACTATATATACAGTAATACTGTACTATATATACAGTAATACTATACTATATATACAGTAATACTATACTATATACACAGTAATACTATACTATATATACAGTAATACTATACTATATACACAGTAATACTATACTATATACACAGTAATACTATACTATATATACAGTAATACTATACTATATACACAGTAATACTATACTATACACACAGTAATACTATACTATATATACAGTAATACTGTACTATATATACAGTAATACTATACTATATATACAGTAATACTATACTATATATACAGTAATACTATACTATATACACAGTAATACTATACTATATACACAGTAATACTATACTATATATACAGTAATACTATACTATATACACAGTAATACTATACTATATATACAGTAATACTATACTATATACACAGTAATACTATACTATATATACAGTAATACTATACTATATATACAGTAATACTATACTATATATACAGTAATACTATACTATATATACAGTAATACTATACTATATATACAGTAATACTATACTATATATACAGTAATACTATACTATATATACAGTAATACTATACTATATATACAGTAATACTATACTATATATACAGTAATACTATACTATATGTACAGTAATACTATACTATATACACAGTAATACTATACTATATACACAGTAATACTATACTATATATACAGTAATACTATACTATATATACAGTAATACTATACTATATATACAGTAATACTATACTATATATACAGTAATACTATACTATATATACAGTAATACTATACTATATATACAGTAATACTATACTATATACACAGTAATACTATACTATATATACAGTAATACTATACTATATACACAGTAATACTATACTATATACACAGTAATACTATACTATATATACAGTAATACTATACTATATATACAGTAATACTATACTATATATACAGTAATACTATACTATATATACAGTAATACTATACTATATATACAGTAATACTATACTATATATACAGTAATACTATACTATATATACAGTAATACTATACTATATGTACAGTAATACTATACTATATATACAGTAATACTATACTATATATACAGTAATACTATACTATATACACAGTAATACTATACTATATACACAGTAATACTATACTATATATACAGTAATACTATACTATATACACAGTAATACTATACTATATGTACAGTAATACTATACTATATACACAGTAATACTATACTATATACACAGTAATACTATACTATATATACAGTAATACTATACTATATACAGTAATACTATACTATATATACAGTAATACTATACTATAGGTACAGTAATACTATACTATATATACAGTAATACTATACTATATATACAGTAATACTATACTATATACACAGTAATACTATACTATATGTACAGTAATACTATACTATATATACAGTAATACTATACTATATACACAGTAATACTATACTATATGTACAGTAATACTATACTATATACTATACTATGTACTATACTATATACACAGTAATACTATACTATATGTACAGTAATACTATACTATATATACAGTAATACTATACTATATACACAGTAATACTATACTATATGTACAGTAATACTATACTATATATACAGTAATACTATACTATATATACAGTAATACTATACTATATATACAGTAATACTATACTATATACACAGTAATACTATACTATATATACAGTAATACTATACTATATATACAGTAATACTATACTATATATACAGTAATACTATACTATATATACAGTAATACTATACTATATATACAGTAATACTATACTATATATACAGTAATACTATACTATATACACAGTAATACTATACTATATACACAGTAATACTATACTATATACACAGTAATACTATACTATATATACAGTAATACTATACTATATACACAGTAATACTATACTATACACACAGTAATACTATACTATATATACAGTAATACTATACTATATACACAGTAATACTATACTATACACACAGTAATACTATACTATATATACAGTAATACTATACTATATGTACAGTAATACTATACTATATGTACAGTAATACTATACTATATACACAGTAATACTATACTATATATACAGTAATACTATACTATATACACAGTAATACTATACTATATATACAGTAATACTATACTATATACACAGTAATACTATACTATATACACAGTAATACTATACTATATATACAGTAATACTATACTATATATACAGTAATACTATACTATATACACAGTAATACTATACTATATACACAGTAATACTATACTATATGTACAGTAATACTATACTATATGTACAGTAATACTATACTATATACACAGTAATACTATACTATATGTACAGTAATACTATACTATATATACAGTAATACTATACTATATACACAGTAATACTATACTATATGTACAGTAATACTATACTATATATACAGTAATACTATACTATATACACAGTAATACTATACTATATATACAGTAATACTATACTATATACACAGTAATACTATACTATATATACAGTAATACTATACTATATACACAGTAATACTATACTATATACACAGTAATACTATACTATATATACAGTAATACTATACTATATATACAGTAATACTATACTATATATACAGTAATACTATACTATATATACAGTAATACTATACTATATGTACAGTAATACTATAGAGATATATACTGTAGTACTATACTATATATACAGTAATACTATACTATATATACAGTAATACTATACTATATATACAGTAATACTATACTATATATACAGTAATACTATACTATATATACAGTAATACTATACTATATATACAGTAATACTATACTATATACACAGTAATACTATACTATATACACAGTAATACTATACTATATATACAGTAATACTATACTATATACACAGTAATACTATACTATATATACAGTAATACTATACTATATACACAGTAATACTATACTATATATACAGTAATACTATACTATATACACAGTAATACTATACTATATATACAGTAATACTATACTATATATACAGTAATACTATACTATATATACAGTAATACTATACTATATGTACAGTAATACTATAGAGATATATACTGTAGTACTATACTATATATACAGTAATACTATACTATATATACAGTAATACTATACTATATATACAGTAATACTATACTATATATACAGTAATACTATACTATATATACAGTAATACTATACTATATATACAGTAATACTATACTATATACACAGTAATACTATACTATATACACAGTAATACTATACTATATACACAGTAATACTATACTATATATACAGTAATACTATACTATATATACAGTAATACTATACTATATATACAGTAATACTATACTATATATACAGTAATACTATACTATATATACAGTAATACTATACTATATGTACAGTAATACTATAGAGATATATACTGTAGTACTATACTATATATACAGTAATACTATACTATATATACAGTAATACTATACTATATATACAGTAATACTATACTATATATACAGTAATACTATACTATATATACAGTAATACTATACTATATATACAGTAATACTATACTATATACACAGTAATACTATACTATATACACAGTAATACTATACTATATACACAGTAATACTATACTATATACACAGTAATACTATACTATATATACAGTAATACTATACTATATACACAGTAATACTATACTATATATACAGTAATACTATACTATATACACAGTAATACTATACTATATACACAGTAATACTATACTATATGTACAGTAATACTATACTATATATACAGTAATACTATACTATATACACAGTAATACTATACTATATGTACAGTAATACTATACTATATATACAGTAATACTATACTATATACACAGTAATACTATACTATATATACAGTAATACTATACTATATACACAGTAATACTATACTATATATACAGTAATACTATACTATATACACAGTAATACTATACTATATGTACAGTAATACTATACTATATATACAGTAATACTATACTATATACACAGTAATACTATACTATATATACAGTAATACTATACTATATATACAGTAATACTATACTATATGTACAGTAATACTATACTATATATACAGTAATACTATACTATATATACAGTAATACTATACTATATACACAGTAATACTATACTATACACACAGTAATACTATACTATATATACAGTAATACTATACTATATATACAGTAATACTATACTATATACACAGTAATACTATACTATATGTACAGTAATACTATACTATATACACAGTAATACTATACTATATGTACAGTAATACTATACTATATATACAGTAATACTATACTATATACACAGTAATACTATACTATATATACAGTAATACTATACTATATACACAGTAATACTATACTATATATACAGTAATACTATACTATATACACAGTAATACTATACTATACACACAGTAATACTATACTATATATACAGTAATACTATACTATATATACAGTAATACTATACTATATGTACAGTAATACTGTACTATATACACAGTAATACTATACTATATATACAGTAATACTATACTATATACACAGTAATGCTATACTATATATACAGTAATACTATACTATATACACAGTAATACTATACTATATGTACAGTAATACTATACTATATACACAGTAATACTATACTATATGTACAGTAATACTATACTATATGTACAGTAATACTGTACTATATACACAGTAATACTATACTATATATACAGTAATACTATACTATATACACAGTAATACTATACTATATACACAGTAATACTATACTATATACACAGTAATACTATACTATATATACAGTAATACTATACTATATACACAGTAATACTATACTATATACACAGTAATACTATACTATATACACAGTAATACTATACTATATATACAGTAATACTATACTATATATACAGTAATACTATACTATATACACAGTAATACTATACTATATACACAGTAATACTATACTATATATACAGTAATACTATACTATATGTACAGTAATACTATACTATATATACAGTAATACTATACTATATATACAGTAATACTATACTATATGTACAGTAATACTGCTGTCTGATTAGCCGTATTTTACTAAATAATCACATAGTTTCAGTTCCATCTGGTGTCCACTTTGTGATGGGTTCTGGATGCCCTCCCATGAAATTCTAAAGCTGCAAGAGAGAAGCTAGTTTCTGTGTAATTAGGTAATTTAGGAGGGAAATATACAGACAGGGGTATCATTTTGGAATACTATAATGTTTTTCCTGTAAGCTGCATTAATTTACTAGAATATTATGGACATGATTGTGCCTATAATAGTTATACTATAGTTGCTCTAGCTCGCTGAATGGGCTTGTTTATGGGAATAAGAGATCATTCATTGCAGTAGTAATTGTCATCATTATTTCCCTCTCATCTCCATTGTAATACTAAAGCTGCTCACAACTGGATGGGCGTGGCTAACAGCTAGCAGTACAACTGGATGGGCGTGGCTAACAGCTAGCAGTACAACTGGATGGGCGTGGCTAACAGCTAGCAGTACTGAGTGTTTATACACTTTGTTATCAGAATAATGGCTCCCAGCTATAAATTCCTCCATTATTTTCAATGAAGTTTAATTGTTCTCAATATTTGACTTCATAATTTAGTATTTTTTGCCCAGTTGCTGTGACAGTGATTGTAAAAGAGTGACTACACCCTAAATTCACTGAGTGCCCCTGCCCCCTGTGGTTGAACTTGAGTGAGTTTGTGGTATAAAGCAGCAGCAGGCAGCAGGGTGTGTACAGCTACCAGGTTTTCTCTTCATTCTCCTAGGCAAGCCCTTAGTCTGCCTGATATACTGTATTGTAACACACTATATATAGAGATCCATGAGCTCATTGAAGGCAAATGTTGGATAATTTCTCTTTCATTCAGCATAGACTAGAACAGGTTTGTTGAGTTGCAGCTTTACTAGGCTGTAACCTGTCTGGAAGTAGCTGGACAGAGTTACTGTTTCTAATACCAGTTTCATGTATATCAGAAATATAGTGTTTATAATAAGGTCAGAGTGACCTTACAAGGTTTATTTGATAGTAGGCGGAGTTACTCTTCTGCAACAAGAAGCTCCACTCTGTGCAGGCTGTATAGTCTGTAGTAGGCGGGACTATGCTGTACGGCTGCTTTCTCTGTTGTATAAAAACAGGTGCAGAGCTTCTGCAGCTAATAGTCTATAACTGGACTTGCACATAATCAACTGGGGTCGAAACTCATCCACTATGGATTTGATCACCATCATCTTAGCGGTTGTAGTATTGACTCTCATTTATGTAGTTTGCCAACAGAAAGACAAGCTCCAAGTAATTCCGGGACCGTTCCGCCTGCCCATATTTGGCAACGTTCAGTTCCGCTTCTCAGAGCTGCACTTACAGTTCACAGAGTTTGCCGAGCAGTTTGGTGACGTATTCAGAATACAAATCCTCAGTCAGCCAGCTGTAGTCATCAACTCTTACGAAGCCTATCGGGAAGCTTACCTGAAAAGAGGAAAAGATTTTATTGGTCGACCAAAAATGCTAAGGTTTGAGGTTGTGAGAGCAATACGTGGCATTGCGTTCAGCGTAAGTCTAACATTACATGTATTTACTACAAGTTTCTCTTGTCATTCTATTGGTGCCTTAGTGACTGCGCGAGTTTACATTTACTACTACTACCTGATTGACCCCTATTACAGCTCTTGCTCTTCACACATTCTCCAAGGACAGTCTAAAATGTTTAGGATTGTGTCTGATTTAACTTGAGACTGAAACAGCAACTCTACTGAATAACGAGCTACCTGGTTAAGGACATATTCACCTTGTGTGTTTACTCAGTAGGAAATTAGTCACTTCGGCCTACTCATTCTATATTTATCATAAAATTTCTTCATTCCTTCTCATTTCACGCTGTGGGTGTTGGGTAATCCCACGTGTTTTACCTGTCAATCAGATTTACCGCATGTAGGATAGCTCCGCCCACCACATCTCGAATGATTGACAACTATGACACACACTCAGCTGGAAGAATACTTAACTCGTTAATAAACGATTAGTAATTGATGCAATGCTCAAAACGTGCC
The DNA here is from genome assembly GCA_964035545.1 of Bugula neritina. NCBI lineage: Eukaryota > Metazoa > Bryozoa > Gymnolaemata > Cheilostomatida > Bugulidae > Bugula > Bugula neritina. The sequence continues at coordinate 118,768 of OZ037765.1, read as the reverse complement.
AATAAATTTTGATTAGTTGAGGTAACCAGTTGATAGACGTATGGAGTTTCTGAGAGTGAATTGCATTTTCACCACTTGGATAGGGCATCAGTTCTGTGGTATTCTTGAAATATAATAAACTTTAAATAAAGTTATGAGTGAGAGGTGTGTAAGGAATGAGTCACTTTTTATTACTACTTTTATTTGTCATGTTGTAAGAGCAGCCACACAAAGGATGTCTTACCAAGTGTGACTTTTAAGCAGGAAATGCTAACTTTATTGTAAGTGTTAGAGAAGTGCCTAGTGTGATACATGACTGGTGTTCTGTGACAGAGATGATGTCATGGTGTGACTCATGCATGTTTTCTGCAGCCGTATTCAGAAAAGCAGAAGCAGCTGAGGCTACAGGGCATCAGATCCCTGAAGATGGAGAGTTTAGCCCACCTGGACAACATAATAAATGAGAACCTCTCAGAGTTGGTGAGAATAATGAGAGCTCAGGGTGGCCAGCCTTTCAACCCCAAAGTCCTCATCAAAAAGTGCCTCCTCAACGTTATTATTTCTATTGTAAGTACTACTACTAGTACTACTACTACTAGTACTACTATGATTACTACTACTACTAGTACTACTACAACTATTATTAACTCAGTTTGTGTTTGTCACACTTGTAGATTTTTGGAGAGAAGGTGGCAAGTGAAGACAAGGTTTTGGACCAGATACTTGAGTTCAATGACATTGCCGTAGAACTAGCAACTATCGGGAAGGAGGATATAGATGTGTGGACCTTCACCAAGCACTTTAACCCCAACTACACACTTTGTGTCAAAGCTAGAGAAATATTTGACCGGAACATTCTGCCACTCTACCAGAAATACAAGGTGGGTGTCTTATGACGTTATGTCACACTCCAAATATTGACTGATTCCATAATTATGCAAATTTCAAACCTCTTCCTACACTACACTACTGACTATCTATTCCTACACTACACCACTGACTGCAGGACACCTACATCGAGGGCCACGAGAGAGGCGTCATAGACACTTACATCTCTCAGGTGAGAGAGGGCAGCATAGAGGATGCTGACGTCTGCGGGCTGCTCATAGACTACTTCGTGGGGGGCGTGGAGACCACCGCCACCACTCTCTACGGTTTCCTGCTCATCCTAGTCAACTCTCCCAAACTGCAGCAGAGACTGCATACTCAGGTGGACGAGGTGGTGGGGAGGGACAGATACCCTCATCTCTCTGATAGACCCTCTATGCCCTATGTGGAGGCGTGTCTGTTTGAGCTGATGAGATACCAGTGCACGCTGCCGATACTAATCCCACGTGAGACAGTCAGCGACACACAGCTGTGCGGATATTCTATCCCTAAAGGCACCTGGGTGCGTACCTGTCTGTAAGAATGACTCCTAATAACAGTAATTTGTATTCAGTTGTTAATGTAAATGTAGGTTTGACCTTCAAACTTGCAGCGGCTACGGTTTATGAATTTCGTCAAATTCTATATTTCCAGTCAAAAACCGGTGGAAATGTTAATGTTCTCAGTTGATTGACTGCCACAAGATGGTGTATAATGCTGTATGATTACATTATATTGTTAGAGGTATATTACTCATACTTACACTGCAGGTCTACACCAACTCCTGGGCCATACACCACAACGAGGCCGTCTACCCAGACTCCATGAGTTACAAACCAGAGAGATTCCTCGACTCTCTCGGGCAGCTTCTGCCTCAACAGCACTGCACCAGGAAGAAGTGAGTTGTGTGCTAGAACTAGTGATAGAGTTAGCACTGTTGTGTGCTAGAACTAGCGAGAGAGTTAGCACTGCTGTATGCTAGAACTAGTGAGAGAGTTAGCACTGCTGTATGCTAGAACTAGTGAGGGAGTTAGCACTGCTGTGTGCTAGAACTAGTGAGAGAGTTAGCACTGCTGTATGCTAGAACTAGTGAGAGAGTTAGCACTGCTGTATGCTAGAACTAGTGAGAGAGTTAGCACTGCTGTATGCTAGACCTAGTGAGAGAGTTAGCACTGCTGTATGCTAGAACTAGTGAGAGAGTTAGCACTGCTGTGTGCTAGAACTAATGAGAGAGTTAGCACTGCTATGTGCTAGAACTAGTGAGAGAGTTAGCACTGCTCTGTGCTAGAACTAGTGAGAGAGTTAGCACTGCTGTATGCTAGAACTAGTGAGAGAGTTAGCACTGCTGTATGCTAGAACTAGTGAGAGAGTTAGCACTGCTCTGTGCTAGAACTAGTGAGATAGTTAGCACTGCTGTATGCTAGAACTAGTGAGAGAGTTAGCACTGCTGTATACTAGAACTAGTGAGAGAGTTAGCACTGCTGTATGCTAGAACTAGTGAGAGAGTTAGCACTGCTGTATGCTAGAACTAGTGAGAGAGTTAGCACTGCTGTATGCTAGAACTAGTGAGAGAGTTAGCACTGCTGTATGCTAGAACTAATGAGAGAGTTAGCACTGCTGTATGCTAGAACTAGTGAGAGAGTTAGCACTGCTGTATGCTAGAACTAGTGAGAGAGTTAGCACTGCTGTATGCTAGAACTAGTGAGAGAGTTAGCACTGCTCTGTGCTAGAACTAGTGAGATAGTTAGCACTGCTGTATGCTAGAACTAGTGAGAGAGTTAGCACTGCTGTATACTAGAACTAGTGAGAGAGTTAGCACTGCTGTATGCTAGAACTAGTGAGAGAGTTAGCACTGCTGTATGCTAGAACTAGTGAGAGAGTTAGCACTGCTGTATGCTAGAACTAGTGAGAGAGTTAGCACTGCTCTGTGCTAGAACTAGTGAGAGAGTTAGCACTGCTGTATGCTAGAACTAGTGAGAGAGTTAGCACTGCTGTATGCTAGAACTAGTGAGAGAGTTAGCACTGCTATGTGCTAGAACTAGTGAGAGAGTTAGCACTGCTATGTGCTAGAACTAGTGAGAGAGTTAGCACTGCTGTATGCTAGAACTAATGAGACACTCTCTCTTATTTCCTCTCCAGTTTGGTGACGTTTGGACTCGGTAAACGTGGATGTATAGGTGAAAATCTGGCAAAGAACAGACTCTTCCTCAGCATATGCACTCTCGTACAGAACTTCAAGTTTGAGGTTGACCCACACAACCCCCCTCCTAGCCCTGATCCTAGAAACTACAAGCTAAAAATAGTGTTTGATATCACAGACTATAACGTGAGAGCTGTACCAAGGTATTAGAAATACATATGTGTGCTTCAAGTCTGTACAGAGCTTCATGTTGGACTTATTTTTACTATCAGTTTCGGACTAGATTAGTTGAAAATAATTACACTGAATTTTTTTTATTTTCAAGGCTAATATTTATTTTTTGTTAACAAATGTTTGCTCTGCTTGGTTGTCATACCATACCATATCATACACATGTCAATCACTATACTGTAGTATATAATTTATTATTTTATGGTTGCCCAAATTTTTAAATTATACTTATTCCTACAATCCCACTTTTTACAAACTAAATATATACTAAACTAAACAATACAAACTAAGAATATCTGAATATTTATACACTCCTGTATAACCTGTCTCTACTGTCACTGCCAGTGTAGTAACAAACACACTCAGTGTGAATATAGTGAGATTAAAAGACTCATACCTGGACAATAGACCTAATAACTGCAGATTATAATTGGTAATAAATTGTGTGGTGGTCAGCTTAGAGTCCACTTTCAACAGAAGCTGTAGTAAGTTCAGGTGAAACGTTACCAAATGCAGATAGTATTTGTCTCCTACCCTTGTATGCAATGCAGATCCAGCAATTTTAGTCTTTATAATATACAGTAAATTGACTTCACAAAAGTTTTCTGTTTTGCTGTGTTTTTCTACAATGTTGACATGAACAGCTAAAAGCTATCTAAATCTAGATATTAAATGGCTGAAGTGCAGCTGAAAGTACTATAAATAGTAAGAGTGGGGGTTCAGCTGATAAATATTTTATTTAATTAAAATTAAATAAAACTAGACTCAATACACTATATACTATATTATGCAGACTATGATAAGTTGTACTTTAGGTGCTGCATGGAGACTTTGTGGAAATGAAGTAGGTGCAGTAATGGAGAAATTGAGAAAGCCTGTGTTCTAAATTAGAAATGTAGCACAAGAAGTTATGTTCTCGCAAGAATTTCAGCATGTGCCTCAAACCAAAATGTATAAGAAAATTTAAAGAACTTAGGCTATCTAGGTTTCTCCGCTTCTGCTCCTAAATTATATCTATATAGTATACTATATAGATATATTATATATAACCTACTATATAGTATATATAGTTATATTATAATTGTATTATATTATATTATGTAGTTATTATATTAGATACTATGTAGTAATATTATATATCATGTCCAAATTGTATGTTATGAAAGTAAGCCAGTATAAATTATGAAAGAGCTCATGAGCAAGTTTCGTATTAATATAATATGCTATAGTCTAGACTAGACACAGAAAGTATGTTACTATTACTAATGCCTAAGCCCTAATGGTTAAAACAATTATGTTGCATGTCAAGCAGTTTAGGAGTTGTTACCTCGTGGCAAAACAAAAGGCAACTACTATCTGACATAATGGCTTTATCCAACGCAAGCAAGGAGTAGCATTTATTATTATTATTGATAAAAAATTGGAACGCGTGTGATTCTCAGTGAATTGAAATTTATCCAACAAGCGATAGCAAATTCTCCATCACAGTGTTGGCTGTTGAGGGTTTACGAGTGACATTCTACGTGGGGCCATTGCACCAATAGAAAATAGCTAAAGAAAAACATAGAAAAAAATAATTGACTCGCTTAACCAAAAGCACGGTTTAAAGTATAAAAAATTATTTCAATTGACCATCCGTTCAATGACATTATATTTATTATTGTAGTAGTTATTAGTGTTGTCATTATTCTTGCAAATAATATAATTATATGGTATCGAAAATGGATTTCTATGCAATATGTATGGCGTCAACCAAATTAAAAATGTCCCCTGCATTTGAAATTGTTCACTATGCACTTATGGCAGTGAATATCAAAAGGGATCTTCACAACCTCTGTGAGTATCAGTATTTCAATTTTAACTTTCAATTTCAATTTGCCTCTTACAATTTGAGTTACTCTTAGTCTTACAGTTACTCTTAGTTTCAGTCTGAGACTCATGCTGAGCCTGATGCTGTTAGTGTTACTGTTAGAGTGTTACTGTTGGTGTTAGTGCAAGTGTTACTGTTACCCTTAAAGTTAATCTCGCAGTTGTTTCAAATTCAGTCTCTAACTCTTACAGTTTCCGTTACCATTTAGTAATTATATTTACTTTTAGTTTTAGTGAGTTAAATATTAATATAGTATAATTTAAATATTACTATTACTATTACTATTAGTATATTACCATCAGTCTTGCTGTGGGTGACTTAAACTTAAAGTTGAAGTAACACCAAGTCTTAACAGAAGTTCATGTACTGATGTAGCAACTCTGACTCGGGAGCAAATATCTATCTAAATTAGTAATTACTAAATACTAAATAGTTATACTTATACTTATAGTATTAGTAATAGTAATACTAATAAATAATAGCTTTTCATTTATAGTTATTAGTTATGCTTATTACATTTACTAGTTACTAGTTACTTACTCGGTTTCAGCATCAAATCCAATCAGTAATAATATAATATGACTTTAATATCATAATGATAATGATTTTCATATTGATTAGGTGATAAACGTAATCAACATAATTAAAATTTTACCTAAAACTTAATAAGTGAGACTGAGAGTTTGATAACTAATGCACTACTTAACCATATTAGTTTAGGTATACATATTGACAGTGTCAGTATTGGTATAACTATAAGTAATAGTTGTACCCGCCACATAGCTATGATGGTAATCATTTTAATTACATGATAATAAGATGTATATTTTAGCACCATTTCCGTACGAAAGGAAGCATCCGCTAGCATCCTGGCTGGCTACAATAATGATATGCTTTTCTGGAGGAATATTGAGTTGTCTCCTCTTTGGGAAACCTTTGGCAGTGTTGTTAGTCAATCCTGAGAAAATAGCCCTGGCTAGCTTGCTGTGGTACATAGTCAACTACGTACCTGGTGTCTTCTCTCTCCTTACCACTAGACCTGTTCTCTCCATCATCCTGGCTCTGAAGGAGGTTCACAGGCTATACAATGTACACAACGGAGTTAGGGAGGCCCAGTCTCTCCACCCCTACCAGCCCCTCATTCTCTTCACTAACGGCTTTCTCAAAGGTAGTCATACTCTGTATATACAATCTATAATATTATATTACTATATGACTATATTATATTGCTATATTACTATATATCGATATATTACTATATTATTATATCGATATATTACTATATTACCATAATATTATATTACTATTATGATATATTACTATATTACCATAATATTATATTACTATATTATTATATCGATATATTACTATATTACCATAATATTATATTACTATATTGATATATTACTATATTACTATATCGATATGTTACTATATTACTACATTACCATAATATTATATTACTATATCGATATATTACTATATTATTATATCGATATGTTACTATATTACTACATTGCCATAATATTATATTACTATGAATTCAGGTGCCGCAGGGGAAGTGCTGATGTTCTTTGCTCAGCTCTCTGCTGGATACGTGAAACCCAACACGCATCACTTCCTGGCCCCGAATGTGTGAGTAGTCTGAGATATTATATGTAGTCTGAGATATTATATAGTCTGAGATATTATATAGTCTGAGATATTATATATAGTCTGAGATATTATATAGTCTGAGATATTATATAGTCTGAGATATTATATAGTCTGAGATATTATATAGGTAGTCTGAGATATTGTATATAGTCTGAGATATTATATATAGTCTGAGATATTATATATAGTTTGAGATATTATATAGTCTGAGATATTATATGTAGTCTGAGATATTATATATAGTCTGAGATATTATATATAGTCTGAGATATTATATATAGTCTGAGATATTATATATAGTCTGAGATATTATATATAGTCTGAGGTATTATATATAGTCTGAGATATTATATATAGTCTGAGATATTATATAGTCTGAGATATTATATAGTCTGAGATATTATATAGTCTGAGATATTATATAGTCTGAGATATTATATATAGTCTGAGATATTATATATAGTCTGAGATATTATATAGTCTGAGATATTATATATAGTCTGAGATATTATATATAGTCTGAGATATTATATAGTCTGAGATATTATATATAGTCTGAGATATTATATATAGTCTGAGATATTATATAGTCTGAGATATTATATATAGTCTGAGATATTATATAGTCTGAGATATTATATATAGTCTGAGATATTATATAGTCTGAGATATTATATAGTCTGAGATATTGTATATAGTCTGAGATATTATATATAGTCTGAGATATTATATAGTCTGAGATATTATATGTAGTCTGAGATATTATATATAGTCTGAGATATTATATATAGTCTGAGATATTATATATAGTCTGAGATATTATATATAGTCTGAGATATTATATATAGTCTGAGATATTATATAGTCTGAGATATTATATATAGTCTGAGATATTATATATAGTCTGAGATATTATATAGTCTGAGATATTATATATAGTCTGAGATATTATATATAGTCTGAGATATTATATATAGTCTGAGATATTATATATAGTCTGAGATATTATATATAGTCTGAGATATTATATATAGTCTGAGATATTATATATAGTCTGAGATATTATATATAGTCTGAGATATTATATAGTCTGAGATATTATATATAGTCTGAGATATTATATAGTCTGAGATATTATATAGTCTGAGATATTATATATAGTCTGAGATATTATATAGTCTGAGATATTATATATAGTCTGAGGTATTATATATAGTCTGAGATATTATATAGTCTGAGATATTATATAGTCTGAGATATTATATATAGTCTGAGATATTGTATGTAGTCTGAGATATTATATATAGTCTGAGATATTATATAGTCTGAGATATTATATAGTCTGAGATATTATATATAGTCTGAGATATTATATAGTCTGAGATATTATATATAGTCTGAGATATTATATAGTCTGAGATATTATATATAGTCTGAGATATTATATAGTCTGAGATATTATATATAGTCTGAGATATTATGTAGTCTGAGATATTGTATATAGTCTGAGATATTATATATAGTCTGAGATATTGTATATAGTCTGAGATATTATATAGTCTGAGATATTATATATAGTCTGAGGTATTATATATAGTCTGAGATATTATATATAGTCTGAGATATTATATAGTCTGAGATATTATATAGTCTGAGATATTATATAGTCTGAGATATTATATAGTCTGAGATATTATATATAGTCTGAGATATTATATATAGTCTGAGATATTATATATAGTCTGAGATATTATATAGTCTGAGATATTATATATAGTCTGAGATATTATATAGTCTGAGATATTGTATATAGTCTGAGATATTATATAGTCTGAGATATTATATAGTCTGAGATATTATATATAGTCTGAGATATTATATAGTCTGAGATATTATATATAGTCTGAGATATATTATATAGTCTGAGATATTATATAGTCTGAGATATTATATATAGTCTGAGATATTATATATAGTCTGAGATATCATATAGTCTGAGATATTATATATAGTCTGAGATATTATATATAGTCTGAGATATTATATAGTCTGAGGTATTGTATATAGTCTGAGATATTATATATAGTCTGAGATATTATATATAGTCTGAGATATTATATATAGTCTGAGATATTATATATAGTCTGAGATATTATATATAGTCTGAGATATTATATAGTCTGAGGTATTATATATAGTCTGAGATATTATATAGTCTGAGATATTATATATAGTCTGAGATATTATATATAGTCTGAGATATTATATATAGTCTGAGATATTATATATAGTCTGAGATATTGTATATAGTCTGAGATATTATATAGTCTGAGATATTATATAGTCTGAGATATTATATAGTCTGAGGTATTGTATATAGTCTGAGATATTATATAGTCTGAGATATTATATATAGTCTGAGATATTATATATAGTCTGAGATATTATATATAGTCTGAGATATTGTATAGTCTGAGATATTATATATAGTTTGAGATATTATATATAGTCTGAGATATTATATAGTCTAAAATATTTTTCTGTTGTAGGTTTCTCTTTCCTTCAAGGTAAGTGGATATTATAACACTCTTGCTAACAATAGACTAAGTGCATAGTACACATAATAAAATACGGGACACACCATGTAGCCTTAGTCCTACTCTCTCTCAACTCTTTACAGTGTGTTCAAGACGAGTGCCGCACTCTCCCTGCTCTTCTCTCTCGAGACATTCTCTCTCATCCAATCAGACCACAGCATTCTGTTTGCCTCTGCAATGGCTGTGTGTGTCTACCTGCGTCTCTGCATCACCTGGGGCTTCATCGGCGACCCGTTTGTCCCCTTTGAGAACCTCGCCTGCTCAGTGGTGTTTGGGGGCATGTGGGAGGCGTACAAACGTGTCACTTCCACCTCTCCCAGGAACAACAACGCTCACAATAATGGAGAAACTCACACTAAAGTCAAGAAAAGTTAACAAACAGTACTTCAGACTTTAGTTCTTTTCTGATTGGGCAGTTCTAACTAGTCTATGCACTCTGATTGGCCAGATTATATTCAACGAGTCATTTCGCCTTATTGGCTGTCAGCTGATCTCAAATATAAACATCTATGTGTTTATTCTAGTGTATAATGTATATATTCTATTGCAGAAAGTATATATTCTACTGCAGAAAGTATATATTTTACTGTAGAAAGTATATATTCTACTGTAGAAAGTATATATTTTACTGTAGAAAGTATATATTCTACTGTAGAAAGTATATATTTTACTGTAGAAAGTATATAAATTATTCTACTGCAGAAAGTATATATTTTACTGTAGAAAGTATATATTCTACTGTAGAAAGTATATATTCTACTGCAGAAAGTATATATTCTACTGTAGATTTCGTAGATTCTACTGGATGAGTCATAACTGAGTCATCTAATTTATTCAAAGCTTCAATGCCAAAGTTATGTCACACAGACTCTTTACTAACACCACGTTCAGGTGTTAGCAGGTGTGTTCAGGCGTGTTCAGGTGTTTGCAGGTGTGTTCAGGTGTGTCCATCTTATAAGTCAAGTAATTCTGCTTTAAAAAAGTTTACATTTTTATGAATGATGTATTTTTTTATTCTAAAATATAGTATGAAAATAAATATAAAAATATAAAGTTGCTTTCTCCCAAAAAATTTTCAGCATATATAGCTGTTTACAAGCTTAGATGTTGCATAGACCCTCTCTGCATTGTTACTCTAGTAAACTAAGCATGTAATTCAACCTCTATATATCTAATTACTCTACAACTGAGTCTGCTCTTTCCTATCTCCCGGTATTATATAATGGAAATCGCCAGAAAATTCATGAGGCATTATTGGAGTTGCTTTCTTCTACTACCTGCGTTGTCTTCAGCTCTAGAGGATTTCCTTCCAGTATGCACATCCTCCCCAAAGACTCTGGTCTTGGAACCATCTCTGCTCTCGATATCATATGTTTCTTTCAGTTCAGCAGAGTCTTCTGGAGCTGAATGGGTGAATATTTCATTAGTTACTAGTAATTAGTTAGTTGTACCTAGTAATTAGTTAGTTGTACCTAGTTAATAGTTATTAAATACTAGTAACTGAGTATTAGTATCTAGTAACTGGTAAGTAACTCACCCTCTTTCTCCAGCTCTACTGGAGAACTGGTTTCAGCAGATGTCATTTCTCCCTCACCATCTGCTGTTTGCTGTGTTGAAGAAACCCTGCCCAAAGTCTCGCCATCCTTATCTAAATCTTTGTTTGTGGTCATTATCAACCCTGTTCCATCTAAAAGTAATTTAACTTCAACAAATTAAGCTCAGTTACTGTTGGCTAACCTACACAGTATGCCAACAGGTGCTGCCTAGCAACAAAGTTACCATGACTACTGTGTGGAACTATAGCCGCACTATTGCTATGGTTACGCACCTGGTTCTCTCTCTTGTACAGGAGGAGCTGGCTGTCTCCAATACTTAGTTTTATCTTCATCACTATAACAGAAAGTTCAACAAACATGTTAACATGGCAATGAATCAGTTTGAACAGTGAATAGATTGAGCTACTCTGTGAGGGACATAATTATATTATTAACAGCAACCTAATTTACTAGCTAGGTATATAGCCTCAACTCCTAACCTTGCAGATGAACTGCTACTAGAAGAACTGCTACTAGTAGACGAGTGGCTCCGTGACCGTCCCCCATTTCCTGCTTTCTGTTGACTGCCTTCTCTATTTCTCAACTTGGAACTTTTTGGTCTGCTGGCTCTGGTGGAAATGTTTTCATCTGCGTTCTGTTCTCCAGCTCTGTGTCCGCCTTTGGGAGGATTTTCTGACTGAGCGTACATGATGTACTGAGTCGTGTCCCCTTCCTGGTCTCCGTCTGCTTCTCTCCTAGTCTGTGCTCCTTCTGCTTCTCTCCTAGTCTGGTCTCCTTCTGCTTCCCTCCTAGCCTGTGCTCCTTCTGCTTCCCTCCTAGCCTGTGCTCCTTCTGTTTCATTCATCTGCAATATTTAGGAATTACTGACATCAAATTATACAGCATTATGCTAATATAATATGACAGTAGTATATGCATATGTCTATATGGTGATATACTGTATGCATATGTCTATATTATAACATACTATGCGCATATGTCTATATGTTTATATGATAATATACTATGCGCATATGTCTATATGTTTATATGATAATATACTATAAGCATATGTTTATATGTTTATATGATAATATACTATAAGCATATGTTTATATGTTTATATGATAATATACTATAAGCATATGTCTATATGTTTATATGACAATATACTATGCGCATATGTCTATATGTTTATATGATAATATACTATAAGCATATGTCTATATGTTTATATGATAATATACTATAAGCATATGTCTATATGTTTATATGACAATATACTATGCGCATATGTCTATATGTTTATATGATAATATACTATAAGCATATGTCTATATGTTTATATGATAATATACTATAAGCATATGTCTATATGTTTATATGATAACATACTATGCGCATATGTCTATATGTTTATATTATAACATACTATGCGCATATGTCTATATGTTTATATTATAACATACTATGCGCATATGTCTATATGTTTATATGATAATATACTATAAGCATATGTCTATATGTTTATATTATAACATACTATGCGCATATGTCTATATGTTTATATGATAATATACTATAAGCATATGTCTATATGTTTATATGATAATATACTATGCGCATATGTCTATATGTTTATATGATAATATACTATAAGCATATGTCTATATGTTTATATGATAATATACTATAAGCATATGTCTATATGTTTATATGATAATATACTATAAGCATATGTCTATATGTTTATATGACAATATACTATGCGCATATGTCTATATGTTTATATGACAATATACTATGCGCATATGTCTATATGTTTATATGACAATATACTATAAGCATATGTCTATATGTTTATATGATAATATACTATAAGCATATGTCTATATGTTTATATGACAATATACTATGCGCATATGTCTATATGTTTATATGATAATATACTATAAGCATATGTCTACATGTTTATATGATAATATACTATAAGCATATGTCTATATGTTTATATGATAATATACTATGCGCATATGTTTACATGTTTATTCCTCGTCTCTACAGGTCGAGGTGCAGTCTGTCTGTTTGTCTTTACAGACGTCTCTTTCTGGTTTTCTGATTGGCTGTTCTTGTCTCTACTGTTTCCAGATTTAGGTTTCCTGCCTTTTGACCTGTGTTTGGGAGGGGGGGATGAGTTGAACTGCCGCACTCTGTCACTGTTCAGGTAGGCTAAGTACTTTTTATATTCTTCTGGGGTAAAGAAATCTACACAGCAGCATATTTAGTGATATGTTGGGCTACAATCCATCTGAATAATATGAACTTTGAGGCTAAAAATAATAGGCTAAAAGTAATATGTTATATATAAGCATGTTATGTTATATATATGCTAGAAATATGTTATATAAGCATGTTATATATATGCTAGAAATATGTTACATAAGCATGTTATATATATGCTAGAAAGCATGTTAGAAATATGCTAGAAACGATTAAATTATGAGGCAGCCTGAAGTGTGAAATGTGGGTCAGCATGCTGTTTGTTTCGGTCAATCATAAACCAGATATACTTACTGAGTGCTGCAAAGAGTATAACAGAGTTATAGTATACTATCAAAGAGTATAACAGAGTTATAGTATACTATTAAAGAGTATAACAGAGTTATAGTATACTATTAAAGAGTATAACAGAGTTATAGTATATACTATTAAAGAGTATAACAGAGTTATAGTATATACTATTAAAGAGTATAACAGAGTTATAGTATATACTATTAAAGAGTATAACAGAGTTATAGTATATACTATTAAAGAGTATAACAGAGTTATAGTATACTATTAAAGAGTATAACAGAGTTATAGTATATTATTAAAGAGTATAACAGAGTTATAGTATATACTATTAAAGAGTATAACAGAGTTATAGTATATACTATTAAAGAGTATAACAGAGTTATAGTATACTATTAAAGAGTATAACAGAGTTATAGTATACTATTAAAGAGTATAACAGAGTTATAGTATACTATTAAAGAGTATAACAGAGTTATAGTATATACTATTAAAGAGTATAACAGAGTTATAGTATATACTATTAAAGAGTATAACAGACTATTAAAGACTTGGACTCACCTCTCTGCTGCTCTCTGTATATCAGCTGCACATACTGGGCCTGTTTGAGTTTTTTCAAATCTGTGATGTCATACGTTCGGGCTATTGTGTTCATATACTTCATCTGTCCGTACGTCATATCTGGATGCTGCAGCCACTTTTTGTCCCTCCTGTACATGAGAACGAGAACCAGGTTATATGTGAGTCAGCTTGTCAGTAAACCTTGGGCACATGTTGTATACTGCCAACACAACCTACTGTGATGTCATTTGACACTTCAACATGTCACATGCCACTACAACATGTCAAATGCCACTACAACATGTCACATGACACTACAACATGTCACATGACATTGCAGCATGTCACATGACACTACAACATGTCACATGACAATGCAACATATCACATGACATGTTGCAGTGTCATGTGACATGTTGTAGTGTCATGTTGCAGTGTCATGTGACATGTTGCAGTGTCATGTGACATGTTGCAGTGTCTTGTGACATGTTGCAGTATCATGTGACATGTTGTAGTGTCATGTGACATGTTGCAGTGTCATGTGACATGATCCTCTCAGTTGAACACAAGGAAGTTTGCTGAGAAATCACCTGAAGCAAGGCGGAGGTTCAATAGAGCTCTTTCTCGGTCTAGATTTGCCGCAATGAGGGGGTGTGGTGTACGCCCGTAAGCCCTTGCTGACTTGGCTACTAAAGTGATGCCATTCGGATTGCTGGTTGGACTGTGCAGTGTTGTGACGTCGCGGTGAATGACGGCTGCTGCCATGAGGGTTGCTGTCGGAAAAGGTGGCTCTGGGGGGTGGAATGAAGCGGGGGGAGCTAGAGTCAGCACAGGTTTCATGGCGGGTTGGATTGGCTGAGCTGACTAGAAGAATGTATAGCATATAGTGTATAGCATGCAGTGTATAGTGTATAGCATGCAGTGTATAGTGTATAGCATGCAGTGTATAGTGTATAGCATGCAGTGTATAGTGTATAGCATGCAGTGTATAGTGTATAGCATATAGTGTATAGCATGCAGTGTATAGTGTATACTGTATAGCATATGGTGCATAGCGTATAGTATATAGTGTATAGCATATAGTGTGTAGCATATAGTGCATAGTGTATAGCATGTAGTGACTAGCATGTATCATGTAGTGTATAGTATGTAGCATATTATATATATGCTACACTATATGCTATACACTATATACTATACGCTATTATCTCTGCTCACCTCTAAAGTGCCTATCGTGAGCTGATTCTTGACCTCTGGTGACCTTCTCAGACCCGCTGCAGTTAAACAAAGACAACTCAATAATATATATTGTAACTTGCAAACACACAAAGTAGTATATCTAATGAACTCTTTTCCAGTTCAATGAGTAAATCTCTGTCCCACAACATAGCTCTAGGTCAGCGGTTCCCAACCTGGGGGGAATTACCCCTCGGGAGGAATTTAGACATTTTAGAGGGGGGGTGGGAGTTGGATTTTGAAAAATTGACGCAATTTATTTTTGAACTTTTGCAAGTTACATGTATATGCATATCTATAAATCTTCTTTTTAGTTCATCTATTTAACCAAGCCATATTCTGCAATCTCAGTTTACTTTTACATGGATGTGTTTATTAATTACTCTACCCTAACTGTTCTCTGTTCTATTTCAAATGAAGGTCAAAAATATGCAAAAACCAACAAGCCAAACTTTTAGCAGCCATGCAAGTCAATCTCTATGAACTGTATACTACATACCTAGTGAATTTATTTGCTACACTAAATAATCTGAACCTAAAAATGCAGAAGTGCAATCATCATGTCATTGCTTGTCATAGCAGCAGCAATGTTTTTAAAGTTACACAATTATAGTGGTGGCTTCTATCGAAAATATGGTGCTTTTCCCCACACTCGATGAACTTTTATTGGAGAAGAACCTGTTCCGATTTTAGGTAAAGATGGCACAGGTAAAAATTGCACACTGGTTTTAATTTTTCCCAAACCTCCAAACCCCCCATTCTGAACGCCAAACCCCCAACTCAAATCTACAATGCTAATTTAGAAAATGTGCCATTTTTACTTAATTTTCCATTTGTGCCTTTTTTACCTGGACTATTTTTACCTGGACCATTTTTACTGGACACCTCCTGTTCCAGATCATTTTTCAAAAAAACTTCTAGGCATTTCTCTGAACTTTTAATGAAGTTTTAACTGTATTTCTCTGAACAACCTCCCTAACTTGACATGTGACCCATTGCAATGCTTTGTTGAAACATTTTTAGAGAAGTTACAGGAGGATTTTGTTGAGTTGGTTCACAATTCAGCAATGAAGGGTGGGGGTTTGGAGTTTGAAAGAGGGGTTTGAGGTGAGGATTTTGGGTTTGTATTTGGGGTTCTGGAGTTTGGGGGTGGGGGTTTGAGTTAGGGGGTGGAGGTTTGGGGTTCAAAGGTTGGGGGTTTGGGGTGGAGGGTTTGGGGTTTGAGTTTAGAAAAATTTAACATCGGTGTGCCATTTTACCTACTTTTCCATTTGTGCCATTATTACCTGTGCCACTTTTACATGTACCAGTTTTACCTAAAATAATTGTGGGTTTCAACAAGCAAACTCTTCCCAAACATAGCTGACGAAGCAGAGTTTTGGTGCTATCTAGCACCACCTATCTGTGTGAGGTAGGATTCTCATCAATTCAAAGAGAAGAAAAACTGCCTTAACCTGCAGAGTGACTTAACATGGGCCAGACTTAAGCAAGCTGGCACAAAAGCATTAAATGAAGCCATAGCATTAATAATTAGACTACTCTGTGTTTTATAACATAAAAATAACGATAATATTACTATTATGATAATTACATTATATGCAAATATAATAAAACAAAAAAATTATATTGCATTGGATCATATATATTCTCATTCAGTAAGTCATAAAATCTCTTTGCTCTTCGAAAGGGGAGAAATTATTAGTCAACATTTATGAAAGGGGGGGAATAGTACGAAAAAGGTTGGGAACCACTGTTCTAGGTGCTACAAAACTTCATAGATGTGGACTGTGGGTGGGATAGGACACTCACCCATCTGCAGCTGGTTTATATCTACCAGATTGAACTCTAAGATGACTTCTCTAAAACATAAACATACTCGTATATGATGTATATATACTACTGAACAAGTGTAATATAATATACTCTACAATATTATATTATATATATATACTATGTAATATTACATTATATTATATTTATTATATTATATTGTATAATATTGAACATATATTACATGATATATTATATAATATAATATGCTGCATCCTATATTGTATAATATTATACCATATATTATTGTATGTAATATTACATTATATATTATATTATGTAATTATATAATATTTGTTCAATGTTACATAAGAGTGATAAACATACCTTCTCCATCTTATTGTTTAGAATAATAAGTCGAGAGGAAGTGTTTCTGATGTCATAGACCTTGGCTACGGGACTTTCTGGGGGCCATTTCCTGTCCGGGATACTTGATCTGATAAGTGAATAAATGTTAGTATACAGTACATATAATATAATGTAATATAATATAATATATAATATAGTATATAATGAGTATATAGTAAGTATAATATAGTGAGTATATAGTATATAGTGAGTATATAGTGAGTATATAGTATATAGTGAGTATATAGTGAGTATATAGTATACAGTGAGTACACAGAGTACAATGTTTATGCAGTGAGTACCTGCGATATTTGTCCTTCACCTCTACAGAGGTGACAGCCACATCTGTAGGCGTGTGTTTCTGATTGAAGCCACTGTTTCTGAAGAGAATACCAGGAGAGAGACTTGACATGGCCATATTGAGAGTATATACTGAGTTAACTAGTTAACACTGCTAGTTAGAATGACTAGCAGTGTTTAGTGAGTAAAGCAGCTTGTTGCTATAGACTTAGTAGTCAAAGGCTGTCTCTAAGTTTATTAACCTCACCTACTTGTGTAAACAAAGCAATCTATTCTCTACCTTTGTAAGCTTTATCAAATAAATACAAGGCAGTTATTTCATGTTGAAGTTAGTTCATGCTGAAATTATTTCATGCTGAAGTTAGTTCATGCTGAAGTTATTTCATGCTGAAGTTATTTCATGCTGCAGTTACAGTCATTCAGTGAAACTTAAAAAGTACACACATTCACTGGAATATCTTTCACATGATACACAAGGCACTAAAAATACTTGCATTGTTACATAACATAAAGTGACAAATGTGCTGTAGTGTACTGTAGTATACTGTACTGTAGTATACTGTAGTGTAGTGTACTGTAGTATACTACACTACACTACAGTACACTACACTATACTACACTGCACTGTACTACACTACACAACAGTGTACTGTAGTATATACTACAGTATACTGTTGTGTAGTGTAGTATAGTGCAGTGTAGTGTACTGTAGTATACTGTAGTATAGTGCAGTGTACTGTAGTATACTGTAGTATACTGTAGTGTACTGTAGTATACTGTAGTATACTGTGGTGTACTGTAGTATACTGTAGTATACTGCAGTGTACTGTAGTATACTGTAGTGTAGTAAACATGTATATATTTGTTTCATGCAAACATATTTTATGAAGACCTGTAACTTATATAAAATTTATCATTTCATTATGTTTCAATGATAATATTAGATAAGATATAGACAAAATGCAATGGTTAAAATTTAAGACGTATTGTATTGCAAATAGCTTCGTATGTAAATACTCAATATGAAATGTCACAAAACTAAGAATGAAAGGTCGATATTATATAATATAATTATATAAAGTTAGGACGCCGCCGAGATAGATTGTTTATGCATGCGTGTTTGTGCGCGCGCGCGTGTTTGTTTAGGTGGCGTTATCGCAAAGGGTTAAAGTTCAAATAGATCGCGCTCTGTACATTAGGAGTGCGATGAAATTCAAATCGTTTGAATTCAGTGTTACATTATTCGGGCGTTATTGCGAAGCGTCCGACGTTTGAGACCAGCTGTTTTAAAACTGACTAGAATCTGACGCTTGGCTTTATATCTCCAGGCGACCGGACCTTACCGCGTAAGTTTTTACTGGACATATTGACGGCTAAATTTAAATTTCAATGAATGAAGTAGTGAACAAAAATCTTACTCCATCATTTAGTTTTAATAATGATTAATTTAGATGAAATAAAAATATCATACATATGAATTATTATATTGATGTTATAATTTATAATAACACTCATGATTAAAATTCGATTTACATTAACTTTATGTTTAAGTTTTACTATTTCAGTATGAGTATTTGACTTTGAGTATTTCATTTACAATAACTATAAGTATAATTATAAGTATAACTATTGGTGCACTTTTAATTTTGAGTAAAGTATTATTTTTACAAATTATTGGCTAATGCTAAAAACGAGAGTGGGAGTAGGCCTAACAGTAACATCTGATCTCAGTAGTAATATAAATATCAATATGAATATGAAACGGAATATCAAAATCAATATGAATGTCTAAAGCTAAAAATAATACAGTTATAGCAATACACACTATTACCTTAACGGGCATGCACCTATCTTTATCTCAATCTTGTTTTAAACCCAAGTATTTTGCTCTAATGATAGTAATACCAACACTATTGAATATTGTGGTGGTTCGTGGAACTACCAGCAGCACGACATGTAGGGTCGCGTAATTGACCCGGAACAATGGATAGCCAATTAGCGTAGTTGATAGTTAGCAGCAATTGTAGTTTCCCGCTGCTAACTCAGTCGAAGCTAGAGTGTGAAATAGATTAGATGTGTAACTTGTTTGAAATAATGTATCGTGTTTTTATAATGTATAGTTGTGTATAAAATATACTCGTTCACTCGACTTAGCCTGGTGCAGTTCTATAATAGATAAATAGACTCTCTGGATAGCACATCAACCCTAAATCTGAAAACTATAACAGTGGTGGCAGCAGTGGGATAGTGCATCCAAGATGGAGACTGCAAATGCTGGAACTCAACCACCGGCAATCGAAGGTGAGCGTAGAGACAATGCTGTAGAGACAATGCCTGTTAACCATGTAGTAGAAGAGCGAAGGGTTCCGCGAGAACTAGCTGAAGACCGCTACAGGTTAAAGGCGCCCACCTTCACGGGTGAAGAGGAGGTGGAACAATTTATCCAAGAGTTTAGCGACGTAATGGACGTCGCTCAGTGGCCCCCTAGGGTGGCCCTGCTGAAGCTTAGAATGGCATTGATGGACAAAGCCAAGCCCTATGGGCTGGGCGTAGACATTGATAATATCTTTGCTTCTCTGCGGGCCCGCTTTGGCCTCTCGGCTACAGATGCCAGGGCCCGATTACAGAGGTTGCGGCGTGATCCCCGCACCCCGCTGCGGGAGCATGCCGCCGCGGTCATGAAGCTGGCACAGATCGCGTACAGCGACTTGCCCCCAGTCAACCGCGAGAGGTACACCCTCGACGCTTTCATAGCATCTGTCGACGACCTGGGTCTCCACCACCAGTTTCTAGCTAGGGGAGTCACCACCGTTGAAGATGCTCTGACTGAGGGGGAAGCTTACCTCCTAGCTAACCAAATGCATAAAAGTCGCGGAAGCTCCCGCCAAGTGGAGATAGACCGCGCAGACACGGCCGCGGGACAAGGGGAGGAAACCCCCGCCGCGGCTGCCGTGTCCCAGTTGGCGACGGCATCAAAAGTCACTCAACTGACGGACATGCTAGCCAAGCTGATAGCAACACTGACACCACAAAACCCAGTGAGTACCGCCCCTGAGCCCATGCGGCCATCGGCGCCGCCACAGGGAGAAACAGTCAGTTTTTGCTGGGAGTGCGGAAATCAAGGACATT
The DNA here is from genome assembly GCA_964035545.1 of Bugula neritina. Taxonomy (NCBI): domain Eukaryota; kingdom Metazoa; phylum Bryozoa; class Gymnolaemata; order Cheilostomatida; family Bugulidae; genus Bugula; species Bugula neritina. Next base: position 97,918 of record OZ037765.1, on the reverse strand, counting down.
TCCGCCGATATTGTCCCTTCCTAAATCAGGGGTTAAACTACCGCGGCCCGCAGATGTTCCCACCTTCGGCGGGCCGACGAAACCTCTAGGGAAGAAGAAACGCAGGTCACCCAGACGGGTACCGCGTACTGGCAACCAACAGTGGCAACAGCCACGACGGACCAGCAAGGGGCTTCGCCCCGCGGCTGCCTTTTCTATGCCCCTTCACAACAGATTCACAGGGCTACAAGTCCAAGAATCTGGATGGGAGCACACAAAGGTAGCTGAGAATCTAACCTCGGCACCCCCGAGGCCTACCTATCACCGCCCCAAGAGACCTCCTTCGCGACCCAAAGCGAGGGAGGTACTCCCTGCGAGAGTAAGGCCTGAAGGGAGAGTTCAGGTGCAGCCCCATGGGAACAGCTATTTCTTGCCCGGTAAACTGGAAGGCAAAGCTGTTACTTTTCTCATTGATTCGGGCTGTACCACAAACCTCTTAAGCCGCCAACTCTTCGACACCCTCAGTGCCAGGGTCAGGGGCGAGATGGAAGCATACGAAGGGGAATACGGCACCCTAGCTGACGGGTCGTGCCTTCCCTTCTATGGTATAATTGAGCTGACGGGACGAGTCCGCGATCAAACGATCCAAGAGACGTTCATCGTCAGTCAGCTCAAGGAGGATGCTATCCTCGGGATGCCGTTCCTTAAACGGCACGGATGTCACATAGATTTTAGCAGATCTGCAATGATGATGTCCGGGCGGGAACTCGCCTGCGTCGACAAGTTCGGCTGCCCTTTAGTGGGAGGTGTGCAAGTGGTACGCAACCGTACCATACCAGGCCGCTCCCGGGCTACCATTCACTGCAGGGTGAATAGTAGCCAGATCTCTGGACTCGGGGTGGTTGAAGGCGCGCACGAAAAGATCCAACTTGCCAGCAGTCTGAATCAGCTGACTGAGCAAGGGGAGATCTTAGTGCAGTGCGTCAACCCCTTTACCGAGCCTATCAAGCTCCCGGCTGGGTCGATGCTGGGCCGTTTTCACTCTGTTCAGGAGGGAGACGTAGGCCCGTCGCTGGGTGACGCGACGGAGGCACCCCCTCGACACCCTATTCAGGGACGAGGGGCAGTCCCAACACATCTCCGGGAGTTATACGAAACAGCCAGTGGCGGCTGCGCGAGTAACAGAGAACGCCAAGCTATGGCCAAGTTACTACGCGACTACGGTGATGTGTTCAGCAGCGGAGAGCATGACGTGGGACTGACTGGAATTGTCAGACACGAAATACCGCTGACTGCAGGGACAGTCCCTGTCCGGCAGCCCACGCGCAGGCTGGGGCCGGAGAAAGAGAAGGAGGTTAGCCGACAAGTACGGGATCTTCTGGACCGGGGACTGATAGAGCCCGCCCATAGTGCGTGGAGCTCGCCAGTCGTACTGGTCCGGAAGAAAGACGGCAGTTGGCGGTTCTGTGTGGACTACCGCAAACTCAATAGCGTAACCATACAGGACGCCTACCCTCTACCTCGTATTGACGAGTCATTGGACGCCCTAGCCGGCAGCAAGTACTTCAGTACGTTAGACTTGCTAAGCGGCTATTGGCAGGTTCCTCTGAGTCCCGACGCCCAAGAGAAAGCGGCGTTTATCACACGGGACGGTTTGTGGAAGTGGAAGGTGCTGCCCTTCGGGTTAACCTCCGCCCCAGCCACCTTCCAGAGGCTGATGGAACAAGTCCTTAGCGGACTCCATTGGAAGACACTGCTGGTCTACCTCGATGATGTCATCGTAATCTCTCCAGACTTCGAGACACATGTCAGTCGTCTGCAGGAGGTTTTCGAGAGACTCCGAGGTGCCGGTCTTAAGCTCAAACCTTCCAAGTGCGCTCTGTTGCAGCCGGAGGTCAAGTACCTGGGGCACGTTGTCGGTCGAAACGGCGTGGCAACGGATCCCGAGAAGGTACGGGCAGTAGAAGACTGGGTCACCCTCCAAGACTTGACCGGACTCCGGGCTTTCTTGGGGCTGGTAGGGTATTACAGGCAATACATACCAGACTTTGCGGGCATAGCCCAGCCGTTAAACCGGCTTACCGCAAAGGGAGTGACGTGGCAGTGGACTCCAGTCGAACAAGAAGCGTTCGACCGCCTCAAGGGCTGCCTCCTAACGGCGCCCATCTTGGCCTACCCAGACCCCACTCTGGAGTACATCCTAGACACGGACGCCAGTGACCAGAATGTTGGCGCTGTGCTGTCACAAGTGCAGGAAGGCCGAGAAGTAGTAGTAGCCTACTACAGCAAGTCTCTCTCTCCCGCTGAACGAAATTACTGCACTACCCGCAAGGAGCTGCTGGCAGTAATCAAGTCAGTGAAGCACTTCAGACCATACCTATATGGCAGGAAGTTCCGGCTGCGTACGGATCATGCCTCGCTGATCTGGTTGTGCAGGAGAGCAGAGCCCTCTAGTCAGGTCGCCCGGTGGCTCGAAATCCTAGCTGAATTCTCGTACCGGATCGAACACCGGCCGGGCAAGAGACACAGCAATGCGGATGGGTTGAGTCGCCGACCTGACGGAGGTTGCAAACAGTGTCTCAACATCGAGAGGAGGGATGGAGGTCCCCCACGATGCGAGTTGGAGACGCTGGCTCATCACGGAGCACCGTTTGACTGGGATCAAGGTCAACTCAGGCAAAGAGTTGATGAGTCCCCGGAGGATGTGCAAAACCTCCGCGCCAACCCTGTACTGGCCGGTAATGTTCGAGAGCTGAAGAAGCTCCAAGAAGAACTGCCTGGAGTCGTGGCAGACATATACCGGGCCAAACGGGAAGGGCGACGACCCAGCGAGGAACGCATAAGACAGGGATGCGCCGAGTTCCGGCTATACTGTCAGCGTTGGGACTCGCTGCGGATCGGGCAGGATGGGTTGCTAACCATCTCTCTAGCTGCCAGCGGCAGACACCCGGAAAGGAAGAGGGTAGTCTGCCCCACAGCCATCCGCCGTGAGTTGATTTGGGATACTCACAAGCAGGCCCACGCAGGGGTCAAGCGAGTGATGTCCAAATTACGACTCCGGTGGTATTGGCCGCAGATGGAGCGTGACGTCCGGCTCAGAGTCAAACAGTGTGAGATCTGCCAGGCCAGTAAGCATAGCCGCCCCCCTGGTGAAGCAGGACGGCGGAGGCTATATGCTGGCAGGCCCTGGCAAGTAGTCGCTGTAGACCTGGTCGGACCCATGCCCCTGACCCCCAGAGGCAATAATTGGATCCTAGTACTAACCGACCACTTTACTAGGTGGGCGGATGCTCTGGCTATCCCAGATGCATCAGCCCCAACAGTGGCCAGGGCACTAGACCAACATGTATTCTGTTATTTTGGGCTTCCCGAACAGATACACTCTGATCAAGGCGCTCAATTCCAGTCTCAACTGATGAGCGACCTTTGCCACCTCTGGGGAGTAAATCAGAGCAGGACCACCCCCTACCACCCTCAAGGTAACGGGGTGGTGGAGCGCAACAACCGGATGCTAGGTGATGCGCTCCGGAGTCTCCTCCTTGGACGAGGTCAAGAGGAATGGGATACGGTGTTGCCGCAAGTCATGCGTGCATATCGTAGCACCCCACACACCAGTACTGGTGAGACCCCAAACCTCTTGATGCTCGGGAGAGAGACTCGTGTCCCTGACCATATCACCTATCACGTTCCAGAGCAAGATAACTCGGTTCACGAGTATGCCAGTGAACTAGTGGAACGGATGAAGGCCGCACACGATATACTGCGTCAACAGCAGTGGAAGGTGCGGCACGAAGATTCCGATGAACCCCCTCTCTATCAAAGGGGAGATAAGGTGTGGATGGTCAATTACCGTAGGCGCCGCGGACAGGCTGATAAGCTGAAGCCTAAGTTCGTAGGCCCCTACGTGGTCGTCGAGGCTATGCCCAATCATACGTACAAGATCGAGCGCTCAGGACAGGTATCTATCCAGAATGAGTCTCGCTTGAAACCGTATTGGGCTAGCCCCGGCGGAGTGGGAGAAGCCCCCCCGTTGTTAGAGCCCAGGAGGCAGACAACAACGCGCGGGCGACGGCGGCATGGACCTGAATACGAAGTGGTCATACCGCGGGAAGAAAACTTGGTGAGAGAGGAGCGGCAGCTTCTACCAACAGAAGCGTGTCCGCCACCACCAAGTCTAATTCCATCACTTCCAGAAACCGAGCCGGTTCCGGAAGTGCAAACCCCCACGGAGGGAGGGGCTCCATCCGGAGAACAAGAAGAGGTGACCGCTGACGGTGAAGTAGAGACGCCATTAGAGGCCCCTACTAACGAACCGGCAAGCGTGTCACCCCCCCTAGGAAGGGGACAGCGTACGAGGCAACCCCCCGCATACTTGAAGGACTTCGTATGTGACTGCGTTAAAAGCGGCACGCATGAAAGTCTAGGGGAAAGCCGTACGAGAAAAGAATCGAGCAAATGTGGGAGTTGTCAACACCACGGAAATATCAACTTTTACATCGGCGGAAATAGAAATAAAATTCATCCGCCGGGTGCACAAAGTCTTAATCACGCACCCCAACCACGTTGCTCGATCTTTTCATACGCTGATGCAGTCAGGAGTAGACGTGTTTCTAAGCAGTAGTTCAAACCATTTCACATATTCAGTATGTCTTACGACAACAGATCGTGGGGTGAGTTAACTATATCTTAATACGAAACTAGATTGCATCGCTCAGCTCTGACTCACTGAGTCAATCGAGCTGGAGATAGGTTAGTGAAATACCGTAGTAAGAACTCAGTTTGACTTAGAGATTTTTATAATCTCATTGCAATACGGTTCTATCTGACTATTCACTATCATTAATCTCTACGAGGTAACTGAATTAGGAGTTGCCAAGCTGTTCAAGCTGACAACACGGCAGTGTACTGTACTAACACAGTTGAAACTTTTTCAGATTACACTCGACCCGCTACAACCAGGGTACGGGATAGAACACTTCCCGCTCCGTATCCGGAGGACCATGCTAGTGGTGACCGGCCTGAGCCACTACGCCGCCGTTGGCGGTGGGTGTCTCCACAAACCGAAGAAGAAATAGAAACAGCCTGGGGGTCCAGAGGACGGACGAGATGCCAGATCTGTGGTGAAGATTGCGCCTCTCACCGCTCCCTTAAACTACACGTCAATGCCCATCTCCTACTGACCTTCTGCCCCTGCGGGTACAATGATGTGTATCCCTACCCCGTCACCAGACACAGAGCGGCGGGCTGTTTCCCTGGAGAAAACTATGTGGTCGACGCTAAGCTGTACCCGGAGTTCATCACATGTATACGACCTCTGGTAAAGAAGGCCATGCTATTAGCCGTTCTATCCTCGGGGTTCCAACGTGTGTTAGACAATGCCCGCCAACAATCCCCGTTGGTGTCTGACCGCCCTCCAATTACATACACCCCCGAGGAAACTACATATCCAGAAGAAGGAGAGATCTCCCCTACCCCGGCGAAGAGACGGACCAGGTCCCCCAGTCCACCCTTACGCCGCAGACGGACACCGTCCCCAGACCCAGTACGACTAGCCACAGTAGAAGAACGCCTCCTACGATTACAAGAAGAGTTCACCCAGCTGGCACCAGATCTACTTAACACTACCACAGGACTCTTCCAGCTAAAGGGATCCGTATGCCGTGTGAAACGGAAACTGCGTACATGCCAAGCCAAGCACCGGCGTGCCCAACAAGGACTTTAGTTAGACTACCCTGAGTACTCCAACTCCGCCTCTTGGGAGAAGCCAAGATCGTGCAAATGCTTAACTGCTAGACAGGTTATTCCTTGTCTAATACCACAGCTAGCTCGTATTCCTCGTCTATCTACAGCTGGCCAATTGTATGCAACGGATCGTTAAATGACTCTGCCTATTATTGTGTCTCTTCCTGTATATTATGTATTATTTTGTCCACTGATGTACGCAATTACTATTGAATGTTTTTTTTATATATATATATCAGAAAGATGGCTTTCTGCTGGTGGGGGCGGTGTGGTGGTTCGTGGAACTACCAGCAGCACGACATGTAGGGTCGCGTAATTGACCCGGAACAATGGATAGCCAATTAGCGTAGTTGATAGTTAGCAGCAATTGTAGTTTCCCGCTGCTAACTCAGTCGAAGCTAGAGTGTGAAATAGATTAGATGTGTAACTTGTTTGAAATAATGTATCGTGTTTTTATAATGTATAGTTGTGTATAAAATATACTCGTTCACTCGACTTAGCCTGGTGCAGTTCTATAATAGATAAATAGACTCTCTGGATAGCACATCAACCCTAAATCTGAAAACTATAACAATATTGTGGTGGAAAGGCGAATGTTGTAGTTATCTATTCTTATACCTTTATCATAGTAGAATTATCTATTCTTGTATCTAATTTTTATAATTTATGTAACTCGCGATTGTGTAATTCCATCCTGTCCGAAAGTCGGCACTGCCGATTATCAGGCTCCGATAATCGAACCAAGTTCCGATTATCGGAAAAGCCGACAATCGGGCTTCGACTTTCGGACAGAATGAGAACAAAGAAACTTTTTGTGTATAAAAGCAGGCGAGCTCGCAGTTAAGAATCAGTCTACTACTGAAGCTCCCTGATACAGACTACCTATTAAAGCATCCATCATGCAATAAATATTTATACACTTGGAACTACCAACACCTCTTGTTCTTGCTATATTCAAGTTATGCTCCCCACTTAATTTTATTATATTACAGTATGTAAGATATAGGATAGTATAATGAATATATTACAGTATGTAAGATATAGGATAGTATAATGAATATATTACAGTACGTAAGGTATATGATAGTATAATGAATATATTACAGTATGTAAGCTTATTGTAGACATAATGTACTCCATGGGGCTCTACCAGATGATCTTTATATCCGTCTGCTTTGGGTTCCTAGTGAAGTCTATCTTGTGCGAAACATTTACTTCTATGGTGCATCTTCAAGAAGTCATTCAAGCAGAACAGGATCTTACCTCTTATATCCAAGAGTATATTGATTCAGAAAGAGATAGAATTCAAAGTTTAGAAAGGTTGTTAAAATATACTGTAAGAAGTGTTTGTATATCTCTCTAGGTGCAACCTCAACTCCACACAATACTGCTCTAAGTGCAACCTCAACTCCACACAATACTGCTCTAGGTGCAACTTCTGATTTTTGTGTCCTGTTGCAACTTTAAAACGAATTCTGCTTTTCAACAAAAGATTTATTTCATAAACAGTAATTGTCTTCTCTCTGTTGTTATATATCACAAGCGTTGATCTCAATTTCCTCAATATGACAAGCTATAAGGTTAAATAATATAATGAGTTGGTAGAGGTATTTGATTGTCAACTTCTTACATACTTCGTATTCTACAAATTTGCTATCTGATGTTGAGTTATTGTTGTGTTGCTTAGATATGTTGAAGAGTTGACAAATCACCATCAGGTGCTCTCCCAGGGAGATCCAGAGAGACACCTGTCTAACCCTGTCAATGCATTCCTTGTCACCAGTCATATGTATAATCTAATGTCTCAGGTGAAAGATTCTATCACCATCCAATCAGCTTCCAACATTGAAGGTAGTTAACCAATCATGTTTACACGCGTTTTTATTATTCTTCCTAATTTCTGAACAAACTTGCTGCTAAGTAATATTACTAAACTATTGACTCACTGAGTATTACTAAACTATTGACTCACTGAGTATTACTAAACTATTGACTCGCTGAGTATTACTAAACTGTTGACTCACTGAGTATTACTAAACTGTTGACTCACTGAGTATTACTAAACTGTTGAATCACTGAGTATTACTAAACTGTTGACTCACTGAGTATTACTAAACTGTTGAATTACTGAGTATTACTAAACTGTTGACTCACTGAGTATTACTAAACTGTTGAATTACTGAGTATTACTAAACTGTTGACTCACTGAGTATTACTAAACTGTTGAATCACTGAGTATTACTAAACTGTTGACTCACTGAGTATTACTAAACTGTTGACTTACTCTTCAGCGTACCAGAATGCATCAGAGAGAACACGTTCCTCCCTGCCAACTAAGGATGATATGGATGGGGCAGTGCTTGCTCTTCTTAGAATACAGGACACGTATAACTTGTCCACTCAACAGCTTGCTGACAGCAACCTGGGTCTCACGCACAAGGAACTGGAGGCTCCACCTCTTTCTGGTAGTCATTTACCACACTTTATAAACCTGTCAACTCACTCTTGTGTGACTCTTGTGTGACTCTCGTGTGACTCTTGTAGGTGAAGACTGCTTCAATATTGCCAAGACAGCCTTTTTCATGGACGACTTTTACCACGCTGTGTGGTGGTTTGAGGCAGCATTGAGAAAGTTTGATGAGTCAAGAGAAGTATTGTTTGAGAAGGTGACATCCACCCTGGAGTACCTCAACTTCTCACTCTATAAGCAAGGTAACCTTGAGCTGGCTATAGCCACTGCCCAGCGCTGGGTGGACATGGAGCCAGGAGCTGAACCTGGCACCACCAACCTAGCCATTTACCACAACGAGCTGGACAATGCGGGACGAGTGTACAGACCTAATCACCTTCCCCCACTCAACAACATACAGACGAGAGCTGGCTTCTCTGCCTCCACTCCTTTCAGGGTGTACGAGAGTCTGTGTCAGGGGAAGCAACTTCCAGAAGTAAGTGTGCAGTTAGTCGTGTCTTCACCTGTGACTAGGTGATAAATGGTGACATCACTGCAGTGTGTTGAGTTCTCTAGTTTCAGGAGAGAGCCCGTCTACTCAGGTGTCGGTACGGAGTCATGTTGCACAGTTACTACCCGTCCTTAGAGGAGGAACTAGCTCTGGAACCCAGGCTAGTCTTTTTTCATAGAGTTGTGACTGACCGGGAGATTCAGCGTATAAAAGAGCTGGCTAAGCCAAAGGTAGGCGTACACATTACTATGTCACATTACTATGTCACATTACTATATCACATTACTATGTCACATTACTATATCACATTACTATGTCACACTACTATATCACATTACTATATCACATTACTATATCACATTACTATATCACATTACTATATCACATTACTATGTCACATTACTATATCACATTACTATATCACATTACTATATCACATTACTATATCACATTACTATATCACATTACTATATCACATTACTATATCACATTACTATGTCACATTACTATGTCACATTACTATGTCACATTACTATATCACATTACTATGTCACATTACTATATCACATTACTATATCACATTACTATGTCACATTACTATGTCACATTACTATATCACATTACTATATCACATTACTATATCACATTACTATGTCACATTACTATATCACATTACTATATCACATTACTATATCACATTACTATATCACATTACTATATCACATTACTATATCACATTACTATATCACATTACTATATCACATTACTATGTCACATTACTATGTCACATTACTATGTCACATTACTATATCACATTACTATGTCACATTACTATATCACATTACTATATCACATTACTATGTCACATTACTATGTCACATTACTATATCACATTACTATATCACATTACTATATTACATTACTGTGTCACATTACTATGTCACAGTATAGTGTAAGACAGATACACTGTTTCAGTTAAACAGGTCAGGAGTGTTTGCATCAAATGCTGCCACTCCAGCTGGTGGCATCAAAACTCACACTAGAGTTAGTAAAAGGTATCGAGTTATGAGTTAGCTTGACTTCATAGCACTGCTGTGGGGTGTGTTTCACTGCCACCCTAACTCGCATACTTTCAACTAGTAGGAACTCGTTTTGTTTAATATAGCACTTAGTTTTCCTTCTCTGTCACGCAATGGAGGTTTGAAAGAGAGAATGAAGTCACTTCTGTATTTCGTACTGAACTGTTGGGATCTAAAGAGACCGTTCCAATGTGAGGATATTATGATGGAATTCATGGTATTGACTTCACTCTCTCTTTTTATCTCTGAGACTCACACGCTTTGCTTTTTAACTGTATTCAGACACTCTGTATATGAATGTATGTATATGAAGCTCATGAATGCGATGAACGTATAGCTATTGTGTAGTGTGTAACTAGGTCAGTGTGTGACTAGGTCAGTGTGTGACTAGGTCAGTGTGTAACTAGGTTGGTGTGTGACTAGGTCAGTGTGTAACTAGGTCAGTGTGTTACTAGGTCATTGTGTAACTAGGTCAGTGTGTAAGTAGGTCAGTGTGTAAGTAGGTCAGTGTATAACTAGGTCAGTGTGTAACTAGGTCAGTGTGTAACTAGGTCAGTGTGTAACTAGGTCAGTGTGTTACTAGGTCAGTGTGTAACTAGGTCATTGTGTAACTAGGTCATTGTGTAACTAGGTCAGTGTGTAAGTAGGTCAGTGTGTAAGTAGGTCAGTGTGTAACTAGGTCAGTGTGTAACTAGGCCAAGATGTGCTTATATAATAATGCTTATACTTTCATGATTTCACTCTTCAGTTTCAGCATATTTGTTAATATTTTGTGAGTGAAACTAACTATAGTATTCATGGTTTCACTTTATAACATTATGTGTATAAGATGAATATAAATGATACTTATACTGGGAATGGAACGTCGGAGTATGCATGTATGCATGTATAGTGTATGTATATATGTACGTATATAGTATGTATATGTATGTACGTGTATATATGTGCACGCTAATGACCATCTCCATAACATATTCTGTTATTCAGTGCGTGGATTGAAGATGGAGAAGATGAAGTTATTTCATCTCTTAGTCGAAAAATTTCCCAAATAACTGGACTCACTCTAAACTATGCAGAGCCGGTTGAGGTTAGTACTTGATGTATACTTAACTCACTATATACTATACAGAGTCCCTTCAGGTTAGTACTTGATGTATACTTAACTCACTATATACTATACAGAGTCCCTTCAGGTTAATACTTGATGTATACTTAACTCACTATATACTATACAGAGTCACTTCAGGTTAGTACTTGATGTATACTTAACTCACTATATACTATACAGAGTCCCTTCAGGTTAGTACTTGATGTATACTTAACTCACTATATACTATACAGAGTCTCTTCAGGTTAGTACTTGATGTATACTTAACTCACTATATATATACAGAGTCCCTTCAGGTTAGTACTTGATGTATACTTAACTCACTATATACTATACAGAGTCCCTTCAGGTTAGTACTTGATGTATACTTAACTCACTATATACTATACAGAGTTATACTATCAACTGTAATGGTAAACCTTCGTTGTATAATCAGACTTATGTGAATTACAGGTGGAAAATTATGGGATAGGTGGTCATTATGAACCTCACTGCGATTTTGCCCGCGTAAGTCACTACTATATGTGTAATATAATATATAACTCATAGGTATAATATAATATATAACTCATAGGTATAATATAGTATATAACTCATATGTGTAATATAATATATAACTCATATGTATAATATAATATATAACTCATATGTATAATATAATATATAACTCATATGTATAATATAATATATAACTCATATGTATAATATAATATATAACTCATATGTGTAATATAATATATAACTCATATGTATAATATAATATATAACTCGTATGTATAATATAATATATAACTCATATGTATAATATAATATTATTTAGGAAAATAATCTAGATGTTTTTGAGAAAGGGGCAAGAAACCGTATTGCTACTTTTATCCTCTATGTGAGTATTCTATACTAAACTCAACAATTTGAAACTTACAAATTGTTTATGTATTAATGATGTATTAATTTGTGGTGTGTTTGATGGAATATATGATATTATTTTACCCCTGAATACTTCTCTTCCAGCTGACAGATGTAGAAAAAGGAGGAGCTACTGTATTTCCCCATCTAGGTGCTACTGTTTGGCCTGAAAAGGTCTGTTTTAACATATTACTCTGTTAGTCATATACATTGCTCTGGTAGCCATAGATATTACTCTAATAATCATATATATTACTCTGTTAGTCATATATATTACTCTGGTAATCATATATATTACTCTGGTAATTATATATAATACTCTGTTAGTCATATATATTACTCTGGTAATCATATATATTACTCTGTTAGTCATATATATTACTCTGTTAGTCATATATATTACTCCATTAGTCATATATATTACTCTATTAGTCATATATATTACTCTAATAATCATATATATTACTCTGTTAGTCATATATGTTACTTTCAGGGTGGAGCTGCTTTTTGGTATAATCTAAAAGAACACGGCTCATTGGATGAGAGAACTTTACACGGAGCTTGTCCAGTTTTAGTTGGCTATAAGTGGGGTACGTTACTTTCACCTCCCCTATCGTTTGTTGATCAAGTATTAGTATAGGGGAGGGTGACGCTATTTGAGCCAAAAATTTCGTTTTTGATCATAATTTTTAAAGAATTATTTTACTAATCTAAAAACCTGCAGCATGAAAGTCAGTCATATGCCGAGCTGTCTTTGTCCATTAAAACTAAATGCATAAACATTTTACTCACCAAGAAAAAGCCATTTTTTCATCTGTCCGGCTTTCAGCACAACAGACCCCAGTAGGTGCAGGTTAGCAGAAATACTAGGTCTGATAACTAGTTTAGGTAATATAATATATATATATACATATATACATATATATATATATATATATATATATATATATATATATATATATATATATATGTATATATATATATATATATATATATATATATATATATATATATATATATATATACGTATATATATATATATATATATACATATGCATATATATATATATATATATAAATAAAAGTAATGAACGATAAAATTTTATTTAAAACACTTTATTACTACTAGTTTCATGTGCATAGAATGTACACAATCATCAGATAAAATATATATATATATATTATATATATATATATATATATATATATATATATATATATATATATATATATACGTATATATAAAGTTAATTATCCACTACTTTACTTTTAGTTTGCAATAAGTGGTTCCATGAATCCATGAATGAGTTTACGAGACCCTGCCCACTCAACCTACATGACGTTGTGTAGAACTCTCTGCTAGGTGTATCACTATGTGAAGACAACTCATAATCAACACATCTCACTTTGTGTTGTATTCTTCCATCAGGATAAACTGACTGTTCAACTCTGACTCAAACCTTCATTCAGTTCATTTCTTCTCTCCATTTTAGAAGTTTGCTCAGCGACATTTGATTGGTTATTTCTTATTCTTTTATGGCTACTAGTTTTACTATTTTGTTTTAGCTATTTGGTCATGGGGTGGTTTTCTTGTTTTATGTAGTTTGTTTTATATCATAAACATTATATTATATGTATTATAATATATGCATTATATTATACACATTATATTATATGCATTATATTAAATACATTATAATATACACATTATACTATATGCATAATATTACATAAATTGTGTTCTTGATAATAAATCATTCACAATATATTGCATATGGAGCGAGACTTGACATGTTTTAGTTACTATATATGCTGTAGTTACTATATGTATATACTGTAGTTACTATATATATGTTGTAGTTACTATATATATACTGTAGTTACTATATATATGCTGTAGTTACTATATATATGTACTGTAGTTACTATATATATGCTCTAGTTACTATATATATGTTGTAGTTACTATATATATACTGTAGTTACTATATATGTTGTAGTTACTATATATATGCTGTAGTTACTATATATATGCTGTAGTTACTATATATATGCTGTAGTTACTATATATATACTGTAGTTACTATATATATATGCTGTAGTTACTATATATATGCTGTAGTTACTATATATATACTGTAGTTACTATATATATGCTGTAGTTACTATATATATGCTGTAGTTACTATATATACTACAGTTAATATATATATGTTGTAGTTACTATATATATGCTGTAGTTACTATATATACTGCAGTTACACTTGAGGATCTACATAAAAACAGAATCAAATTATTTCTACCCAACCATTTAGGTTTTCTTCTCTATAACATATATCCATACTTTTAGTTATGGAATGGATTTTTCATTCAATGCAAGGAGACGTCAAATGAATGAAACCACAACATGTACAGGCAAAACTCCACTGAGGCTGTATGTTGTAAAACTGCATGTTGTAAAGCTGCATGTTGTAAAACTGCATGTTGTAAAGCTGTATGTTGTAAAGCTGTATGTTGTAAAGCTGTATGCCAAGTGTGGGAACAGGCCATTTGGATAGATTTAATCAAGTTTGTTGCAAGGTAAAGATTGTGGCTGCTAGTTACAAGATGTAAAGACTTTGAATTACTATGGCCTATGCTAAAGCGCAGCTCCTTCCATAGCAATTTAAATCATGTTATTTAGCTAGCTGCTGTTTCAGATATTTACTAATCATCTATATATCTTTTCACTAAGCCAACTCATTGTAAGGCTTAGAATGGGTTGAAAACTATGTTCATTATCATATGATTCAGAAAGTAATTTAATCTTCCATTAGGTCACGTTTGCTACATATCTAATCAATCTAGTTTACCTGGAGAACTAAAGTTGGAATTATTATAGACATCAGTTTCAGGAACATTTGCCAACTTTGAGATAAGCCTAGAAAGCTTAGTCAGTCACAGTCAAGAGAGTTTTCTTGATGTGCCTTGTTACTGCTAATGAGGGTTTATTTTCAACCATGTAAATAACACTGTAATGGATTTTCACCCTCTTTTAGTTTTGAAATAACAGCGTGCAACAGTATATTATAAATACTGTTGCGTATCATTCTTAATTCTGTAATTATAGTTAAGTAAGTTAGCTTGCTAATGCCTAAGTATGGTAATTACTGTTAAAGCTCAACATAATGTAATTTTACTGAAATACGCATTCTGAAGTTATGTAATATTTCTTGTACTAATGTTGCGTATCAATTTTTATGCTGTAATTGTGTAGTAGATTTTTGCATGTACTTGTTTCCGGTTCCGAGATCGGCATTTCGGTTTTCCGAAATGCCGAAATACCGAAAAACGGCATTTCGGGCTACCGAAAGCCCGAAATGCTGAAATTCGGTGTTTCGGACTGCCGAAACGCCGATTTTCGGTATTTCGGGCCTCCGATCTCGGCAACAATAAAAAAGCACTGTATCTTGTTGTATATAAAAGCCAGCAAGCTCCAGTGTAGTTCAGTCTACTACTGGAGCTCACTGGCAGAGGACCTTCACTATTTGTATATAATTCAACTAAATAAAGATTTCTTCAACTTTACAATACATCTTGTTCTCTCTAACAAAGAGTATGTTCAGGCACTAGTTCTATTCAACCCACAAAAATACAACAACACACTAAAATCTATGAAATCATCCAGGCATACCATGAATACGCGTATTAATACCTTCAACGCTATAGTCTAGGATTCTAGCCTGTTCCTACAGGGTTTCCTGCTGCGCACTGTCCGGGGGGGGGGGGGGGGTAGTGGCAGGTTTCTAAGCCTAGATAGATTCGAGGGTCCCACAATTACTATCTCCGAGAGGTCTTCGGGACTCAACCCAATCAAGAAGATCAAGATCAAGGCACCCGACTCATTGGTGACCATGTTTGTTTACATAGTTACTCAGCAACAGGATGTGCTTCATTCTAGCAAATATCAAAAGGTTAAAGTTCATCTCTGACAAAGATAAGCGTGATCTAATCAGCTAAAACAGAAGGGTTATAGCTCAATGCTTGAAGCCGTTTGCAAAAATTAAAGAGGAGTTGTTTTCTTTTACAATATAATTGATCTTTCAATCTACGAGAGGACTCCCGCCCGGACTGATCGCTCGATAACCCACACAGTTCTTTCGTTTCCGTTTCCAACGCAGACGTTGGCAAGCCACGGTAACAAACTAAATTTAAATGAAATACTTTTTTGAAACTCTGATAACGCCAAGTATATTTTAAATAACAACGTAAGGGTTTTAACTAGTATTAAATCTCACTCTAACTTGTAGACTTTTGGGCCTATGATAAATAATAATCATAATGAAAATATTTATGTTAACACTTGCAGTTACACTTACTCTTAGTCTTACTGTGGCTTAGCAGTTATTGTTAAACTTAAAGTTAATAAGTATTAGTATAACATCAAGTTTAACAATTAGAATGAAAGTCACGATAACGACATGATATAACTATCAGATCAGTATCACTATGAGTGCAATACTAAGAGTAGGTATAAGCATAACATTAACTGATTCTGAACTAAAAGCATGAGTGCAACTGAATGACATAAGTATAGGATAAGGTATAACTTTTAAACTATAACTATATGTGACTGACCGAAGGCCAATATGGATATCAATACTGAAATTAATATTATAGCATCAACTAGAACTAAAAGTAATAGTGACAATCACAATGTGAATGTTCAAGGCGAATATCAATATGTGGAAAAATCAAATTCAATGACTATAACTATAAGCATTAGACTTGGTTTTAGTAATACTGTAAGTGTAAGTCAAGCTGAAGCATAGAAATGTGATAACTTTACTTTTAATCTTTAGAATAGTATTTGCAATTACACAAGTAATGGGGCTATGAGTATCGGGATGTAGCTCTCACAGTCACTGTGACACTGACTTTCAGGTACTGTTAGTGTTAACTAGTACATTTTAATTTTTAGTTTTACTGATGCTACTAATACTAATAGTAATAGTATTAACTAAGTCTAATGCGAAATCGTATAAAACTAGAAGAGTATTACTATAAGTATGCCAGAGATATGGCAGTCCAATGAATATATTACAGTATGAACGAGAGTAAGATATGATAGTGTAATAAATATATTATACAATTTTAGTTTATAGTATGTTAATGATATGATGATATATTGAGTATGTTTCGCTACGCAACTGTAAGAGATATGCTAGTATAATGAATATATTACAGTATGTAAGATATATGATAGTATAATGAATATATTACAGTATGTAAGATATATGATAGTACAATGAATATATTACAGTATGTAAGGTATATGATAGTATAATGAATATATTACAGTACGTAAGGTATATGATAGTATAATGAATATATTACAGTATGTAAGATATAGGATAGTATAATGAATATATTACAGTATGTAAGATATATGAGAATATAATGAATATATTACAGTATGTAAGAGATATGCTAGTATAATGAATATATTACAGTATGTAAGATATATGATAGTATAATGAATATATTACAGTATGTAAGATATATGATAGTATAATGAATATATTACAGTATGTAAGATATAGGATAGTATAATGAATATATTACAGTTTGTAAGAGATATATGATAGTATAATGAATATATTACAGTATGTAAGATATATATGATAGTATAATGAATATATTACAGTATGTAAGAGATATATGATAGTATAATGAATATATTACAGTATGTAAGCTTATTGTAGACATAATGTACTCCATGGGGCTCTACCAGATGATCTTTATATCCGTCTGCTTTGGGTTCCTAGTGAAGTCTATCTTGTGCGACACATTTACTTCTATGGTGCATCTTCAAGAAGTCATTCAAGCAGAACAGGATCTTACCTCTTATATCCAAGAGTATATTGATTCAGAAAGAGATAGAATTCAAAGTTTAGAAAGGTTGTTAAAATATGCTGTAAGAAGTGTTTGTATATCTCTCTAGGTGCAACCTCAACTCTACACAATACTGCTCTAAGTGCAACCTCAACTCCACACAATACTGCTCTAGGTGCAACTTCTGATTTTTGTGTCCTGTTGCAACTTTAAAACAAATTCTGCTTTTCAACAAAAGATTTATTTCATAAACAGTAATTGTCTTCTCTCTGTTGTTATATATCACAAGCGTTGATCTCAATTTCCTCAATATGACAAGCTATAAGGTTAAATAATATAATGAGTTGGTAGAGGTATTTGATTGTCAACTTCTTACATACTTCGTATTCTACAAATTTGCTATCTGATGTTGAGTTATTGTTGTGTTGCTTAGATATGTTGAAGAGTTGACAAATCACCATCAGGTGCTCTCCCAAGGAGATCCAGAGAGACACCTGTCTAACCCTGTCAATGCATTCCTTGTCACCAGTCATATGTATAATCTAATGTCTCAGGTGAAAGATTCTATAACCATCCAATCAGCTTCCAACATTGAAGGTAGTTAACCAATCATGTTTACACGCGTTTTTATTATTCTTCCTAATTTCTGAACAAACTTGCTGCTAAGTAATATTACTAAACTGTTGACTCACTGAGTATTACTAAACTGTTGACTCGCTGAGTATTACTAAACTGTTGACTCACTGAGTATTACTAAACTGTTGACTCACTGAGTATTACTAAACTGCTGACTCACTGAGTATTACTAAACTGTTGACTCGCTGAGTATTACTAAACTGTTGACTCACTGAGTATTACTAAACTGTTGACTCACTGAGTATTACTAAACTGTTGACTTACTGAGTATTACTAAACTGTTGACTCACTGAGTATTACTAAACTGTTGACTTACTGAGTATTACTAAACTGTTGAATCACTGAGTATTACTAAACTGTTGACTCACTGAGTATTACTAAACTATTGACTCACTGAGTATTACTAAACTGTTGACTCACTGAGTATTACTAAACTATTGACTCACTGAGTATTACTAAACTGTTGACTTACTCTTCAGCGTACCAGAATGCATCAGAGAGAACACGTTCCTCCCTGCCAACTAAGGATGACATGGATGGGGCAGTGCTTGCTCTTCTTAGAATACAGGACACGTATAACTTGTCCACTCAACAGCTTGCTGACAGCAACCTGGGTCTCACGCACAAGGAACTGGAGGCTCCACCTCTTTCTGGTAGTCATTTACCACACTTTATAAACCTGTCAACTCACTCTTGTGTGACTTTTGTGTGACTCTCGTGTGACTCTTGTAGGTGAAGACTGCTTCAATATTGCCAAGACAGCCTTTTTCATGGACGACTTTTACCACGCTGTGTGGTGGTTTGAGGCAGCATTGAGAAAGTTTGATGAGTCAAGAGAAGTATTGTTTGAGAAGGTGACATCCACCCTGGAGTACCTCAACTTCTCACTCTATAAGCAAGGTAACCTTGAGCTGGCTATAGCCACTGCCCAGCGCTGGGTGGACATGGAGCCAGGAGCTGAACCTGGCACCACCAACCTAGCCATTTACCACAACGAGCTGGACAATGCGGGACGAGTGTACAGACCTAATCACCTTCCCCCACTCAACAACATACAGACGAGAGCTGGCTTCTCTGCCTCCACTCCTTTCAGGGTGTACGAGAGTCTGTGTCAGGGGAAGCAACTTCCAGAAGTAAGTGTGCAGTTAGTCGTGTCTTCACCTGTGACTAGGTGATAAATGGTGACATCACTGCAGTGTGTTGAGTTCTCTAGTTTCAGGAGAGAGCCCGTCTACTCAGGTGTCGGTACGGAGTCATGTTGCACAGTTACTACCCGTCCTTAGAGGAGGAACTAGCTCTGGAACCCAGGCTAGTCTTTTTTCATAGAGTTGTGACTGACCGGGAGATTCAGCGTATAAAAGAGCTGGCTAAGCCAAAGGTAGGCGTACACATTACTGTATCACATTACTATGTCACATTACTATATCACATTACTATATCACATTACTATGTCACATTACTATGTCACATTACTATATCACATTACTATGTCACATTACTATATCACATTACTATATCACATTACTATATCACATTACTATATCACATTACTATGTCACATTACTATATCACATTACTATGTCACATTACTATATCACATTACTATATCACATTACTATGTCACATTATTATATCACATTACTATATCACATTACTATGTCACATTACTATATCACATTACTATATCACATTACTATGTCACATTACTATATCACATTACTATATCACATTACTATGTCACATTACTATGTCACATTACTATATCACATTACTATGTCACATTACTATGTCACATTACTATCTCACATTACTATATCACACTACTATATCACATTACTATATCACATTACTATATCACATTACTATGTCACATTACTATATCACATTACTATATCACATTACTATATCACATTACTATGTCACATTACTATATCACATTACTATGTCACATTACTATATCACATTACTATATCACATTACTGTATCACATTACTATGTCACATTACTATGTCACATTACTATATCACATTACTATATCACATTACTATATCACATTACTATATCACATTACTATATCACATTACTATATCACACTACTATATCACATTACTATATCACATTACTATGTCACATTACTATATCACATTACTATATCACATTACTATATCACATTACTATGTCACATTACTATATCACATTACTATATCACATTACTATGTCACATTACTATATCACATTACTATATCACATTACTATATCACATTACTATATCACATTACTATGTCACATTACTATGTCACATTACTATATCACATTACTATGTCACATTACTATGTCACATTACTATGTCACATTACTATGTCACATTACTATGTCACATTACTATGTCACATTACTATATCACATTACTGTGTCACATTACTATGTCACATTACTATGTCACATTACTATATCACATTACTATCTCACATTACTATATCACATTACTATGTCACATTACTATATCGCATTACTATATCACATTACTATGTCACATTACTATATCACATTACTATATCACATTACTATATCACATTACTATATCACATTACTATGTCACATTACTATGTCACATTACTATGTCACATTACTATATCACATTACTGTGTCACATTACTATGTCACATTACTATGTCACATTACTATATCACATTACTATATCACATTACTATGTCACATTACTATATCACATTACTATATCACATTACTATATCACATTACTATATCACATTACTATATCACATTACTATATCACATTACTATATCACATTACTATGTCACATTACTATATCACATTACTATGTCACATTACTATGTCACATTACTATGTCACATTACTATATCACATTACTATATCACATTACTATATCACATTACTATATCACATTACTATATCACATTACTATGTCACATTACTATATCACATTACTATGTCACATTACTATGTCACATTACTATGTCACATTACTATATCACATTACTGTGTCACATTACTATGTCACATTACTATGTCACATTACTATATCACATTACTATCTCACATTACTATATCACATTACTATGTCACATTACTATATCGCATTACTATATCACATTACTATGTCACATTACTATATCACATTACTATATCACATTACTATATCACATTACTATGTCACATTACTATGTCACATTACTATATCACATTACTATATTACATTACTATGTCACATTACTATATCACATTACTATATCACATTACTATATCACATTACTATATCACATTACTATATCACATTACTATATCACATTACTATATCACATTACTATGTCACATTATTATGTCACATTACTATATCACATTACTGTGTCACATTACTATGTCACAGTATAGTGTAAGACAGATACACTGTTTCAGTTAAACAGGTCAGGAGTGTTTGCATCAAATGCTGCCACTCCAGCTGGTGGCATCAAAACTCACACTAGAGTTAGTAAAAGGTATCAAGTTATGAGTTAGCTTGATTTCATAGCACTGCTGTGGGGTGTGTTTCACTGCCATCCTAACTCGCATACTTTTAACTAGTAGAAACTCGTTTTGTTTAATATAGCACTTAGTTTTCCTTCTCTGTCACGCAATGGAGGTTTGAAAGAGAGAATGAAGTCACTTCTGTATTTCCTACTGAACTGTTGGGATCTAAAGAGACCGTTCCAATGTGGGTATATTATGATGGAATTCATGGTATTGACTTCACTCTCTCTTTTTATCTCTGAGACTCACACGCTTTGCTTTTTAACTGTATTCAGACACTCTGTATATGAATGTATGTATATGAAGCTCATGAATGAGCTGAACGTATAGCTATTGTGTAGTGTGTAACTAGGTCAGTGTGTGACTAGGTCAGTGTGTGACTAGGTCAGTGTGTAACTAGGTCAGTGTGTGACTAGGTCAGTGTGTGACTAGGTCAGTGTGTAACTAGGTCAGTGTGTAACTAGGTCAGTATGTAACTAGGTCAGTGTGTAACTAGGTCAGTGTGTAAGTACATCAGTGTGTAAGTAGGTCAGTGTGTGACTAGGTCAGTGTGTAAGTAGGTCAGTGTGTAACTAGGTCAGTGTGTAAGTACGTCGGTGTGTAACTAGGTTGGTGTGTAAGTACGTCAGTGTGTAAGTAGGTCAGTGTGTGACTAGGTCAGTGTGTAAGTAGGTCAGTGTGTAACTAGGTCAGTGTGTAAGTACGTCGGTGTGTAACTAGGTTGGTGTGTGACTAGGTCAGTGCGTAACTAGGTCAGTGTGTAACTAGGTCAGTGTGTAAGTAGGTCAGTGTGTAACTAGGTCAGTGTGTAAGTACGTCGGTGTGTAACTAGGTTGGTGTGTGACTAGGTCAGTGTGTAACTAGGTCAGTGTGTAACTAGGTCAGTGTGTAAGTAGGTCAGTGTGTAAGTAGGTCAGTGTGTAAGTAGGTCAGTGTGTAACTAGGTCAGTGTGTAACTAGGTCAGTGTGTGACTAGGTCAGTGTGTAACTAGGTCAGTGTGTAACTAGGTCAGTGTGTAACTAGGTCAGTGTGTAAGTACGTCAGTGTGTAACTAGGTCGGTGTGTAACTAGGTCAGTGTGTAACTAGGTCAGTGTGTAAGTAGGTCAGTGTGTAAGTAGGTCAGTGTGTAAGTAGGTCAGTGTGTAACTAGGTCAGTGTGTAACTAGGTCAGTGTGTGACTAGGTCAGTGTGTAACTAGGTCAGTGTGTAACTAGGTCAGTGTGTAAGTACGTCAGTGTGTAACTAGGTCGGTGTGTAACTAGGTCGGTGTGTATGTATAGATGGTATATGTATAGAGGATCGTATATGTATGTATGTCCAGCTCAGCATTTGTGTGCATAAGCAGCTCTTCAGTGCTGAAGGTATGAAAACATGTCTGTGAGCTTTTTAGAATAGTCACATCAATCGTGCGATGTACTACATGTATAGTGTATATACTACATGTATAGTGTATATACTACATGTATAGTGTATATACTACATGTATAGTGTATATACTACATGTATAGTGTATATGCTACATGTATAGTGTATATGCTACACGTATAGTGTATATGCTACACGTATAGTGTATATGCTACACGTATAGTGTATATGCTACACGTATAGTGTATATGCTACACGTATAGTGTATATGCTACACGTATAGTGTATATGCTACACGTATAGTGTATATACTACCTGTATAGTGTATATACTACATGTATAGTGTATATACTACATGTATAGTGTATATACTACCTGTATAGTGTATATGCTACATGTATAGTGTATATACTACACGTATAAGAAAATACAATGGATGGCTTCATGACAACTTCTATTATTCAGTGCGTGGATTGAAGATGGAGAAGATGAAGTTATTTCATCTCTCAGCCAAAGACTTTCTCGAATAACGGGACTCACTATAAACTATGCAGAGTCCCTTCAGGTTAGTACTTGATGTATACTTAACTCACTATATACTATACAGAGTCCCTTCAGGTTAGTACTTGATGTATACTTAACTCACTATATACTATACAGAGTCCCTTCAGGTTAGTACTTGATGTGTACTTAACTCACTATATACTATACAGAGTCCCTTCAGGTTAGTACTTGATGTATACTTAACTCACTATATACTATACAGAGTCCCTTCAGGTTAATACTTGATGTATACTTAACTCACTATATACTATACAGAGTCCCTTCAGGTTAGTACTTGATGTATACTTAACTCACTATATACTATACAGAGTCCCTTCAGGTTAGTACTTGATGTATACTTAACTCACTATATATATACAGAGTCCCTTCAGGTTAGTACTTGATGTATACTTAACTCACTATATATATACAGAGTCCCTTCAGGTTAGTACTTGATGTATACTTAACTCACTTTATGCTATACAGAGTCCCTTCAGGTTAGTACTTGATGTATACTTAACTCACTATATACTATACAGAGTCCCTTCAGGTTAGTACTTGATGTATACTTAACTCACTATATACTATACAGAGTCCCTTCAGGTTAGTACTTGATGTATACTTAACTCACTATATACTATACAGAGTCCCTTCAGGTTAGTACTTGATGTATACTTAACTCACTATATACTATACAGAGTCCCTTCAGGTTAGTACTTGATGTATACTTAACTCACTATATACTATACAGAGTCCCTTCAGGTTAGTACTTGATGTATACTTAACTCACTATATACTATACAGAGTCCCTTCAGGTTAGTACTTGATGTATACTTAACTCACTATATATATACAGAGTCCCTTCAGGTTAGTACTTGATGTATACTTAACTCACTATATACTATACAGAGTCCCTTCAGGTTAGTACTTGATGTATACTTAACTCACTATATACTATACAGAGTTATACTATCAACTGTAAAGGTAAACCTTCGTTGTATAATCAGACTTTTGTGAATTACAGGTGTTGAATTATGGGATAGGTGGTCATTATGAACCTCACTGCGATTTTGCACGTGTAAGTCATTACTATATGTGTAATATAATATATAACTCATATGTATAATATAATATATAACTCATAGGTATAATATAATATATAACTCATAGGTATAATATAATATATGACTCATATGTATAATATAATATATAACTCATATGTATAATATAATATATGACTCATATGTGTAATATAATATATAACTCATATGTATAATATAATATATAACTCATATGTATAATATAATATATAACACATATGTATAATATAATATATAACTCATATGTATAATATAATATATGACTCGTATGTATAATATAATATATAACTCATATGTATAATATAATATATAACTCATATGTATAATATAATATATAACTCATATGTATAATATAATATATGACTCGTATGTATAATATAATATATAACTCATATGTATAATATAATATATAACTCATATGTATAATATAATATATAACTCATATGTATAATATAATATATAACTCATATGTATAATATAATATATAACTCATAGGTATAATATAATATATAACACATATGTATAATATAATATATAACTCATATGTATAATATAATATATAACACATATGTATAATATAATATATGACTCGTATGTATAATATAATATATAACTCATATGTATAATATAATATAATATAATATTATTTAGGAAAATAATCTAGACGTCTTTGAGGAAGGGGCAAGAAACCGTATTGCTACTTTTATCCTCTATGTGAGTATTCTATACTAAACTCAACAATTTGAAACTTACAAATTGTTTATGTATTAATAATGTATTAATTTGTGGTGTGTTTGATGGAATATATGATATTATTTTACCCCTGAATACTTCTCTTCCAGCTGACAGATGTAGAAAAAGGAGGAGCTACTGTATTTCCCCATCTAGGTGCTACTGTTTGGCCAGAAAAGGTCTGTTTTAACATATTACTGTATTAGTCATATATATTTTTCTGGTAGCCACATATATTACTCTAATAATCATATATATTACTCTTTTTGTCATATATATTACTCTATTAGTCATATATATTACTCTATTAGTCATATATATTACTCTATTAGTCATATATATTACTCTGTTAGTCATATATATTACTCTGTTAGTCATATATATTACTCTGGTAATCATATATATTACTCTGTTAGTCATATATAATACTCTGTTAGTTATATATGTTAATTTCAGGGTGGAGCTGCTTTTTGGTATAATTTGAAAGAAGATGGCTCATTGGATGAGAGAACTTTACACGGAGCTTGCCCAGTTTTAGTTGGCTATAAGTGGGGTACGTTACATTCACCTCCCATAAGCACTGTTTAGCTTCAGTTTTACTACGGAGTGTTTCTAGATGGAGTATTAGTATGTAATACGTTTTCTTGTAATATACGTTACCTGTGCAATATAATATATGTACTATATAATATTACCTGTACAATAGATATATACTCGGTAATATACGTATATATATATATATATATATATATATATATACATACGTATATGTATATATACGTATATATATATATATAAGTATATATATGTATATGTATATATATATACGTATATATATATATATATATATATATATATATATATATATATACGTATATATAAAGTTAATTATCCACTACTTTACTTTTAGTTTGCAATAAGTGGTTCCATGAATCCATGAATGAGTTTACGAGACCCTGCCCACTCAACCTACATGACGTTGTGTAGAACTCTCTGCTAGGTGTATCACTATGTGAAGACAACTCATAATCAACACATCTCACTTTGTGTTGTATTCTTCCATCAGGATAATCTGACTGTTCAACTCTGAATCAAACCTCCATTCAGTTCATTTCTTCTCTCCATTTTAGAAGTTTGCTCAGCAACATTTGATTGGTTATTTCTTATTCTTTTATGTCTACTAGTTTTACTATTTTGTTTTAGCTAGTTGGTCATGGGGTGGTTTTCTTGTTTTATGTAGTTTGTTTTATATCATAAACATTATATTATATGCATTATAATATATGCATTATATCATAAACATTATATTATATGCATTATATTATACGCATTATATTATACACATTATATTATACACATTATATTATATGCATTATATTATACACATTATATTATATGCATTATATTATATGTTGATAAATAATTCACAATATATTGTATTGTACACAACAGCTGATTATAATGAAAACATAACAAATATAAATAAGTTGACTATCTTGTGTGGATGGATGAGTATTAAATGCTGCCATCTTGTACTGCGGCTGACCAAGCCCGGGGGTCATTGCAACTTGACCCGATAAATTTGTTGTTGATTGGTGACTGAGTGGCACGCAGCCGATATTCTGATGAGGAGGCCAGGCGTATCTCGGAGATGGAGGGCATGTCACAGAAGGCTTGCTGAGCCACGCCCACTGACCTTGTATACCAGTCGGAAAAGTTGTGGGAGGGGCCGAGTGCGGGACTGGAGCCCAGTCTCTTTCGGTCTAGTCTTGCCTCAGAAGTTGTAGAGGAGAATGCCCGGGCTGAGCTCATGTACAGAACATTACTCTGTTTGTGCAAACGCACACTCTCAATTGATGTGGGTAGGTGCTCCCTAGGGGACACCGGAGTTATCTCCTTTGTATTCTCCAGATCGTGGTGTAAGCTGAAGAGCTCATTTCTCAAACTCGTGCAGTAGCGTCGCCATGTACTCTGAAACCAGTCGCCGAGTAATGGATCCTTCATACACCTAACTAGAAGAGTTAGTGAAAGATCACCACGTATATGGATTAGAGCATGGAATGTTCTAGGCTCTGTCTGCTCATTCGAATGAGAATAAACATGAGAAGATGTCAGGTGGCAAGACAGGGCCACTACATTGTATGAGTTTTCAAATACTATGCTCTTCCCTAGACTGGTTATATCGCCAGATAACAAAAGAGTCACCACTTGAACAAACTTAGGTTTCAGATGCTTAGTGAATATCACTTTTCTGTTCAAAGTGGCAAGTAAACCTACAATCATCGAACTAGAACAAACCGACTCCACAAGGAGAGACAAGTTGATAGTCAGTCTTCTTTCAGCCTCATCAAGTTCTGCTGAGACGGTCTGCGTACACCACGACCCAGTACACACGGCCAGCTGTGGTCTTTTCATTTTGGAAAAGAAACTAAGTATATTGTCGAAATTTGCTGCCTTAGAGATGTCTGGATTATCTTCAAGTCTGCAGTTTGTCGTATGCACACCAGATGTACTGAATTCACCATAAAAAGTGATAAATATGAAATATATCATATCTAATTCCGTCCGGGCAGATATTGTAGGATAATTGTGAGGTCTTCTCAAAGCAAAAGTATATTTTCCAACATTAAGTAAATAAAACTTGACTTGCTCTAAAGCATAACATGTCGGTAGAGATTTTCCAAGCTCAAATTCCAGCTTGTTGGAGAACAAAATAAGAGAAGTGATTAAATTGACTTGATTAGTAACCTTGTGCCTGTTTTCTGATGTATCTTCTTGCATGCATGGGTAAAGTAAAGCTTTTTTGGGATCGTCTCCTTCTTCTAAAGAAGATGTTCGATCGTATAAAAAGAAAACTGGTACTCCAGCGTTAATATTAATATCCTGGAAAAGATATTCCGCTACTATTTGGTTATCCATCTTTCACAAAGTCATATGACTGAAGTTACTAGGTCACATGACAGCAATGTGAGGGCAATATTCGGACTGTGTAGCGCATAAACCTATCTTATTCTGTCACCGTCTCGTTAGTTATTAGAAAAGCAAAATAGACTAAGCGACCATCGACACACAAACGACCTTCGTGCACTCGGATGCTGGTATTCAAACTGTTAAATTCATATTATTATTACTGAACATTAGTGATATTCAGTTTCACCATTTGCTGAATTTTAATCAAATTAGAATTAACCAATTATTTACAGTTACTGATTTAAGCAACAAACTATTGTCTATCTAGTGCCCGCAATTTGAGCATTTGAAGATTTGTGATACACTATGAGTATGAGTCGCTCACTAGCAGTAGCATCATTCACAACTATGGTACGACTACGAGTATCACTATCATTATGACTATGAGTATCACTATCAGTATGACTATGAGTATCACTATCAGTATCCCTGTGATTATCAATACGGTCTATAGATTGAAATATCGTGTGGTATTGACTGTGACATGACTCACGAGTCATGACTAAGTTCCAGTTTGACTTTGAATGGGACCTAATCATAATCATATTGATATTGATATTCATATTGTTATTGTAATTGGGATTTAATATTTTCAAAAAGATTTCAATTTAATAAGTATAATTAGCCATATGTTCAACAGCTGAATCAGTTTGATTTATAATAATAATCACCATCAGGCATCAAGTTCAACTTCAAGTGATCCTCATTATGATCGCCATGTTATATTTGTATTGAATTCGCTATTGCTATCAAATTATGTTGATGCTGATATAAATTTGCACTTAATTATTACATTTAAAAAGGTGATAGAAGCGTAACAAAATTATGAGAAAATTGAACAAAATTGTAATATAAACAAAACTGGAAGACGGAAGGTAACAATTGATCATTAAAACTAAAACTCAAATTAAGAATATAATGTTATTTGAATTATACATTATTTATAATGAAGCTCTAAAATAAAAGTAAAATTTTCTTTCTCTTTATATCTAAGATAATAAGTCTTACCTATAATAAATAGTGTTTTGGTACTTGATGGTTACTATTATACTTATTCCATAATAGTGAATAGGGCTAATACTCAGACCGATAACTCACAAAATATAACATGATTTGTAGTGAAGCATTAAAGTTAGTTATAACTTATATGTAGCGCCCTATTATTACTTCATGATATTTACTCTGCATCGTTGTAGCTGAGAGAGAGAGTGGGTAATTTGCTACTCGCTACTCATGGTAAATCTAGTCAGTATGTATCAGTGCACACTGGCAGTGTAGCCCGTCTACCTACCTATGTACCATACGTGGTGGAGCAGACTGGTCGGGGAGAGAGAATGTATGATATCTACAGCAGACTTCTCAAAGACAGAATGATTTGTGTTATGGGGCCGATAGAAGACCACATGGCAAGCATAGTGATAGCCCAGTTACTGCTGCTGCAGACAGAGAACTCCAAGGCCCCTATTCACATGTACATCAATAGTCCAGGTGGAGTGGTCACGGCAGGTCTGGCAATATACGACACAATGCAGTATGTTCGGCCACCAATTGCCACCTGGTGTGTTGGTCAAGCTTGCAGCGCTGCGTCTCTCCTTCTGGCTGCCGGTAGCAAAGGTATGAGGAATGCCTTGCCAAACTCTCGCATTATGGTGCACCAGCCCTCAGGTGGAGCCCAGGTGAGTCTGTAATTTCCAGGTGTTGTTCAGGGAGGGTGTAGTCCTCTAGGGAGAATATAGTTCCCGGGGGAGAATATAGTTCGCGAGGGAGAATATAGTCCCCTAGGGAGGGTATAGTCCCCTATGGAGAATATAGTCCCCTATGGAGGGTGTAGTCCCCTATGGAGGGTATAGTCCCCTATGGAGGGTATAGTCCCCTATGGAGGGTGTAGTCCCCTATGGAGGGTATAGTCCCCTAGGGAGGGTATAGTCCCCTAGGGAGGATATACACAGTATGTTTGTTCTACAGGGCCAGGCTACAGATATTGTGATACAAGCAGAGGAAATCTCTAAGCTAAAGTCTCAGTTGAATAGAATATACACGGTGCATTGTGACAAACCCCTGGAGTACATTGAGAGCAGCATGGAAAGAGACAAGTTCATGTCACCCCACGAAGCTAAAGAGTTTGGACTAATAGACCATGTCCGTGATCAGTATCTCTCGGGATGATAAACTCAATGTGCAGCTCTCTCTCTTTGATGGTATAAAGTTGTTTCACAGTTGTGTATAGTTTACTTAATAAATTGGTGATTTGATAACAGATGTCTTCTTATATATATATATATTATTATATATTATATGTATTATTATTATAAATTATATATATTATATGTATTATTATATTATTATTATAAATTCTTATATATAATTATATATTATATATATTTATACATCAACTGGAAGTATGTCTATAAGCACGGGTTGAGAGTTTCTATCCACTTTGAAGCAGACGTTAGTATATTGTCTAAACCGTGATATCTCCCTCACCATGGCTGCCAGATCTGTCAGCATATTCACCAACTCTACTCTAGTTGAGCCACCACCCCTACTGCCTGCCCCAGCAATACCCCCAGGTGAAGGGTACTCAGGGCTTTGTCTCTCAGGTGAAGGGTACTCAGGTACTCCAGGTGAAGGGTACTCAGGTACTCCAGGTGAAGGGTACTCAGGTACTCCAGGTGAAGGGCGTTGACTACTAAATTTGTATACTTGTATCAGGTATGTTTTAAGAGCATCAAACATAACGCCGCGTTCTGACCTGTAAACGGATAAAATAGTGTCGAAAGAAAAAGAAGATGCAGTTTACAGTGAAAGAGTAAATTGCTAGTAAGCTCACATGCTATCAGGGAGTGGGGAGGGTATGTAACCCCACGTGCTATCAGGGAGGGTATGTAAGCTCACATGCTATCAGGGAGTGGGGAGGGTATGTAAGCTCACATGCTATCAGGGAGGGTATGTAAGCTCACATGCTATCAGGGAGGGTTGAGTAGCAGACGTAGCAATCCACCGGCACATCTACAAAAGGAAAAGGATTCCTCCTCCACTCTTCTCTCCGAATTTCCTCACAAAGTGGACTCTTGGCTACTCTTGGTAGACCTCCGCTCAGTTTGTGCAGCACTGAAGTTTCCCAGCCTGCCGACACTCTGTTGGCATTGGTCAGCTTGATCCCTCCGCGGCAGAAGGAGAGTAGCAAAACCTGCAGTGTCACATGGTACAGTGTCACATGATACAGTGTCACATGGTACAGTGTCACATGGTACAGTGTCACATGGTACAGTGTCACATGATACAGTGTCACACACCTTTGGGACTCTTTGAAGATGTGAGGAAGAAAGAGTATTCAATACTTCCTGCACAGAACAGCAGCTCTCTCCGTCGTCTCCCAATATTTTGCCACCTGCTCCGTGAGACATGATGGCCAGCGCGACGATATTGCTGTGGTCCTGCGAGTTGCAGAACTCGCGTATAGAGGTGGTGATGCCAGCTGCCGTCTGGTTGAGCTTTACCTCAACATCCAACCCCAACTGTCTGCCCAACACCAGCTTGGCATTCACCAGTTCTCTCTCTCCACTCTCCTTTCTCCCAGTCAGGTTGCAGATGACCAGAGCTCTTCCCCTCTTCTCGCCGGTGATAACACAACTCTCTGCCAGACCTCCCAACCCTCTCCTCACGAACTGAGAACAGAGGGTGCTGTTGAGGGTCACATGATCAGCTGACCTTTCTGATGTCAAGTAACGCACCAGAGAGTCTAGTGGCAATCGGTAAAGCTCCGGGTCTGTTGGCAAACTACGGATATGATACGATGTGTGATAATATAGAATAGTATGAGGTAATATAGAATAATATGTAGTAATATATAATAATATGAGGTAATATATAATAATATGAGGTAATATATAATAATATGAGGTAATATGTAATATTATGAGGTAATATATAATATTATGAGGTAATATATAATAATATGAGGTAATATATAATATTCTGAGGTAATATAGAATAATATCATGCAATATATAATGATATGGGGTAATATATAATGATAATATGGGGTAATATAGAATAACATGGGGTAATATAAAACAATATGGGGTAAAAATGACATTCCTGAAATACTCACTGCTTAACAGCTGGACTTCTATAAAGAGTGGTGATTGTAATAAAATCTGGACCTGGAGGTACTAAATGTGTTTTGGGATCCACCGTCCGTACTAGAATCACCTAGACTCGAAGTATATGGTATGATACAGTGTAATATGATATGATACAGAGTAATATAGTATAATACAGTGTAATATAGTATGATACACAGTAATATGGTATGATACAGTGTAATATAGTATGATACACAGTAATATGGTATGATACAGTGTAATATAGTATGATACAGTGTAATATAGTACGATACAGAGTAATATGGTATAATACAGTGTAATATAGTATAATATAGAGTAATATGGTATGATACAGAGTAATATGGTATGATACAGTGTAATATGGTATGATACAGAGTAATATAGTATGATACAGTGTAATATAGTATGATACACAGTAATATGGTATAATACAGTGTAATATGGTATGATATAGAGTAATATGGTATGATACAGAGTAATATAGTATGATATAGAGTAATATGGTATGATACACAGTAATATGGTATGATACAGTGTAATATAGTATAATATAGAGTAATATGGTATGATACAGAGTAATATGGTATGATACAGTGTTATATGGTATGATACAGAGTAATATAGTATGATACAGTGTAATATAGTATGATACACAGTAATATGGTATAATACAGTGTAATATGGTATGATATAGAGTAATATGGTATGATACAGAGTAATATGGTATGATACAGTGTAATATGGTATGATACAGAGTAATATGGTATGATATAGAGTAATATGGTATGATACAGTGTAATATGGTATGATATAGAGTAATATGGTATGATACAGTGTAATATGGTATGATATAGAGTAATATGGTATGATACAGAGTAATATGGTATTATACAGTGTAATATGGTATTAT
The DNA here is from genome assembly GCA_964035545.1 of Bugula neritina. Classification (NCBI taxonomy): domain Eukaryota; kingdom Metazoa; phylum Bryozoa; class Gymnolaemata; order Cheilostomatida; family Bugulidae; genus Bugula; species Bugula neritina. The sequence goes on along the minus strand of OZ037765.1, from coordinate 64,335 downwards.
ACAGTGTAATATAGTATGATACAGAGTAATATAGTATGATACAGAGTAATATGGTATGATACAGAGTAATATAGTATGATACAGAGTAATATGGTATGATATAGAGTAATATGGTATGATACAGTGTAATATAGTATGATACAGAGTAATATGGTATGATATAGAGTAATATGGTATGATACAGTGTAATATAGTATGATATAGAGTAATATAGTATTATACAGTGTAATATGGTATGATACAGAGTACTATGGTATGATACCCAAGCAGTACACAAATAAGTTATTGTCACCTTTGGGCGACCTTGGTATTCTGGTTTGTTAAGGTCAATCAATTTCTGCTGTACTTCTTTAGCCTTCTCCTGATAAGAGTAGAGCTCATAGAAGTCAATGTAAAGCCATATAGCAGAGAAGCAGCTCTTCCCTTCATCTCTACAGCGAACAGCGTTTCTACCGTTTGAAAGCATTTCCTGTAAACAAAAAGTAAACAAATTACTATTAAACTTTGCAAAATCCCTACATACTAACCTGCAGTATATTATATACTAACCTGCAGCATATCATATACTAACCTGCATTATATTATATACTAACCTGCATTATATTATATACTAACCTGCATTATATTATATACTAACCTGCATTATATTACATACTAACCTGAAGTTGACTAACAGCAGACCATTGGGCTGCCATCTTTGCAGCACTCGAGGAGAACAAACTCCAAGTGTATCGGTACGCAGAGTCTAGCAGTGAGTACTCGTTTAAACCATATTTTATTATTCTGAAAATGTCATCATTTAGAGCTACAATGTTAAACTGAATGGTGTGGGATTCCATCTTCCAACTTAGATTTCCGTACAACCGAGGAGTTGTGTTGCCTATCCACTGAGGCAATGCACTGACTTGGCTGCAACTCGGTGACATTGTATGAGTAAGGACCGTTTTCCGTTGTACAAAAGGTAGCGCTGTGACAATTTGAGCGAATAGCTCAGTGGAACATCTTAACATGAGGTAGTCTAAAGGAGTGCTGTTCTTCGCGTCAGCAGCTATAACATTTTCAATTTCCACAAAATCCATACACTCCATGATAACTGGGAAAATGTGTTCAATTTGCCAAGACATGGCTGCCAAGTGAAAAATATTGTGACCATCATTATTCTGCTGCTCCATCAAGGCTTGTAGTTGTTCTTCACTGTAGAGTTTTTCATCAAAGAAAGCAATTATTGATCGCAAGTCGTCGGGCTGAAACTTGAGAACGAAATACATGAGTGCTGTGTAGCCCGAGTCATCCTTAACATTCACGTATTCTATTAGATTATCTTCTGCTGCCTCGGCAAGTACTTCAGCTATTTCACTGCACTCAGCCAAATGCAGAGCTGTTTGTCCCTTACCATTCTTTGTCCAAAGCAACTGCGGAGAGAAATCTGCACACAAGTGCTTTACAATGTCCTCCTGACAATCCTCCACAGAAGCGTGCAGAACTGTTCGCCCTTCTCTATCTCCAATCTTTACCAACTGCTCACTAGCATCTCCTGCGGCGGCTAGAAGTAGCTCTACTACCCACTTGTCCTTGGACACATGCAGGGCTGTCCTTCCATCATCATCTGCTTGGAAAATGAGCTGTTTTACTGCAGGGACAAAGCTGCAGAAATAGCTGAGCATTTCTAATCTGCCAACATAAGAAGCCAGGTGGAGAGGTGTCCAGCCCAAACCATCTTTCTTCAGAAGAAGGTTCGTCTGCTCAGCGACTGAAACCGAGCTGATTATCAGTTCAGCACTTGCTGTGCTCACAACATAGTGCAGCGCTGAGGCGTTGAATGCATCTTTTTCTAATAAAAAGTTTCTGTCACACGACAAATTAAACTTACAATAAAATTCATCAAACTGCTGGCGGTCACGGTCAGACTTAGTGCAGCTTTTCCCACTTCTCTGAGTTCCGTCAAGCTCATGTAGAAGTGTCCTAAAACCCCTTGCAGCTCTCCCCGTCAGACAAGGTGCTGATACCCACACAACCAGGTCATTTCCGAACAGCCCTTCTTTTTCTGTGGATACGTCTATACCCTCTTCTACTTTGCTTACATCTGAATATTCCATATGAATAGCAGCTGTTCTAATTCTAGGTTAGGTTAAAGTACTAACTCTCAGCCATTCCTGAGTCCTGACATATATTCCTGACCTATATTTGCTCATTCTGCAGAGCTGGACTATCAATCTCGTAGCAGCAGCTCACATCTCACAGTACAAACTAGCTACAAGCTACAAGCTACCAGCTACCAGCTACAAGCTACTAGCTACTACTAGACACCCCAATCTGACAACTAGCTGTCAATCACGTGTTCACTCACTCGTAGCCAGGCTCCAAATGGAATACTTCAAAATTCCAACTGCATTTTTATTTACTGCTGTTATATTTTACTTTTGAAAAATATTTTAAATAGCGACAATCCAGCTGCAAAGCCTAAAATGTGTCGTGTTTAGCAGAGTGAGTAGTGTTGACTGTAAAATATATGTTATATTAATTGTAGATGTGTGATAGTAAATATAGAATATATAATATGTAATAGTAGATCATAGGTGTATATAGTAATAATAGTATATATAATAGTAAGTGTATAGTAGAAATAATAGTAAGTGTATAGTATATATAATAGTAAGTGTGTAGTATATATAATAGTAAGTGCGTAGTATATATAATAGTAAGTGTATAGTATATATAATAGTAAGTGTTAGTAGTTATATATAATAGTATAGTGTATAGTATATATAATAGTAAGTGTATAGTATATATAATAGTAAGTGTATAGTATATATAATAGTAAGTGTATAGTAGGTATATATAATAGTAAGTGTATAGTAGGTATATATAATAGTAAGTGTATAGTAGGTATATATAATAGTAAGTGTATAGTATATATAATAGTAAGTGTATAGTATATATAATAGTAAGTGTATAGTATATATAATAATACGTGTATAGTATATATAATAGTAAGTGTATAGTATATATAATAGTAAGTGTATAGTAGGTATTTATAATAGTAAGTGTATAGTAGGTATTTATAATAGTAAGTGTATAGTATATATTATGATAGTAAGTGTATATTATATAATATGATAGTTAATGTAATGATTGTTAAATTTACCAAATTTGTAAAAGTTTTGCTGAATTCTTTTAATGTTTGCCACATACCTTTATAACGCTTTATGCACATTGCCTTATAGATGGGAGCTGGGCAAAGTAAAATATAGACCTATTAGAGCAAGTGTTAGTAAAATATAGACCTATCAAAGCAAGGTTAAGATGAGCTTGATGTTCTTTCTGCCTCTGCTGATACTAACATGGCTGCCAAACTCATGTTGCATAAAGAATTTTAATCTTTCGCCCAATGATATCGACACGGTCAGTGGTTTGTATAGTGAGTTGATAACAGAGCCTCCACTCTGGAATATTGTTGAGAATAAGTTTGTTAAAGGAGAGAAAACAGGGGGATGTGTTAAGAAGCATCACATTCGTCTTGTCACGTCATTTCCGCCAAACATGGAAATATCGAATAATCGGTATGTGTCTATTTATAGCTGTGTGCTGATGCCATGAGCCCATCTCCATCTCGCACGTGTCATGTGACCTCTTTCTCTGCAGGATTAGTGATGGGACAAGTTTGTTACTTAGTTGCTCACAACAATGTGGTGCGAATGATGCCATGACTCAGCCCAGGGATAAGCCATTAGAGTGTGGATGTCCAGACAAATTCTCTCTCATCCACTCCTGGCAGATTCTGGATCCCTTCAACTGGATGACCTTGAACTGCTCATCACCGCAGAGTAAGCTCTCAACTTCCTCTACTATAAGCATGGACACTCACGTCCCTCTCTTCATTGCTGATGGTAACCCCAGAACCTTTTGGATGTCTCAGGAGACCGAGTACAGCAAAGTGACTGTAGTGCTAGACGGGCTTTACCAGGTTTGCTATACTATATATTACTATATTAATATACTATATATTACTATATTACTATACTATATATTACTATATTACTATACTACATATTACTATATTACTATACTACATATTACTATATTACTATACTATATATTACTATATTACTATGCTATACATTACTATATTACTATACTATATATTACTATATTACTATGCTATATATTACTATATTACTATGCTATACCTTACTATATTACTATACTACATATTACTATATTACTATGCTATACATTATTATATTACTATGCTATATATTACTATATTACTATGCTATACCTTACTATATTACTATACTACATATTACTATATTACTACACTATATATTACTCTATTACTATACTATATATTACTATATCACTATACTACTATATTACTATACTATAATACTATATCACTATACTTTACTACTATAGTACTATACTTTACTACTATATTACTACACTTTACTACTATAGTACTATACTATAATACTATAGTACTATACTATAATACTATATTACTATACTATAATACTATATTACTATACCATAATACTATAGTACTATACTTTACTACTATAGTACTATACTATAATACTATATTACTACACTTTACTACTATAGTACTATACTTTACTACTATATTACTATACTTTACTACTATAGTACTATACTATAATACTATATTACTATACTATAATACTATAGTACTATACTATAATACTATAGTACTATACTATAATACTATATTACTATACTTTACTACTATATTACTATACTATAATACTATATTACTATACTATAATACTATAGTACTATACTATAATACTATATTACTATACTATAATACTATATTACTATACTATAATACTATAGTACTATACTATAATACTATATTACTATACTATAATACTATATTACTATACCATATTACTATAATACTATACTATACTACTATATTACTATAATACTATACTATACTACTATATTACTATACTATAATACTATATTACTATACTTTACTACTATATTACTATACTATACTACTATATTACTATACTATAATACTATATTACTACTATTTGTATTTGACTTTTAGGTGTTCTATGCAGACTTATACACTGGAGGTTTTCCAGAATTTCTGTTATTCTCTAAAACGGACCAATCAGAACTGTCGTTATATGCCGCTGTAAATGACTGCCAGGATCTCAATCTGCCGGTTCATTTCCCTCAGAGTCAGCCGCTCACTTGTGAGGATGAACTGCAACTCTACACGTTTGTATATTTACCAGATAATATGATATACTACATATAATATGATATACAACATATAATATGATATACAACTTATAATATGATATACAACATATAATATGATATACAACATATAATATAATATACAACTTATAATATGATATACAACATATAATATGATATACAACATATAATATGATATACAACATATACTATGATATACTACATATGATATGATATACAACATATAATATGATATACTACATATAATATGATATACAGCATATACTATGATATACTACATATGATATGATATACAACATATGATATGATATACTACATATAATATGATATACAACATGTAATATGATATACAACATGTAATATGATATACAACAGTATAGTATATGATTGAAGGCAATATGATGCGCACAGCAAAGACATGTATAATGGAGTGCTGAGGATGAAATGGATTAAAAATAAAGAAGATTCCAGAAGATTCCAGGAGGAAATTAGCTCTAGGGCGATGAATGCACATTCCCTGTCCGTGTATCTCCATGGTTACGATGATAAGATTTGGCCAAACTTTGGGCACATGATCTCCGAGTTGGTTGTCTTTGGCAGGTAAAGTAATATGAACATGTTGTCTGATGATGTATGTTTATGTTGTCTGGTAATATATGAGTATGTTGTCTGATGATATATGAATATGTTGTATGATAATATATGAGTATGTTGTCTGATAATATATGAGTATGTTGTCTGGTAATATATGAGTATGTTGTATGATGATATATGAATATGTTGTATGATAATATATGAGTATGTTGTCTGATAATATATGAGTATGTTGTATGATAATATATGAGTATGTTGTCTGATGATATATGAATATGTTTTCTGATAATATATGAATATGTTGTCTGATGATATATGAGTATGTTGTATGATAATATATGAATATGTTGTCTGATAATATATGAGTATGTTGTCTGGTAATATATGAGTATGTCGTTCGGTAATAAATTATTACATAATGGCTGTCTACGTTGTTTCTATCTATAGGCTGGTACCCAATCCTAGCTGTAGTAATGGTGAGTAATTCTTTGTCAATGATATATTCTGGTACAGTTTACTCACATAGCTACATTCAATTATGATGTAAAGCAGTTGTATTTATCTGATTCTCTCAGACGCTTTACCAGATGTTGGAATCTCTTACACGTCACTTGGCTACCCAGAGTTCTATGCTAGTGATGTCATCAGAGTGACGTGTAGCTTCAGCTGCACCTCTGAGGCAGCATCGCAATGGCTGGTGTTCAGAAGACGGGGCAAAGGAGCAGCGACTGCAGCTAAGAGAAAGCTCAACTCAGATGGTAGATGGTCGAGTATGACTCTAGGTAGAAGAAGCAAACAGTTCCACGTGGTCTCTGTGAAACAACCTGACTCTGCGCAAGTGAATGACTTCCAGACTATGGTTACTCTGGTAGAAGTTTCTGTGGAGATGTCTGGTGGGTATTTCTATTGCGCAACTCAATCCATCTCTGAGGGAAGGTACAAAGTGAGCCAGTTAGTACCTCTGAAAAAGGTCAAGGGTGAGTTGTAACAAGGTGAAGGTCACGATTAGATTCATAGCACTCTACACTCTTACTCATGTGTAGAGTAGAAGTGTAGAGTAGTAGTGTAGAGTAGAAGTGTAGAGTAGAAGTGTAGAGTAGTAGTGTAGAGTAGTAGTGTAGAGTAGAAGTGTAGAGTAGAAGTGTAGAGTAGAGGTGTAGAGTAGAAGTGTAGAGTAGTAGTGTAGAGTAGAAGTGTAGAGTAGAAGTGTAGAGTAGAAGTGTAGAGTAGTAGTGTAGAGTAGTAGTGTAGAGTAGAAGTGTAGAGTAGAAGTGTAGAGTAGAGGTGTAGAGTAGAGGTGTAGAGTAGAAGTGTAGAGTAGAAGTGTAGAGTAGAAGGGTAGAGTAGAAGTGTAGAGTAGAAGTGTAGAGTAGAGGTGTAGAGTAGAAGTGTAGAGTAGAAGTGTAGAGTAGAAGTGTAGAGCTGTAGTATAGAGGTGTGCGCGTGTAGTGTAGGACTGTGTATGTACAGTAAAATTGTGTATAGTATAAGACATTGTTTGCGTATAGTATAGGACTGTATGTGTATAGTATAGGACTGTATGTGTATAGTATAGGGCTGTTTGTGTATAGTATAGGACTGTTTGTGTATAGTATAGGACTGTATGTGTATAGTATAGGACTGTTTGTGTATAGTATAGGACTGTTTGTGTATAGTATAGGGCTGTTTGTGTATAGTATAGGACTGTTTGTGTATAGTATAGGACTGTTTGTGTATAGTATAGGACTGTTTGTGTATAGTATAGGGCTGTTTGTGTATAGTATAGGGCTGTTTGTGTATAGTATAGGACTGTTTGTGTATAGTATAGGACTGTATGTGTATAGTATAGGACTGTATGTGTATAGTATAGGGCTGTTTGTGTATAGTATAGGGCTGTTTGTGTATAGTATAGGACTGTATGTGTATAGTATAGGGCTGTTTGTGTATAGTATAGGACTGTATGTGTATATCACTAGAATGTAGAGTCATCATTTTACAGCGTTACCAGGCAGTGTTTCCTTAATCACCAGACCAAAGAAGGTGGTAGAAGGAATGAGATTTGTTGTCAAATGCCTTTCACATAGTAGAAAGTCACACTTTACATACAGTAAGTTAGTTATTCTAGCTAGATGATGTTTATATTTTAACATATGACAGTAATATATATGATAGTAATACATATGATAGTAATACATATGATAGTAATACATATGATAGTAATACATATGATAGTAATATATATGATAGTAATACATATGATAGTAATACATAGGTAGTAATACATATGATAGTAATATATATGATAGTAATATATATGATAGTAATATATATGATAGTAATACATATGGTAGTAATACATATGATAGTAATATATATGATAGTAATATATATGATAGTAATACATATGGTAGTAATACATATGATAGTAATACATATGATAGTAATATATATGATAGTAATACATATGATAGTAATACATATGATAGTAATATATATGGTAGTAATACATATGGTAGTAATACATATGATAGTAATATATATGATAGTAATATATATGATAGTAATACATATGGTAGTAATACATATGATAGTAATATATATGATAGTAATACATATGATAGTAATACATATAATAGTAATACATATAATAGTAATACATATGATAGCAATACAATTCCTGAACAGAAATTATCCATGCTGACAATCACACGGATCTACCGACGTTCAGGAAGAAGGCGAGTTACACATCCCGTCCCGAACATAGATCCGGCTTCATCATCAGATGTACAGACAACTCTGCACATGGGAAAACCCTGAAAGGGGAACAACTCCATAAATCAGTGAGGATCTTACCACACTGTAAGTGGAGGAGGGCTAAGTCTAGGTTTTAAGTGGTTAATAAGAGTATACATGTATCTCAGCTGGGGAGTCGGGGAAATAGAAGAGGCGTATCTTTATTGATTGCAGATGCTCCAGTCATTGAAGGTGACAATGTTATAGAACTCAGTCTGGATCAATCCACACAGCATGTGTTGACTTGTACAGTATTAGCTCGGCCTTTGCCCATGTATAAGTGGAGTAGGACGGGCTACTATGTAGAAACCACTAAGCAAACCCAGTTGAAAATAGGCTACGACAGTAGAATTGGCACCAATGAAGAAATAACATGTGTAGCTTCAAATAGACTAGGTGAGTATATATACTAACAGTATAGTTAAGTATATATACTAACAGTTTAGGTAAGTATATATACTAACAGTAGAGGTAAGTATATATACTAGCAGCAGAGGTGAGTATATATACTAACAGTATAGTTAAGTATATATACTAACAGTAGAGGTGAGTATATATACTAACAGTATAGTTAAGTATATATGCTAACAGTAGAGGTAAGTATATATACTAACAGTAGAGGTAAGTATATATACTAACAGTAGAGGTAAGTATATATACTAACAGTTATAAAGGTAAGTATATATACTAACAGTAGAGGTAAGTATATATACTAAAAATATAGGTAAGTATACTCATGTTTCAGGTGAAGAGAGTGTCACATGGAAGATACGCTGGGAGTAGCTCTCTCTCCCCGTAACTACCCAAGGTCTAAAAGACCCCATAATTCTACTTTGAAGTCCATCAAACCAATGAATATGATAAAGATAAACTTTTGTTTATAAACTAAATGTTTTCAATTGCGAAAAAAATATTTTGGTATATAAAGTTTAAAGCAAGTTAATAATAAAACTGAGTTAAAGTTTATTTTAGTTGTTGATTTTCGATTATTGGAAGCAATCATGTTTTGAGTTTTCTTCCCACTACAGTCAAAGCTTGAAAGCTGTCTCACCAGTCAGTCTGAAAGTTGTCTCACAACAACAGTCAAAGCTGGAGGTAGTTTTAGTTAAGTTGATGCTGTAAGGAGATATTTGTAAGTCTATCATGTATAATAATTATTGTTGTATGGCATAGTAATCTTTCATATGTAACACAAAATATAACTTATGGCACCATAAAAAAGTAATATTACATATAACTGTATAGTATAGAGTAATATTACATATAACTGTATAGTATAGAGTAATATTACATATAACTGTATAGTATAGAGTAATATTACATATAACTGTATAGTATAGAGTAATATTACATATAACTGTATAGTATAGAGTAATATTACATATAACTGTATAGTATAGAGTAATATTACATATAACTATATAGTATATAGAGTAATATTACATATAACTGTATAGTATAGAGTAATATTACATATAACTGTATAGTATAGAGTAATATTACATATAACTGTATAGTATAGAGTAATATTACATATAACTGTATAGTATAGAGTAATATTACATATAACTGTATAGTATAGAGTAATATTACATATAACTGTATAGTATAGAGTAATATTACATATAACTGTATAGTATAGAGTAATATTACATATAACTGTATAGTATAGAGTAATATTACATATAACTGTATAGTATAGAGTAATATTACATATAACTGTATAGTATAGAGTAATATTACATATAACTGTATAGTATATAGAGTAATATTACATATAACTGTATAGTATAGAGTAATATTACATATAACTGTATAGTATAGAGTAATATTACATATAACTGTATAGTATAGAGTAATATTACATATAACTGTATAGTATATAGAGTAATATTACATATAACTGTATAGTATCATAATATCATAATAATGCAGTTTATTATATTATTACGTATTTTTCTGAAAGAAGACTAAACACCTGGTACCAGCAACAACCACGTCAACCTGTCCCACATTTTCTCACCTCACTATTATTCATCTCTATTTTTACCTTCTACCGATATACTATACTCTGTAGTGTATCAGTATAGTACTTACAGGATATACTACCTTCTACTGATATACTATACTCTGTAGTGTATCAGTACAGTACTTACAGGATATACTACCTTCTACTGATATACTATACTCTGTAGTGCCAACAGCTCAGCTACTGTTATCGTAAGTATTACAGCCTTACAGAAAAAAATAAAAGTGGAGATGCTATATCTAAGTTTAGCAGAAATTATTCTTTAGAACTAACACGCTCCTTGTATGAGTCACTGTGTCTATTACTAGGTGGTACATATGATGGGGATATCACAGCTCCTAGTTAAGACTATCACCCTCCTGGTTGGTTTTCAACTCTGTACTGGGGAACTTTCTGCCATGCAATATGCCTACATGAAAACTAAGATGGCTGATGTTATAGCAGAAAATGTAAATATTAAACATCACCCTTTCAGTAGTTAGTTTTCATTTTGTCTAAAAACAGCATCATTTGCAATGCTCAAGCACAGTGAGATGCTGTGTAGAACCTGAAACATTATCACCCATATGTGTACTTATAGTCGCTGAATTCTACGGCATACTCTGCACACATTGTAGTCGTATTTATTACCAAGAATGATTCAGTTTGCTTTCCATGATTGCATTGGGGGGTGTGATGGATGTGTGGACACTACCAACTCTAACAACATCAGTGAGTATTAGTACCAACTCTAACAACATCAGTAAGTATTAGTACCAACTCTAACATCAGTAAGTATCAGTACCAACCCTAACAACAGTAAGTATTAGTACCAACTCTAACATCAGTAAGTATTAGTACCAACTCTAACAACAGTAAGTATCAGTACCAACTCTAACAACAGTAAGTATTAGTACCAACTCTAACAACAGTAAGTATCAGTACCAACTCTCAACTCTATCTACAAGCTTATTTATTCCAATAGATCTGGTGCCAGTTGTCCAGTTGGCTGCCCAGTTCCGAAAAGAAAACTCCCCTCTACTTTCTCAAGCTGACGTAAATGTATTCATAGCAACCGAAACTCTTAAATATACTGCAAGAATAGCGGGTGGAAGAGTGAGAGTCCCTTTCAAAACTGGCCGTGTAGACTGTGATCTTAGTAATGGTTTCCCGGTAAGGATATTTCCAGACCCAGGTTCTACAGATTCTGTAGAGTATTTGATGGAAACGTTTGAGTTGTCAGCCCGCCAGGCGGTTGGACTAATTGGTGAGTCATAATTAGTTACTAGAATATTTGATATATATATATATATATATATTACTACTATATGTATATATTACTACTATACGTATATATTACTAATATATGTATATATTACTAATATATGTATATATTACTACTATATGTATATATTACTACTATATGTATATATTACTACTATATGTATATATTGGTGTACATATCGATACAGGAGTTCACTCCCTAGGTGGATGTAGTAGTAATGTCTCCGGTTATTCTGGTGTGTGGGACACAACTCCTAGAGCTCTAGACAACAACTACTATGAAAATATGATACAACCTGGTTGGCAGGTGGAAAAAAGACGGGAGCCAGCCGTGGATCTCGTGTAAGTTGAGTATTGTAACTCTTTTACAGTCATGTTATTGATTGCTCTACATGACACACAGTGAGCTCTACACGACACACACTGAGCTCTACACTAAACTGAGCTCTACACTAAACTGAGCTCTACACTACACTGAGCTCTACACTACACTGAGCTCTACACTACACTGAGCTCTACACTACACTGAGCTCTACACTACACTGAGCTCTACACTACACTGAGCTCTACACTACACACACTGAGCTCTACACTACACTGAGCTCTACACTACACTGAGTTCTATACTACACTGAGCTTCACAATGTATTGAGTTCTGCAGTTAATTGATCTCTGCAGCCAAGAGAGATTTTACGGGTATCAATAGTGAAATAATTATGTTTTCCCAGGTCAAGTCAGTGGAGTAAGAAGAGAGGGAATTGGCCAATGTTGATGTTACACGCTGATATGGGTATTTATAAACAATACAATGTCACAGGCATCTACGGCATTCCTGACTGTAGATACAGTACATGTGAGCTATCCCACACCGCATTAGTGGTGAGTAGGGAGTAGTTAGTAACTAGTCAATAGTAGGGAGTAGTTAGTAATTAGTCAATAGTAGGGAGTAGTTAGTAACTAGTCAATAGTAGGGAGTAGTTAGTAACTAGTCAATGGTAGGGAGTAGTTAGTAACTAGTCAATAGTAGGGAGTAGTTAGTAACTAGTCAATGGTAGGGAGTAGTTAGTAACTAGTCAATAGTAGGGAGTAGTTAGTAACTAGTCAATAGTAGGGAGTAGTTAGTAACTAGTCAATAGTAGGGAGTAGTTAGTAACTAGTCAATAGTAGGGAGTAGTTACTACTTACAGTAGTAGATGGTTAGTAGTTACTAGTTAGTAATGAGCAGTAAGTAGTTACTAGTTAGTAATAAGCAGTAAGTAGTTACTAGTTAGTAATGAGCAGTTAGTAGTTACTAGTTATTATTAAGTAATATTTTATTTCTTCAGTACAGTCGGACAGGTTTATTTCAGGTGAGAGAGTTTGCAGTTGACCAACGAGCATTTCACCGAGTGTTGAGTCAAGCATTCACTAAGATGGTTGAGACAGGAAGTAACAGGCTGACACTTGTGGGATTTTGATCTGACAAAGCGCTGTCAATCTACTCAACTCTTTCTATTATATCTGCTCATTCAGAAAATAAAAAATGAAAGAACACTAAAATTCATCACCTAGCATTTTACTTTAAACTTCAAACAAACTGCCTCAAATATTTTATTTGATGCAAACTAATTTTTTTTCTTGTTTCATCATAAAATATAGCAGAAATTAGCAACCTTGCATGTAAATGGTTCTAGTAGAATATGCTCTGCAGTGCTGAGTAAAACTGAATATTAACCAAATTTAAAATCTTCAAAAACTAGTCTATCAGTAGTAATAGCTGTGTCTGTTTACTAGCTAGTCTATTAGTAGTAATAGTTGTGTCTGTTTACTAGCCAGTCTATTAGTAGTAATAGCTGTGTCTGTTTGTTAGCTAGTCTATCAGTAGTAATAGCTGTGTCTGTTTACTAGCTAGTCTATTAGTAGTAATAGCTGTGTCTGTTTGCTAGCTAGTCTATCAGTAGTAATAGCTGTGTCTGTTTACTAGCTAGTCTATCAATAGTAATAGCTGTGTCTGTTTACTAGCCAGTCTATCAGTAGTAATAGCTGTGTCTGTTTACTAGCTAGTCTATTAGTAGTAATAGCTGTGTCTGTTTACTAGCTAGTCTATCAGTAGTAATAGCTGTGTCTGTTTACTAGCTAGTCTATCAGTAGTAATAGCTGTGTCTGTTTACTAGCCAGTCTATTAGTAGTAATAGCTGTGTCTGTTTACTAGCTAGTCTATTAGTAGTAATAGCTGTGTCTGTTTACTAGCTAGTCTATTAGTAGTAATAGCTGTGTCTGTTTGTTAGCTAGTCTATTAGTAGTAATAGCTGTGTCTGTTTACTAGCTAGTCTATTAGTAGTAATAGCTGTGTCTGTTTACTAGCCAGTCTATTAGTAGTAATAGCTGTGTCTGTTTACTAGCCAGTCTATTAGTAGTAATAGCTGTGTCTGTTTGTTAGCTAGTCTATTAGTAGTAATAGCTGTGTCTGTTTACTAGCTAGTCTATCAGTAGTAATAGCTGTGTCTGTTTACTAGCCAGTCTATTAGTAGTAATAGCTGTGTCTGTTTGTTAGCTAGTCTATTAGTAGTAATAGCTGTGTCTGTTTACTAGCTAGTCTATTAGTAGTAATAGCTGTGTCTGTTTACTAGCCAGTCTATTAGTAGTAATAGCTGTGTCTGTTTACTAGCCAGTCTATTAGTAGTAATAGCTGTGTCTGTTTGTTAGCTAGTCTATTAGTAGTAATAGCTGTGTCTGTTTACTAGCTAGTCTATTAGTAGTAATAGCTGTGTCTGTTTACTAGCTAGTCTATCAGTAGTAATAGCTGTGTTTACTAGCTAGTCTATCAGTAGTAATAGCTGTGTTTACTAGCTAGTCTATCAGTAGTAATAGCTGTGTCTGTTTACTAGCCAGTCTATTAGTAGTAATAGCTGTGTCTGTTTACTAGCCAGTCTATTAGTAGTAATAGCTGTGTCTGTTTACTAGCTAGTCTATTAGTAGTAATAGCTGTGTCTGTTTACTAGCTACTCTATCAATAGTAATAGCTGTGTCTGTTTACTAGCTAGTCTATTAGTAGTAATAGCTGTGTCTGTTTGTTAGCTAGTCTATTAGTAGTAATAGCTGTGTCTGTTTACTAGCTAGTCTATCAGTAGTAATAGCTGTGTCTGTTTACTAGCTAGTCTATCAATAGTAATAGCTGTGTCTGTTTACTAGCCAGTCTATTAGTAGTAATAGCTGTGTCTGTTTGTTAGCTAGTCTATTAGTAGTAATAGCTGTGTCTGTTTACTAGCCAGTCTATCAATAGTAATAGCTGTGTCTGTTTACTAGCTAGTCTATTAGTAGTAATAGCTGTGTCTGTTTACTAGCCAGTCTATCAATAGTAATAGCTGTGTCTGTTTACTAGCCAGTCTATTAGTAGTAATAGCTGTGTCTGTTTACTAGCTAGTCTATCAGTAGTAATAGCTGTGTCTGTTTACTAGCTACTCTATCAATAGTAATAGCTGTGTCTGTTTACTAGCTAGTCTATTAGTAGTAATAGCTGTGTCTGTTTACTAGCTAGTCTATTAGTAGTAATAGCTGTGTCTGTTTACTAGCTAGTCTATCAGTAGTAATAGCTGTGTCTGTTTACTAGCCAGTCTATTAGTAGTAATAGCTGTGTCTGTTTACTAGCTAGTCTATCAGTAGTAATAGCTGTGTTTACTAGCTAGTCTATCAGTAGTAATAGCTGTGTCTGTTTACTAGCCAGTCTATTAGTAGTAATAGCTGTGTCTGTTTACTAGCCAGTCTATTAGTAGTAATAGCTGTGTCTGTTTACTAGCTACTCTATCAATAGTAATAGCTGTGTCTGTTTACTAGCTAGTCTATTAGTAGTAATAGCTGTGTCTGTTTACTAGCTAGTCTATCAATAGTAATAGCTGTGTCTGTTTACTAGCCAGTCTATTAGTAGTAATAGCTGTGTCTGTTTGTTAGCTAGTCTATTAGTAGTAATAGCTGTGTCTGTTTACTAGCCAGTCTATCAATAGTAATAGCTGTGTCTGTTTACTAGCTAGTCTATTAGTAGTAATAGCTGTGTCTGTTTACTAGCCAGTCTATCAATAGTAATAGCTGTGTCTGTTTACTAGCCAGTCTATTAGTAGTAATAGCTGTGTCTGTTTACTAGCTAGTCTATCAGTAGTAATAGCTGTGTCTGTTTACTAGCTACTCTATCAATAGTAATAGCTGTGTCTGTTTACTAGCTAGTCTATTAGTAGTAATAGCTGTGTCTGTTTACTAGCTAGTCTATTAGTAGTAATAGCTGTGTCTGTTTACTAGCTAGTCTATCAGTAGTAATAGCTGTGTCTGTTTACTAGCCAGTCTATTAGTAGTAATAGCTGTGTCTGTTTACTAGCTAGTCTATCAGTAGTAATAGCTGTGTTTACTAGCTAGTCTATCAGTAGTAATAGCTGTGTCTGTTTACTAGCCAGTCTATTAGTAGTAATAGCTGTGTCTGTTTACTAGCCAGTCTATTAGTAGTAATAGCTGTGTCTGTTTACTAGCTACTCTATCAATAGTAATAGCTGTGTCTGTTTACTAGCTAGTCTATTAGTAGTAATAGCTGTGTCTGTTTGTTAGCTAGTCTATCAGTAGTAATAGCTGTGTCTGTTTACTAGCTAGTCTATCAATAGTAATAGCTGTGTCTGTTTACTAGCTAGTCTATCAGTAGTAATAGCTGTGTCTGTTTACTAGCTAGTCTATCAGTAGTAATAGCTGTGTTTACTAGCTAGTCTATCAGTAGTAATAGCTGTGTTTGTTTACTAGCCAGTCTATCAATAGTAATAGCTGTGTCTGTTTACTAGCTAGTCTATTAGTAGTAATAGCTGTGTTTACTAGCCAGTCTATTAGTAGTAATAGCTGTGTCTGTTTGTTAGCTAGTCTATTAGTAGTAATAGCTGTGTCTGTTTACTAGCCAGTCTATCAATAGTAATAGCTGTGTCTGTTTACTAGCTAGTCTATTAGTAGTAATAGCTGTGTCTGTTTACTAGCTAGTCTATTAGTAGTAATAGCTGTGTCTGTTTGTTAGCTAGTCTATTAGTAGTAATAGCTGTTATATTATTATGTGTCTTTTGTTTATCACTAATTACGGACTAGCGAGATGCTACGTTATAATGTCATGGCATTTGTTTATTAAAATACATATTGGGTCACCGACGAACGAGAGACTATGAGATAAAAGATGTCAGCCTACAGTAGAGAAACATGCCGATAGACTTTGTGATAAAATAATTATAAATCAGTACTATACTTTTGGTCCTTGTATTTCCCCTGGCCGGCCAGACCCCACTTTATTGTTCTTTCGATACTTCAATGTCATGCCTACATACTTCGAGTAACTCTCAGGTAATTATATACTCACTATACTTAATGTTTCAATAGCTACTTACCAACGAGACACAGTAGTAATAGCTGTGTCTCGTTGGTAAGTTTACAGAGCTTTAGGAACCTGGCTAATCTTGTAAAATAAGCCTACCTATGAGTTTTTTTTAAATAAAATAAAAGAGTTATTTTTAATAATGGCCATAAAGGGGTTGGTAAAAACCTCGCAAGTTTATTTAAATTGATAAGATCAAAGCTACTCATACTCATACTGTTTCAGTGTTTGATGTGGACTGTAATGCATGCTAAAATATAATGAGTTGACTTCTAGATGATTATAATTCATTCTTTTCATGTTCCATAAAACCTTAATTTATTATATGTTAAAAAAACTTGGTGTAAAAATAGTCGAAGGATAGCCAAATTCTGGTCTGGTAGTACTAGCAATCCCAAGGAACACTTGAGTCGACGCAGTTTTACGATTAAAGTAAGTCAACATGGTAGTCAAGGTAACAATTAGTTTTATCGCGAGAAGATTGATAATCACGTGACTTATCGCAGACGATTGCTTGTGATACAGGCACCAGCATGCACCAGAAGTAGAAAGCGGTAGATGCGATGTAGATGATTTTGATTTCCATTGATAACAAATATAAAAACGCTAGAATGATGAGAAACATTATGTTCAACGAAATTAGGTTTGTAAGTATCGTAGAATACTTGGTCTTATAGTTATAATCATAATGCTGATAGTCATAGAGTTAGATCATATACTCATAGATATATTCATATTCATATTGATATTCATATTCTGATTCATATATTTAAACAATTTTAATTATATAGTCTCAAACTGAAAATTAAAGTAACACTAGCATACTGATACTCATACTCATAGTACTCAAGTCTCAAGATAACTTACCCAAGCAAATTACCTTGAAGTTAGTAATTAGTTATCATTCTTTATTGTAAGTTTTAAGCATGCAGTTTCCTTTTAGTTTTAGTTTTACTTTTAACCTTTAAATTTAAACAGAACAAACAAAATCACAACAAAAATGGTAGTTTTTATAACCAAACTCAGAAGTTGAGAAGCTAGCTCAAAATTTAAGTCTCTGAAATTAAAACTAATATTAATATGCAATCACAATGCCAATGCCATTATAATTATTAATTCAATGAATTGAAATTTGAAACAGAGATTACTGACTGATTCATATGACAGAGAATAAACTTAATTTTAAATTTTTTTTATTATTTGCTTTTAGTGTGAAACTCTGTAAGGGTAAGTGTATCAGTATGAGTATGCCAATTCAAATTAAAACTTGTTAACGCAGTCACTTCAGTTGCATAGGCCTATAGTGGAATTACTTGTTTTAATTATAACATATTTTACTGTTTAAATAACGTTTAGTGTTTAAATGTTTGAAATAGAAATATAAGAATAAAAAATGCTTTTCCTTCACTAAAAGTATTGTTTCCTTATTGAAGTGAATATGCTAACAAAGTTGTTAACATTTAAAAACTGTTACGTCTGCTTTTATTTTGATGAGCAAATTTACTGCCTTGCGGAAACCAGGGTTACCAGTATACTACTTTAGTTAATAGCTTGGAGTAACGTCCAGTTAACATCAAAGCGAAAATCATTCATACTGCTAGCTCATTGACAGGCTGTTAATGCCAGCCAGTAGATTAGAAAATATACCAACTGCTACTCTGAGTTTTATTTATTTAAAAAGAATGTTTATTTTATTCCACTGTTGAGTAGTAATTATTGTTTAATTGTTATACATGTTCACTGTTGAGTAGTAATAGATATAAGTGAATTGACTTACTTATTATTTATATCCGCAATTTATATTCTCTATTATATTATATAGTTTATATTCTCTATTATATTATATAGTTTATATTCTCTATTATATAGTTTATATTCTCTATTATACTATATAGTTTATATTCTCTATTATATAGTTTATATTCTCTATTATACTATATAGTTTATATTCTCTATTATATTATATAGTATATATTCTCTATTATATTGTATAGTTTATATTCTCTATTATATTGTATAGTTTATATTCTCTATTATACTATATAGTTTATATTCTTTATTATATTATATAGTATATATTCTCTATTATATTATATAGTTTATATTCTCTATTATATTATATAGTTTATATTCTCTATTATATTATATAGTATATACTCTCTATTATATTATATAGTTTATATTCTCTATTATATTATATAGTATATATTCTCTATTATACTATATAGTATATATTCTCTATTATATTATATAGTTTATACTCTCTATCATATTATATAGTTTATATTCTCTATTATATTATATAGTTTATACTCTCTATTATATTATATAGTATATACTCTCTATTATATTATATAGTTTATACTCTCTATTATATTATATAGTTTATACTCTCTATTATACTATATAGTTTATATTCTCTATTATATTATATAGTTTATATTCTCTATTATATTATATAGTTTATATTCTCTATTATATTATATAGTTTATATTCTCTATTATATTATATAGTTTATATTCTCTAATATATTATATAGTTTATACTCTCTATTATATTATATAGTTTATATTCTCTATTATATTATATAGTTTATACTCTCTATTATATTATATAGTTTATACTCTCTATTATATTATATAGTTTATATTCTCTATTATATTATATAGTTTATATTCTCTATTACATTATATAGTTTATATTCTCTATTATATTATATAGTTTATATTCTCTATTATATTATATAGTTTATATTCTCTATTATATTATATAGTTTATATTCTCTATTATATTATATAGTTTATATTCTCTATTATATTATATAGTTTATATTCTCTATTATATTATATAGTTTATATTCTCTATTATATTATATAGTTTATACTCTCTATTATATTATATAGTTTATACTCTCTATTATATTATATAGTTTATACTCTATTATACTATATAGTTTATATTCTCTATTATATTATATAGTATATATTCTCTATTATATTATATAGTATATATTCTCTATTATATTATATAGTTTATACTCTCTATTATATTATATAGTTTATATTCTCTATTATATTATATAGTTTATACTCTCTATTATATTATATAGTTTATATTCTCTATTATATTATATAGTATATACTCTCTATTATATTATATAGTTTATATTCTCTATTATATTATATAGTTTATACTCTCTATTATATTATATAGTTTATATTCTCTATTATATTATATAGTTTATATTCTCTATTATATTATATAGTTTATATTCTCTATTATATTATATAGTATATATTCTTTATTATATTGTATAGTTTATATTCTCTATTATATTATATAGTTTATACTCTCTATTATATTATATAGTTTATATTCTCTATTATATTATATAGTTTATATTCTCTATTATATTATATAGTTTATATTCTCTATTATATTATATAGTATATATTCTCTATTATATTGTATAGTTTATATTCTCTATTATATTATATAGTTTATATTCTCTATTATATTATATAGTTTATATTCTCTATTATATTATATAGTTTATATTCTCTATTATATTGTATAGTTTATATTCTCTATTATATTATAGTTTATATTCTCTATTATATTATATAGTTTATATTCTCTATTATATTATATAGTTTATATTCTCTATTATATTATAGTTTATATTCTCTATTATATTATATAGTTTATATTCTCTATTATATTATATAGTTTATATTCTCTATTATATTATATAGTTTATATTCTCTATTATATTATATAGTATATATTCTCTATTATATTATATAGTTTATACTCTCTATTATATTATATAGTTTATATTCTCTATTATATTATAGTTTATATTCTCTATTATATTATAGTTTATATTCTCTATTATATTATATAGTTTATATTCTTTATTATATTATATAGTATATATTCTCTATTATATTATATAGTTTATATTCTCTATTATATTATATAGTATATATTCTCTATTATATTGTATAGTTTATATTCTCTATTATATTAAATAGTATATACTCTCTATTATATTATATAGTTTATATTCTCTATTATATTATATAGTATATATTCTCTATTATATTATATAGTATATATTCTCTATTATATTATATAGTATATACTCTCTATTATATTATATAGTTTATATTCTCTATTATATTATATAGTTTATATTCTATTATATTATATAGTTTATATTCTCTATTATATTATATAGTTTATATTCTCTATTATATTATATAGTTTATATTCTCTATTATATTATATAGTATATACTCTATTATACTATATAGTTTATATTCTCTATTATATTATATAGTATATACTCTCTATTATATTATATAGTTTATATTCTCTATTATATTATATAGTTTATATTCTATTATATTATATAGTTTATACTCTCTATTATATTATATAGTTTATATTCTCTATTATATTATATAGTTTATATTCTCTATTATATTATATAGTTTATATTCTCTATTATATTATATAGTTTATATTCTCTATTATATTATATAGTTTATATTCTCTAATATATTATATAGTTTATATTCTCTATTATATTGTATAGTTTATATTCTCTATTATATTATATAGTATATACTCTCTATTATATTATATAGTTTATATTCTCTATTATATTATATAGTTTATACTCTCTATTATATTATATAGTTTATATTCTCTATTATATTATATAGTTTATATTCTATTATATTATATAGTATATATTCTCTATTATATTATAGTTTATATTCTCTATTATATTATATAGTTTATATTCTCTATTATATTATATAGTTTATACTCTCTATTATATTATATAGTATATATTCTCTATTATATTATATAGTTTATATTCTCTATTATATTATATAGTTTATATTCTCTATTATATTATATAGTTTATATTCTCTATTATATTATATAGTTTATATTCTCTATTATATTATATAGTTTATATTCTCTATTATATTATATAGTTTATATTCTCTATTATATTATATAGTTTATATTCTCTATTATATTATATAGTTTATATTCTCTATTATATTATATAGTTTATATTCTCTATTATATTATATAGTTTATACTCTCTATTATATTATATAGTTTATATTCTCTATTATACTATATAGTTTATATTCTCTATTATATTATATAGTTTATATTCTCTATTATATTATATAGTATATACTCTCTATTATATTATATAGTATATATTCTCTATTATATTATATAGTTTATATTCTCTATTATATTATATAGTTTATATTCTCTATTATATTATATAGTATATATTCTCTATTATATTATATAGTTTATACTCTCTATTATATTATATAGTTTATACTCTCTATTATATCATATAGTTTATATTCTCTATTATATTATATAGTATATACTCTCTATTATATTATATAGTTTATATTCTCTATTATATTATATAGTATATACTCTATTATATTATATAGTTTATATTCTCTATTATATTATATAGTATATATTCTCTATTATATTATATAGTTTATATTCTCTATTATATTATAGTTTATATTCTCTATTATATTATATAGTTTATATTCTCTATTATACTATATAGTTTATATTCTCTATTATATTATATAGTTTATATTCTCTATTATATTATATAGTTTATACTCTCTATTATATCATATAGTTTATATTCTCTATTATATTATATAGTATATACTCTCTATTATATTATATAGTTTATATTCTCTATTATATTATATAGTATATACTCTATTATATTATATAGTTTATATTCTCTATTATATTATATAGTATATATTCTCTATTATATTATATAGTTTATATTCTCTATTATATTATAGTTTATATTCTCTATTATATTATATAGTTTATATTCTCTATTATATTATAGTTTATATTCTCTATTATATTATATAGTTTATACTCTCTATTATATTATATAGTTTATACTCTCTATTATATTATATAGTTTATATTCTCTATTATATTATATAGTTTATATTCTCTATTATATTATATAGTTTATATTCTCTATTATATTATATAGTATATATTCTCTATTATATTATATAGTTTATATTCTATTATATTATATAGTTTATATTCTCTATTATATTATAGTTTATATTCTCTATTATATTATAGTTTATATTCTCTATTATCTTATATAGTTTATATTCTTTATTATATTATATAGTATATATTCTCTATTATATTATATAGTTTATATTCTCTATTATATTATATAGTATATATTCTCTATTATATTGTATAGTTTATATTCTCTATTATATTATATAGTATATACTCTCTATTATATTATATAGTTTATATTCTCTATTATATTATATAGTATATACTCTCTATTATATTATATAGTTTATATTCTCTATTATATTATATAGTTTATATTCTATTATATTATATAGTTTATATTCTCTATTATATTATATAGTTTATATTCTCTATTATATTATATAGTTTATATTCTCTATTATATTATATAGTATATACTCTATTATACTATATAGTTTATATTCTCTATTATATTATATAGTATATACTCTCTATTATATTATATAGTTTATATTCTCTATTATATTATATAGTTTATATTCTATTATATTATATAGTTTATACTCTCTATTATATTATATAGTTTATATTCTCTATTATATTATATAGTTTATATTCTCTATTATATTATATAGTTTATATTCTCTATTATATTATATAGTTTATATTCTCTATTATATTATATAGTTTATATTCTCTATTATATTGTATAGTTTATACTCTCTATTATATTATATAGTATATACTCTCTATTATATTATATAGTTTATATTCTCTATTATATTATATAGTTTATACTCTCTATTATATTATATAGTTTATATTCTCTATTATATTATATAGTTTATATTCTATTATATTATATAGTTTATACTCTCTATTATATTATATAGTATATATTCTCTATTATATTATATAGTTTATATTCTCTATTATATTATATAGTTTATATTCTCTATTATATTATATAGTTTATATTCTCTATTATATTATAGTTTATATTCTCTATTATATTATATAGTTTATATTCTCTATTATATTATATAGTTTATACTCTCTATTATATTATATAGTATATATTCTCTATTATATTATATAGTTTATATTCTCTATTATATTATATAGTTTATATTCTCTATTATATTATATAGTTTATATTCTCTATTATATTATATAGTTTATATTCTCTATTATATTATATAGTTTATATTCTCTATTATATTATATAGTTTATATTCTCTATTATATTATATAGTTTATATTCTCTATTATATTATATAGTATATATTCTCTATTATATTATATAGTATATACTCTATTATATTATATAGTTTATATTCTCTATTATATTATATAGTTTATACTCTCTATTATATTGTATAGTTTATACTCTCTATTATATTATATAGTTTATATTCTCTATTATATTATATAGTTTATATTCTCTATTATATTATAGTTTATATTCTCTATTATATTATAGTTTATATTCTCTATTATATTATATAGTTTATACTCTCTATTATATTATATAGTTTATACTCTCTATTATATTATATAGTATATATTCTCTATTATATTATATAGTTTATATTCTCTATTATATTATATAGTATATATTCTCTATTATATTGTATAGTTTATATTCTCTATTATATTATATAGTATATACTCTCTATTATATTATATAGTTTATATTCTCTATTATATTATATAGTTTATACTCTCTATTATATTATATAGTATATATTCTCTATTATATTATATAGTTTATATTCTCTATTATATTATATAGTATATATTCTCTATTATATTGTATAGTTTATATTCTCTATTATATTATATAGTATATACTCTCTATTATATTATATAGTTTATATTCTCTATTATATTATATAGTTTATACTCTCTATTATATTATATAGTATATATTCTCTATTATATTATATAGTATATATTCTCTATTATATTGTATAGTTTATATTCTCTATTATATTATATAGTATATACTCTCTATTATATTATATAGTTTATATTCTCTATTATATTATATAGTTTATACTCTCTATTATATTATATAGTATATATTCTCTATTATATTATATAGTTTATATTCTCTATTATATTATATAGTTTATATTCTCTATTATATTATATAGTATATATTCTCTATTATATTATATAGTTTATACTCTCTATTATATTATATAGTTTATACTCTCTATTATATCATATAGTTTATATTCTCTATTATATTATATAGTATATACTCTCTATTATATTATATAGTTTATATTCTCTATTATATTATATAGTATATACTCTATTATATTATATAGTTTATATTCTCTATTATATTATATAGTATATATTCTCTATTATATTATATAGTTTATATTCTCTATTATATTATAGTTTATATTCTCTATTATATTATATAGTTTATATTCTCTATTATATTATAGTTTATATTCTCTATTATATTATATAGTTTATATTCTCTATTATACTATATAGTTTATATTCTCTATTATATTATATAGTTTATATTCTCTATTATATTATATAGTTTATATTCTCTATTATATTATATAGTTTATATTCTCTATTATATTATATAGTTTATATTCTCTATTATACTATATAGTATATATTCTCTATTATATTATATAGTATATATTCTCTATTATATTATATAGTTTATATTCTCTATTATATTATAGTTTATATTCTCTATTATATTATATAGTTTATATTCTCTATTATACTATATAGTTTATATTCTCTATTATATTATATAGTTTATACTCTCTATTATATTGTATAGTTTATATTCTCTATTATATTATATAGTTTATACTCTCTATTATATCATATAGTTTATATTCTCTATTATATTATATAGTATATACTCTCTATTATATTATATAGTTTATATTCTCTATTATATTATATAGTATATACTCTATTATATTATATAGTTTATATTCTCTATTATATTATATAGTATATATTCTCTATTATATTATATAGTTTATATTCTCTATTATATTATAGTTTATATTCTCTATTATATTATATAGTTTATATTCTCTATTATATTATAGTTTATATTCTCTATTATATTATATAGTTTATATTCTCTATTATATTATATAGTTTATACTCTCTATTATATTATATAGTTTATATTCTCTATTATATTATATAGTTTATATTCTCTATTATATTATATAGTTTATATTCTCTATTATATTATATAGTATATATTCTCTATTATATTATATAGTTTATATTCTATTATATTATATAGTTTATATTCTCTATTATATTATATAGTTTATATTCTCTATTATATTATATAGTTTATATTCTCTATTATATTATATAGTTTATATTCTATTATATTATATAGTTTATATTCTCTATTATATTATATAGTTTATATTCTCTATTATACTATATAGTTTATACTCTCTATTATATTATATAGTTTATATTCTCTATTATATTATATAGTTTATATTCTCTATTATATTATATAGTATATACTCTCTATCATATTATATAGTTTATATTCTCTATTATATTATATAGTTTATATTCTCTATTATACTATATAGTTTATATTCTCTATTATATTATAGTTTATATTCTCTATTATATTATAGTTTATATTCTCTATTATATTATATAGTTTATATTCTCTATTATATTATATAGTTTATATTCTCTATTATATTATATAGTTTATATTCTCTATTATATTGTATAGTTTATATTCTCTATTATATTATATAGTTTATATTCTCTATTATATTATATAGTTTATACTCTCTATTATATTATATAGTTTATACTCTCTATTATATTATATAGTATATATTCTCTATTATATTATATAGTTTATATTCTCTATTATATTATATAGTATATATTCTCTATTATATTGTATAGTTTATATTCTCTATTATATTATATAGTATATACTCTCTATTATATTATATAGTTTATATTCTCTATTATATTATATAGTTTATACTCTCTATTATATTATATAGTATATATTCTCTATTATATTATATAGTTTATATTCTCTATTATATTATATAGTATATATTCTCTATTATATTGTATAGTTTATATTCTCTATTATATTATATAGTATATACTCCTATTATATTATATAGTTTATATTCTCTATTATATTATATAGTTTATACTCTCTATTATATTA
Source organism: Bugula neritina (assembly GCA_964035545.1). Taxonomy (NCBI): domain Eukaryota; kingdom Metazoa; phylum Bryozoa; class Gymnolaemata; order Cheilostomatida; family Bugulidae; genus Bugula; species Bugula neritina. The sequence goes on along the minus strand of OZ037765.1, from coordinate 36,689 downwards.
TATAGTATATATTCTCTATTATATTATATAGTTTATATTCTCTATTATATTATATAGTTTATATTCTCTATTATATTATATAGTATATATTCTCTATTATATTATATAGTTTATACTCTCTATTATATTATATAGTTTATACTCTCTATTATATCATATAGTTTATATTCTCTATTATATTATATAGTATATACTCTCTATTATATTATATAGTTTATATTCTCTATTATATTATATAGTATATACTCTATTATATTATATAGTTTATATTCTCTATTATATTATATAGTATATATTCTCTATTATATTATATAGTTTATATTCTCTATTATATTATAGTTTATATTCTCTATTATATTATATAGTTTATATTCTCTATTATATTATATAGTTTATATTCTCTATTATATTATATAGTTTATATTCTCTATTATATTATATAGTTTATATTCTCTATTATATTATATAGTATATATTCTCTATTATATTATATAGTTTATATTCTATTATATTATATAGTTTATATTCTCTATTATATTATATAGTTTATATTCTCTATTATATTATATAGTTTATATTCTCTATTATATTATATAGTTTATATTCTCTATTATATTATATAGTATATATTCTCTATTATATTATATAGTTTATATTCTCTATTATATTATAGTTTATATTCTCTATTATATTATAGTTTATATTCTCTATTATATTATATAGTTTATATTCTTTATTATATTATATAGTATATATTCTCTATTATATTATATAGTTTATACTCTCTATTATATTATATAGTATATATTCTCTATTATATTATATAGTTTATATTCTCTATTATATTGTATAGTATATATTCTCTATTATATTATATAGTTTATACTCTCTATTATATTATATAGTTTATATTCTCTATTATATTATATAGTTTATACTCTCTATTATATTATATAGTTTATATTCTCTATTATATTATATAGTTTATATTCTCTATTATATTATATAGTATATATTCTCTATTATATTATATAGTTTATATTCTATTATATTATATAGTTTATATTCTCTATTATATTATATAGTATATATTCTCTATTATATTATATAGTTTATATTCTCTATTATATTATATAGTTTATATTCTCTATTATATTATATAGTTTATATTCTCTATTATACTATATAGTTTATATTCTATTATATTATATAGTTTATATTCTCTATTATATTATATAGTTTATACTCTCTATTATATTATATAGTTTATATTCTCTATTATATTATATAGTTTATATTCTCTATTATATTATATAGTATATATTCTCTATTATATTATATAGTTTATATTCTCTATTATATTATATAGTATATACTCTCTATTATATTATATAGTTTATATTCTCTATTATATTATATAGTATATATTCTCTATTATATTATAGTTTATATTCTCTATTATATTATAGTTTATATTCTCTATTATATTATATAGTTTATATTCTTTATTATATTATATAGTATATATTCTCTATTATATTATATAGTTTATACTCTCTATTATATTATATAGTATATATTCTCTATTATATTATATAGTTTATATTCTCTATTATATTATATAGTATATATTCTCTATTATATTGTATAGTTTATATTCTCTATTATATTATATAGTTTATATTCTCTATTATATTATATAGTTTATATTCTCTATTATATTATATAGTTTATATTCTCTATTATATTATGTAGTATATATTCTCTATTATATTATATAGTTTATACTCTCTATTATATTATATAGTATATATTCTCTATTATATTGTATAGTTTATATTCTCTATTATATTGTATAGTTTATATTCTCTATTATACTATATAGTTTATATTCTATTATATTATATAGTTTATATTCTCTATTATATTATATAGTTTATATTCTCTATTATATTATATAGTATATATTCTCTATTATATTATATAGTTTATATTCTCTATTATATTATATAGTTTATATTCTCTATTATATTATATAGTTTATACTCTCTATTATACTATATAGTTTATATTCTATTATATTATATAGTTTATATTCTCTATTATATTATATAGTTTATATTCTCTATTATATTATATAGTATATATTCTCTATTATATTATATAGTTTATATTCTCTATTATATTATATAGTTTATATTCTCTATTATATTATATAGTTTATATTCTCTATTATATTATATAGTTTATACTCTCTATTATATTATATAGTTTATATTCTCTATTATATTATATAGTTTATACTCTCTATTATATTATATAGTTTATATTCTCTATTATATTATATAGTTTATATTCTCTATTATATTATATAGTTTATATTCTCTATTATATTATAGTTTATATTCTCTATTATATTATAGTTTATATTCTCTATTATATTATATAGTTTATATTCTCTATTATATTATATAGTTTATACTCTCTATTATATTATATAGTATATATTCTCTATTATATTATATAGTTTATACTCTATTATATTACATAGTTTATATTCTCTATTATATTATATAGTTTATATTCTCTATTATATTATATAGTATATACTCTCTATTATATTATATAGTTTATATTCTCTATTATATTATATAGTTTATATTCTCTATTATATTATATAGTTTATATTCTCTATTATATTATAGTTTATATTCTCTATTATATTATAGTTTATATTCTCTATTATATTATATAGTTTATATTCTTTATTATATTATATAGTATATATTCTCTATTATATTATATAGTTTATACTCTCTATTATATTATATAGTTTATATTCTCTATTATATTATATAGTTTATATTCTCTATTATATTATATAGTTTATACTCTCTATTATATTATATAGTTTATACTCTCTATTATATTGTATAGTTTATATTCTCTATTATATTATATAGTTTATATTCTCTATTATACTATATAGTTTATATTCTCTATTATATTGTATAGTTTATATTCTCTATTATATTATATAGTTTATATTCTCTATTATATTATATAGTTTATACTCTCTATTATATTGTATAGTATATACTCTCTATTATATTGTATAGTTTATACTCTCTATTATATTATATAGTATATATTCTCTATTATATTATATAGTTTATATTCTCTATTATATTATATAGTTTATATTCTCTATTATATTATATAGTTTATATTCTCTATTATATTATATAGTTTATATTCTCTATTACATTATATAGTTTATATTCTCTATTATATTATATAGTTTATATTATCTATTATATTATATAGTTTATATTCTCTATTATATTATATAGTTTATATTCTCTATTATATTATATAGTTTATATTCTCTATTATATTATATAGTTTATATTCTCTATTATACTATATAGTTTATATTCTCTATTATATTATATAGTTTATATTCTCTATTATATTATATAGTTTATATTCTCTATTATATTATATAGTTTATATTCTCTATTATATTATATAGTTTATATTCTCTATTATATTATATAGTTTATATTCTCTATTATATTATATAGTATATACTCTCTATTATATTATATAGTTTATATTCTCTATTATATTATATAGTATATATTCTCTATTATATTATAGTTTATATTCTCTATTATATTATAGTTTATATTCTCTATTATATTATATAGTTTATATTCTTTATTATATTATATAGTATATATTCTCTATTATATTATATAGTTTATACTCTCTATTATATTATATAGTATATATTCTCTATTATATTATATAGTTTATATTCTCTATTATATTATATAGTATATATTCTCTATTATATTGTATAGTTTATATTCTCTATTATATTATATAGTTTATATTCTCTATTATATTATATAGTTTATATTCTCTATTATATTATATAGTTTATATTCTCTATTATATTATGTAGTATATATTCTCTATTATATTATATAGTTTATACTCTCTATTATATTATATAGTATATATTCTCTATTATATTGTATAGTTTATATTCTCTATTATATTGTATAGTTTATATTCTCTATTATACTATATAGTTTATATTCTATTATATTATATAGTTTATATTCTCTATTATATTATATAGTTTATATTCTCTATTATATTATATAGTATATATTCTCTATTATATTATATAGTTTATATTCTCTATTATATTATATAGTTTATATTCTCTATTATATTATATAGTTTATACTCTCTATTATACTATATAGTTTATATTCTATTAAATTATATAGTTTATATTCTCTATTATATTATATAGTTTATATTCTCTATTATATTATATAGTATATATTCTCTATTATATTATATAGTTTATATTCTCTATTATATTATATAGTTTATATTCTCTATTATATTATATAGTTTACATTCTCTATTATATTATATAGTTTATACTCTCTATTATATTATATAGTTTATATTCTCTATTATATTATATAGTTTATACTCTCTATTATATTATATAGTTTATATTCTCTATTATATTATATAGTTTATATTCTCTATTATATTATATAGTTTATATTCTCTATTATATTATAGTTTATATTCTCTATTATATTATAGTTTATATTCTCTATTATATTATATAGTTTATATTCTCTATTATATTATATAGTTTATACTCTCTATTATATTATATAGTATATATTCTCTATTATATTATATAGTTTATATTCTCTATTATATTATATAGTATATATTCTCTATTATATTGTATAGTTTATATTCTCTATTATATTATATAGTTTATATTCTCTATTATATTATATAGTTTATATTCTCTATTATATTATATAGTTTATATTCTCTATTATATTATGTAGTATATATTCTCTATTATATTATATAGTTTATACTCTCTATTATATTATATAGTATATATTCTCTATTATATTGTATAGTTTATATTCTCTATTATATTGTATAGTTTATATTCTCTATTATACTATATAGTTTATATTCTATTATATTATATAGTTTATATTCTCTATTATATTATATAGTTTATATTCTCTATTATATTATATAGTATATATTCTCTATTATATTATATAGTTTATATTCTCTATTATATTATATAGTTTATATTCTCTATTATATTATATAGTTTATACTCTCTATTATACTATATAGTTTATATTCTATTATATTATATAGTTTATATTCTCTATTATATTATATAGTTTATATTCTCTATTATATTATATAGTATATATTCTCTATTATACTATATAGTTTATATTCTCTATTATATTATATAGTTTATATTCTCTATTATATTATATAGTTTATATTCTCTATTATATTATATAGTTTATACTCTCTATTATATTATATAGTTTATATTCTCTATTATATTATATAGTTTATACTCTCTATTATATTATATAGTTTATATTCTCTATTATATTATATAGTTTATATTCTCTATTCTATTATATAGTTTATATTCTCTATTATATTATAGTTTATATTCTCTATTATATTATAGTTTATATTCTCTATTATATTATATAGTTTATATTCTCTATTATATTATATAGTTTATACTCTCTATTATATTATATAGTTTATATTCTCTATTATATTATATAGTTTATACTCTCTATTATATTATATAGTATATATTCTCTATTATATTATATAGTTTATACTCTCTATTATATTACATAGTTTATATTCTCTATTATATTATATAGTTTATATTCTCTATTATATTATATAGTATATACTCTCTATTATATTATATAGTTTATATTCTCTATTATATTATATAGTTTATATTCTCTATTATATTATATAGTTTATATTCTCTATTATATTATAGTTTATATTCTCTATTATATTATAGTTTATATTCTCTATTATATTATATAGTTTATATTCTTTATTATATTATATAGTATATATTCTCTATTATATTATATAGTTTATACTCTCTATTATATTATATAGTTTATATTCTCTATTATATTATATAGTTTATATTCTCTATTATATTATATAGTTTATACTCTCTATTATATTATATAGTTTATACTCTCTATTATATTGTATAGTTTATATTCTCTATTATATTATATAGTTTATATTCTCTATTATACTATATAGTTTATATTCTCTATTATATTGTATAGTTTATATTCTCTATTATATTATATAGTTTATATTCTCTATTATATTATATAGTTTATACTCTCTATTATATTGTATAGTATATACTCTCTATTATATTGTATAGTTTATACTCTCTATTATATTATATAGTATATATTCTCTATTATATTATATAGTTTATATTCTCTATTATATTATATAGTTTATATTCTCTATTATATTATATAGTTTATATTCTCTATTATATTATATAGTTTATATTCTCTATTACATTATATAGTTTATATTCTCTATTATATTATATAGTTTATATTATCTATTATATTATATAGTTTATATTCTCTATTATATTATATAGTTTATATTCTCTATTATATTATATAGTTTATATTCTCTATTATATTATATAGTTTATATTCTCTATTATACTATATAGTTTATATTCTCTATTATATTATATAGTTTATATTCTCTATTATATTATATAGTTTATATTCTCTATTATATTATATAGTTTATATTCTCTATTATATTATATAGTTTATATTCTCTATTATATTATATAGTTTATATTCTCTATTATATTATATAGTATATACTCTCTATTATATTATATAGTTTATATTCTCTATTATATTATATAGTATATATTCTCTATTATATTATAGTTTATATTCTCTATTATATTATAGTTTATATTCTCTATTATATTATATAGTTTATATTCTTTATTATATTATATAGTATATATTCTCTATTATATTATATAGTTTATACTCTCTATTATATTATATAGTATATATTCTCTATTATATTATATAGTTTATATTCTCTATTATATTATATAGTATATATTCTCTATTATATTGTATAGTTTATATTCTCTATTATATTATATAGTTTATATTCTCTATTATATTATATAGTTTATATTCTCTATTATATTATATAGTTTATATTCTCTATTATATTATGTAGTATATATTCTCTATTATATTATATAGTTTATACTCTCTATTATATTATATAGTATATATTCTCTATTATATTGTATAGTTTATATTCTCTATTATATTGTATAGTTTATATTCTCTATTATACTATATAGTTTATATTCTATTATATTATATAGTTTATATTCTCTATTATATTATATAGTTTATATTCTCTATTATATTATATAGTATATATTCTCTATTATATTATATAGTTTATATTCTCTATTATATTATATAGTTTATATTCTCTATTATATTATATAGTTTATACTCTCTATTATACTATATAGTTTATATTCTATTAAATTATATAGTTTATATTCTCTATTATATTATATAGTTTATATTCTCTATTATATTATATAGTATATATTCTCTATTATATTATATAGTTTATATTCTCTATTATATTATATAGTTTATATTCTCTATTATATTATATAGTTTATATTCTCTATTATATTATATAGTTTATACTCTCTATTATATTATATAGTTTATATTCTCTATTATATTATATAGTTTATACTCTCTATTATATTATATAGTTTATATTCTCTATTATATTATATAGTTTATATTCTCTATTATATTATATAGTTTATATTCTCTATTATATTATAGTTTATATTCTCTATTATATTATAGTTTATATTCTCTATTATATTATATAGTTTATATTCTCTATTATATTATATAGTTTATACTCTCTATTATATTATATAGTATATATTCTCTATTATATTATATAGTTTATACTCTCTATTATATTATATAGTTTATATTCTCTATTATATTATATAGTTTATATTCTCTATTATATTATATAGTATATACTCTCTATTATATTATATAGTTTATATTCTCTATTATATTATATAGTTTATATTCTCTATTATATTATATAGTTTATATTCTCTATTATATTATATAGTTTATACTCTCTATTATATTATATAGTTTATATTCTCTATTATATTATATAGTATATACTCTATTATATTATATAGTTTATATTCTCTATTATATTATAGTTTATATTCTCTATTATATTATATAGTTTATATTCTCTATTATATTATATAGTTTATATTCTCTATTATATTATATAGTTTACATTCTCTATTATATTATATAGTTTATACTCTCTATTATATTATATAGTTTATATTCTCTATTATATTATATAGTTTATATTCTCTATTATATTATATAGTTTATACTCTCTATTATATTATATAGTTTATACTCTCTATTATATTGTATAGTTTATATTCTCTATTATATTATATAGTTTATACTCTCTATTATATTATATAGTTTATATTCTCTATTATATTATATAGTTTATACTCTCTATTATATTATATAGTTTATATTCTCTATTATACTATATAGTTTATATTCTCTATTATATTGTATAGTTTATATTCTCTATTATATTATATAGTTTATATTCTCTATTATATTATATAGTTTATACTCTCTATTATATTGTATAGTATATACTCTCTATTATATTGTATAGTTTATACTCTCTATTATATTGTATAGTATATATTCTCTATTATATTATATAGTTTATATTCTCTATTATATTATATAGTTTATATTCTCTATTATATTATATAGTTTATATTCTCTATTATATTATATAGTTTATATTCTCTATTACATTATATAGTTTATATTCTCTATTATATTATATAGTTTATATTATCTATTATATTATATAGTTTATATTCTCTATTATATTATATAGTTTATATTCTCTATTATATTATATAGTTTATATTCTCTATTATATTATATAGTTTATATTCTCTATTATACTATATAGTTTATATTCTCTATTATATTATATAGTTTATATTCTCTATTATATTATATAGTTTATATTCTCTATTATATTATATAGTTTATATTCTCTATTATATTATATAGTTTATATTCTCTATTATATTATATAGTTTATATTCTCTATTATATTATATAGTTTATATTCTCTATTATATTATATAGTTTATATTCTCTATTATATTGTATAGTTTATATTCTCTATTATATTGTATAGTTTATATTCTCTATTATATTATATAGTATATATTCTCTATTATATTATATAGTTTATATTCTCTATTATATTATATAGTATATATTCTCTATTATATTATATGGTTTATATTCTCTATTATATTATATAGTTTATATTCTCTATTATATTATATAGTTTATATTCTCTATTATATTATATAGTTTATATTCTCTATTATATTATATAGTTTATATTCTCTATTATATTATATAGTTTATATTCTCTATTATATTATAGTTTATATTCTCTATTATATTGTATAGTTTATATTCTCTATTATATTGTATAGTTTATATTCTCTATTATATTATATAGTTTATATTCTCTATTATATTATATAGTTTATATTCTCTATTATACTACATAGTTTATATTCTCTATTATATTATATAGTTTATATTCTCTATTATACTATATAGTTTATATTCTCTATTATATTATATAGTTTATATTCTCTATTATATTATATAGTATATATTCTCTATTATATTATATAGTATATATTCTCTATTATATTATATAGTATATATTCTCTATTATATTATATAGTTTATATTCTCTATTATATTGTATAGTATATATTCTCTATTATATTGTATAGTTTATACTCTCTATTATATTATATAGTTTATATTCGCTATTATATTATATAGTTTATATTCTCTATTATATTATAGTTTATATTCTCTATTATATTGTATAGTTTATACTCTCTATTATACTATATAGTTTATATTCTCTATTATATTATATAGTTTATATTCTCTATTATATTATATAGTTTATATTCTCTATTATATTGTATAGTTTATATTCTCTATTATATTATATAGTTTATATTCTCTATTATATTATATAGTTTATATTCTCTATTATATTATATAGTTTATATTCTCTATTATATTATATAGTTTATACTCTCTATTATATTATATAGTTTATATTCTCTATTATATTATATAGTTTATATTCTCTATTATATTATATAGTTTATATTCTCTATTATATTATATAGTTTATATTCTCTATTATATTATATAGTATATATTATCTATTATATTATATAGTTCATATTCTCTATTATATTGTATAGTTTATACTCTCTATTATATTATATAGTTTATATTCTCTATTATATTATATAGTATATATTCTCTATTATATTATATAGTTTATATTCTCTATTATATTATATAGTTTATATTCTCTATTATATTATATAGTTTATATTCTCTATTATATTATATAGTTTATATTCTCTATTATATTATATAGTATATACTCTATTATATTATATAGTTTATATTCTCTATTATATTATATAGTTTATATTCTCTATTATACTATATAGTTTATATTCTCTATTATATTATATAGTTTATACTCTATTATATTATATAGTTTATACTCTCTATTATATTATATAGTTTATATTCTCTATTATATTATATAGTTTATACTCTCTATTATATTATATAGTTTATATTCTCTATTATATTATATAGTTTATACTCTCTATTATATTATATAGTTTATACTCTCTATTATATTATATAGTTTATATTCTCTATTATATTATATAGTTTATATTCTCTATTATATTATATAGTTTATATTCTCTATTATACTATATAGTTTATACTCTCTATTATATTATATAGTTTATATTCTCTATTATATTATATAGTTTATACTCTCTATTATATTATATAGTTTATACTCTCTATTATATTATATAGTTTATATTCTCTATTATATTATATAGTTTATATTCTCTATTATACTATATAGTTTATATTCTCTATTATATTATATAGTTTATACTCTCTATTATATTGTATAGTTTATACTCTCTATTATATTATATAGTTTATATTCTCTATTATATTATATAGTTTATACTCTCTATTATATTATATAGTTTATATTCTCTATTATATTATATAGTATATATTCTCTATTATATTATATAGTTTATATTCTCTATTATATTGTATAGTTTATATTCTCTATTATATTATATAGTTTATATTCTCTATTATATTATATAGTATATATTCTCTATTATATTATATAGTTTATATTCTCTATTATATTGTATAGTTTATATTCTCTATTATACTATATTGTTTATATTCTCTATTATATTATATAGTTTATATTCTCTATTATATTATATAGTATATATTCTCTATTATATTATATAGTTTATATTCTCTATTATATTGTATAGTTTATATTCTCTATTATACTATATTGTTTATATTCTCTATTATATTGTATAGTTTATACTCTATTATATTATATAGTTCATATTCTCTATTATATTATATAGTTTATATTCTCTATTATATTGTATAGTTTATACTCTCTATTATATTATATAGTTTATACTCTCTATTATATTATATAGTTTATATTCTCTATTATATTATATAGTTTATACTCTCTATTATATTGTATAGTTTATATTCTCTATTATATTGTATAGTTTATACTCTCTATTATATTATATAGTATATACTCTCTATTATATTATATAGTTTATATACTCTATTATATTATATAGTTTATATTCTCTATTATATTATATAGTATATACTCTCTATTATATTATATAGTTTATATTCTCTATTATATTATATAGTATATACTCTCTATTATATTATATAGTTTATATTCTCTATTATATTATATAGTTTATACTCTCTATTATATTGTATAGTTTATACTCTCTATTATATTATATAGTTTATATTCTCTATTATATTATATAGTGTATACTCTCTATTATATTATATAGTTTATATTCTCTATTATATTATATAGTATATACTCTATTATATTGTATAGTTTATATTCTCTATTATATTATATAGTTTATATTCTCTATTATACTATATAGTTTATATTCTCTATTATATTATATAGTATATACTCTATTATATTATATAGTTTATATTCTCTATTATATTATATAGTTTATATTCTCTATTATACTATATAGTTTATATTCTCTATTATATTATATAGTTTATACTCTATTATATTATATAGTTTATACTCTCTATTATATTATATAGTTTATATTCTCTATTATACTATATAGTTTATACTCTCTATTATATTATATAGTTTATATTCTCTATTATATTATATAGTTTATACTCTCTATTATATTATATAGTTTATATTCTCTATTATATTATATAGTTTATACTCTCTATTATATTATATAGTATATATTCTCTATTATATTATATAGTTTATACTCTCTATTATATTATATAGTTTATATTCTCTATTATATTATATAGTTTATATTCTCTATTATATTATATAGTTTATATTCTCTATTATATTATATAGTTTATATTCTCTATTATATTATATAGTTTATATTCTCTATTATATTATATAGTTTATATTCTATATTATATTATATAGTTTATATTCTCTATTATATTATATAGTTTATATTCTCTATTATATTATATAGTATATACTCTCTATTATATTATAGTTTATATTCTCTATTATACTATATAGTTTATATTCTCTATTATATTATATAGTATATATTCTCTATTATATTATATAGTTTATATTCTCTATTATATTATATAGTATATACTCTCTATTATATTATATAGTTTATATTCTCTATTATATTATATAGTTTATACTCTCTATTATATTGTATAGTTTATACTCTCTATTATATTATATAGTTTATATTCTCTATTATATTATATAGTATATACTCTCTATTATTTTATATAGTTTATATTCTCTATTATATTATATAGTATATACTCTATTATATTGTATAGTTTATATTCTCTATTATATTATATAGTTTATATTCTCTATTATACTATATAGTTTATATTCTCTATTATATTATATAGTATATACTCTATTATATTATATAGTTTATATTCTCTATTATATTATATAGTTTATATTCTCTATTATACTATATAGTTTATATTCTCTATTATATTATATAGTTTATACTCTATTATATTATATAGTTTATACTCTCTATTATATTATATAGTTTATATTCTCTATTATACTATATAGTTTATACTCTCTATTATATTATATAGTTTATATTCTCTATTATGTTATATAGTTTATATTCTCTATTATATTATATAGTTTATATTCTCTATTATATTATATAGTTTATACTCTCTATTATATTATATAGTTTATACTCTCTATTATATTATATAGTTTATATTCTCTATTATATTGTATAGTTTATACTCTATTATATTATATAGTTTATATTCTCTATTATATTATATAGTTTATATTCTCTATTATATTATATAGTTTATACTCTCTATTATATTATATAGTTTATACTCTCTATTATATTATATAGTTTATATTCTCTATTATATTATATAGTTTATATTCTCTATTATATTATATAGTTTATATTCTCTATTATATTATATAGTTTATATTCTCTATTATATTATATAGTTTATATTCTCTATTATATTATATAGTTTATATTCTCTATTATATTATATAGTTTATATTCTCTATTATATTATATAGTTTATATTCTATATTATATTATATAGTTTATATTCTCTATTATATTATATAGTTTATATTCTCTATTATGTTATATAGTATATACTCTCTATTATATTATAGTTTATATTCTCTATTATACTATATAGTTTATATTCTCTATTATATTATATAGTATATATTCTCTATTATATTATATAGTTTATACTCTCTATTATATTATATAGTTTATATTCTCTATTATATTGTATAGTTTATACTCTCTATTATATTATATAGTTTATATTCTCTATTATATTATATAGTTTATACTCTCTATTATATTATATAGTTTATACTCTCTATTATATTATATAGTTTATATTATCTATTATATTATATAGTTTATACTCTCTATTATATTATATAGTTTATACTCTCTATTATATTATATAGTTTATATTCTCTATTATATTATATAGTTTATATTCCATATTATATTATATAGTTTATATTCTCTATTATATTATATAGTTTATATTCTCTATTATATTATATAGTTTATATTCTCTATTATATTATATAGTTTATATTCTCTATTATATTATATAGTTTATATTCTCTATTATATTATATAGTTTATATTCTATATTATATTATATAGTTTATATTCTCTATTATATTATATAGTTTATATTCTCTATTATATTATATAGTTTATATTATCTATTATATTATATAGTATATATTCTCTATTATATTATATAGTTTATATTCTCTATTATATTATATAGTTTATATTCTCTATTATATTGTATAGTTTATACTCTCTATTATATTGTATAGTTTATATTCTCTATTATATTATATAGTTTATATTCTCTATTATATTATATAGTATATATTCTCTATTATATTATATAGTTTATATTCTCTATTATACTATATAGTTTATACTCTCTATTATATTATATAGTTTATACTCTCTATTATATTATATAGTTTATATTCTCTATTATATTATATAGTTTATATTCTCTATTATATTGTATAGTATATATTCTCTATTATATTATATAGTTTATATTCTCTATTATATTATATAGTTTATATTCTCTATTATATTATATAGTTTATATTCTCTATTATACTATATAGTTTATATTCTCTATTATATTATATAGTATATACTCTATTATATTATATAGTTTATATTCTCTATTATATTATATAGTTTATATTCTCTATTATATTATATAGTTTATATTCTCTATTATATTATATAGTTTATATTCTCTATTATACTATATAGTTTATACTCTCTATTATATTATATAGTTTATATTCTCTATTATATTATATAGTTTATATTCTCTATTATACTATATAGTTTATACTCTCTATTATATTATATAGTTTATATTCTCTATTATATTATATAGTTTATATTCTCTATTATATTATATAGTTTATATTCTCTATTATACTATATAGTTTATACTCTCTATTATATTATATAGTTTATATTCTCTATTATATTATATAGTATATACTCTATTATATTATATAGTTTATATTCTCTATTATATTATATAGTTTATATTCTCTATTATATTATATAGTATATTCTCTATTATATTATATAGTTTATATTCTCTATTATACTATATAGTTTATACTCTCTATTATATTATATAGTTTATATTCTCTATTATATTATATAGTTTATACTCTCTATTATATTATATAGTTTATACTCTCTATTATATTATATAGTTTATATTCTCTATTATATTATATAGTTTATATTCTCTATTATATTATATAGTTTATATTCTCTATTATATTATATAGTTTATATTCTCTATTATACTATATAGTTTATACTCTCTATTATATTATATAGTTTATATTCTCTATTATATTATATAGTTTATACTCTCTATTATATTATATAGTTTATACTCTCTATTATATTATATAGTTTATATTTTCTATTATATTATATAGTTTATATTCTCTATTATATTATATAGTTTATATTCTCTATTATACTATATAGTTTATACTCTCTATTATATTATATAGTTTATATTCTCTATTATATTATATAGTATATACTCTATTATATTATATAGTTTATATTCTCTATTATATTATATAGTTTATATTCTCTATTATATTATATAGTATATTCTCTATTATATTATATAGTTTATATTCTCTATTATACTATATAGTTTATACTCTCTATTATATTATATAGTTTATATTCTCTATTATATTATATAGTTTATACTCTCTATTATATTATATAGTTTATACTCTCTATTATATTATATAGTTTATATTCTCTATTATATTATATAGTTTATATTCTCTATTATATTATATAGTTTATATTCTCTATTATACTATATAGTTTATATTCTCTATTATATTATATAGTATATACTCTCTATTATATTATATAGTTTATATTCTCTATTATATTATATAGTTTATACTCTCTATTATATTGTATAGTTTATACTCTCTATTATATTATATAGTTTATATTCTCTATTATATTATATAGTTTATATTCTCTATTATATTGTATAGTTTATACTCTCTATTATATTATATAGTATATACTCTCTATTATATTATATAGTTTATATACTCTATTATATTATATAGTTTATATTCTCTATTATATTATATAGTATATACTCTCTATTATATTATATAGTTTATATTCTCTATTATATTATATAGTTTATATTCTCTATTATACTATATTGTTTATATTCTCTATTATATTATATAGTTTATATTCTCTATTATATTATATAGTTTATATTCTCTATTATATTATATAGTATATACTCTCTATTATATTATATAGTTTATATTCTCTATTATATTATATAGTATATATTCTCTATTATATTATATAGTTTATATTCTCTATTATATTGTATAGTATATATTCTCTATTATATTGTATAGTTTATACTCTCTATTATATTATATAGTTTATATTCTCTATTATATTATATAGTTTATATTCTCTATTATATTATATAGTTTATATTCTCTATTATATTATATAGTTTATACTCTCTATTATATTATATAGTTTATATTCTCTATTATATTATATAGTATATATTCTCTATTATATTATATAGTCTATATTCTCTATTATATTATATAGTTTATATTCTCTATTATATTATATAGTTTATACTCTCTATTATATTATATAGTATATATTCTCTATTATACTATATAGTTTATATTCTCTATTATATTATATTGTTTATATTCTCTATTATATTATATAGTTTATATTCTCTATTATATTATATAGTTTATATTCTCTATTATATTATATAGTATATACTCTCTATTATATTATATAGTTTATATTCTCTATTATATTATATAGTATATATTCTCTATTATATTATATAGTTTATATTCTCTATTATATTGTATAGTATATATTCTCTATTATATTGTATAGTTTATACTCTCTATTATATTATATAGTTTATATTCTCTATTATATTATATAGTCTATATTCTCTATTATATTATATAGTTTATATTCTCTATTATATTATATAGTTTATACTCTCTATTATATTATATAGTATATATTCTCTATTATACTATATAGTTTATATTCTCTATTATATTATATAGTTTATACTCTCTATTATATTATATAGTATATATTCTCTATTATACTATATAGTTTATATTCTCTATTATATTGTATAGTTTATATTCTCTATTATATTATATAGTATATACTCTCTATTATATTATATAGTTTATATTCTCTATTATATTATATAGTTTATACTCTCTATTATATTATATAGTTTATATTCTCTATTATATTATATAGTATATATACTCTATTATATTATATAGTTTATACTCTCTATTATATTATATAGTATATACTCTCTAATATATTATATAGTTTATATTCTCTATTATACTATATAGTTTATATTCTCTATTATATTATATAGTTTATATTCTCTATTATATTATATAGTATATATTCTCTATTATATTATATAGTTTATATTCTCTATTATATTATATAGTATATATTCTCTATTATATTATATAGTTTATATTCTCTATTATATTATATAGTTTATATTCTCTATTATATTATATAGTTTATATTCTCTATTATATTATATAGTTTATATTCTCTATTATATTATATAGTATATATTCTCTATTATATTATATAGTTTATATTCTCTATTATATTATATAGTTTATACTCTCTAATATATTATATAGTTTATATTCTCTATTATACTATATAGTTTATATTCTCTATTATATTATATAGTTTATATTCTCTATTATATTATATAGTATATATTCTCTATTATATTATATAGTTTATATTCTCTATTATATTATATAGTTTATACTCTCTATTATATTATATAGTTTATATTCTCTATTATATTATATAGTTTATATTCTCTATTATATTATATAGTTTATATTCTCTATTATATTATATAGTTTATATTCTCTATTATATTATATAGTTTATATTCTCTATTATATTATATAGTTTATATTCTCTATTATATTATATAGTATATATTCTCTATTATATTATATAGTTTATATTCTCTATTATATTATATAGTTTATATTCTCTATTATATTATATAGTTTATACTCTCTATTATATTATATAGTTTATATTCTCTATTATATTATATAGTTTATACTCTCTATTATATTGTATAGTTTATATTCTCTATTATATTATATAGTATATACTCTCTATTATATTATATAGTTTATACTCTCTATTATATTATATAGTTTATATTCTCTATTATATTGTATAGTTTATATTCTCTATTATATTGTATAGTTTATATTCTCTATTATATTATATAGTTTATATTCTCTATTATATTATATAGTTTATATTCTCTATTATACTACATAGTTTATATTCTCTATTATATTATATAGTTTATATTCTCTATTATACTATATAGTTTATATTCTCTATTATATTATATAGTTTATATTCTCTATTATATTATATAGTATATATTCTCTATTATATTATATAGTATATATTCTCTATTATATTATATAGTATATATTCTCTATTATATTATATAGTTTATATTCTCTATTATATTGTATAGTATATATTCTCTATTATATTGTATAGTTTATACTCTCTATTATATTATATAGTTTATATTCGCTATTATATTATATAGTTTATATTCTCTATTATATTATAGTTTATATTCTCTATTATATTGTATAGTTTATACTCTCTATTATACTATATAGTTTATATTCTCTATTATATTATATAGTTTATATTCTCTATTATATTATATAGTTTATATTCTCTATTATATTGTATAGTTTATATTCTCTATTATATTATATAGTTTATATTCTCTATTATATTATATAGTTTATATTCTCTATTATATTATATAGTTTATATTCTCTATTATATTATATAGTTTATACTCTCTATTATATTATATAGTTTATATTCTCTATTATATTATATAGTTTATATTCTCTATTATATTATATAGTTTATATTCTCTATTATATTATATAGTTTATATTCTCTATTATATTATATAGTATATATTATCTATTATATTATATAGTTTATATTCTCTATTATATTGTATAGTTTATACTCTCTATTATATTATATAGTTTATATTCTCTATTATATTATATAGTATATATTCTCTATTATATTATATAGTTTATATTCTCTATTATATTATATAGTTTATATTCTCTATTATATTATAATATAGTTTATACTCTCTATTATATTATATAGTATATACTCTCTATTATATTATATAGTTTATATTCTCTATTATATTGTATAGTTTATACTCTCTATTATATTATATAGTTTATATTCTCTATTATATTATATAGTATATATTCTCTATTATATTATATAGTTTATATTCTCTATTATATTATATAGTTTATATTCTCTATTATATTATATAGTATATGTTCTCTATTATATTATATAGTTTATACTCTCTATTATATTATATAGTTTATACTCTCTATTATATTATATAGTTTTTATTCTCTATTATATTATATAGTTTATATTCTCTATTATACTATATAGTTTATATTCTCTATTATATTATATAGTATATACTCTATTATATTATATAGTTTATATTCTCTATTATATTATATAGTTTATATTCTCTATTATACTATATAGTTTATATTCTCTATTATATTATATAGTTTATACTCTATTATATTATATAGTTTATACTCTCTATTATATTATATAGTTTATATTCTCTATTATATTATATAGTTTATACTCTCTATTATATTATATAGTTTATATTCTCTATTATATTATATAGTTTATACTCTCTATTATATTATATAGTTTATACTCTCTATTATATTATATAGTTTATATTCTCTATTATATTATATAGTTTATATTCTCTATTATATTATATAGTTTATATTCTCTATTATACTATATAGTTTATACTCTCTATTATATTATATAGTTTATATTCTCTATTATATTATATAGTTTATACTCTCTATTATATTATATAGTTTATACTCTCTATTATATTATATAGTTTATATTCTCTATTATATTATATAGTTTATATTCTCTATTATACTTTATAGTTTATATTCTCTATTATATTATATAGTTTATACTCTCTATTATATTGTATAGTTTATACTCTCTATTATATTATATAGTTTATATTCTCTATTATATTATATAGTTTATATTCTCTATTATATTATATAGTTTATACTCTCTATTATATTGTATAGTTTATATTCTCTATTATATTATATAGTATATATTCTCTATTATATTGTATAGTTTATATTCTCTATTATATTATATAGTTTATATTCTCTATTATATTGTATAGTTTATACTCTCTATTATATTATATAGTATATACTCTCTATTATATTATATAGTTTATATACTCTATTATATTATATAGTTTATATTCTCTATTATATTATATAGTATATACTCTCTATTATATTATATAGTTTATATTCTCTATTATATTATATAGTATATACTCTCTATTATATTATATAGTTTATATTCTCTATTATATTATATAGTTTATACTCTCTATTATATTGTATAGTTTATACTCTCTATTATATTATATAGTTTATATTCTCTATTATATTATATAGTGTATACTCTCTATTATATTATATAGTTTATATTCTCTATTATATTATATAGTATATACTCTATTATATTGTATAGTTTATATTCTCTATTATATTATATAGTTTATATTCTCTATTATACTATATAGTTTATATTCTCTATTATATTATATAGTATATACTCTATTATATTATATAGTTTATACTCTCTATTATATTATATAGTTTATATTCTCTATTATATTATATAGTTTATACTCTCTATTATATTGTATAGTTTATACTCTCTATTATATTATATAGTATATATTCTCTATTATATTATATAGTTTATATTCTCTATTATATTATATAGTATATATTCTCTATTATATTATATAGTTTATATTCTCTATTATACTATATAGTTTATATTCTCTATTATATTATATAGTTTATACTCTATTATATTATATAGTTTATACTCTCTATTATATTGTATAGTATATACTCTCTATTATATTATATAGTTTATATTCTCTATTATATTATGTAGTTTATACTCTCTATTATATTATATAGTTTATATTCTCTATTATATTATATAGTTTATACTCTCTATTATATTATATAGTTTATATTCTCTATTATATTATATAGTTTATACTCTCTATTATATTATATAGTATATATTCTATATTATATTATATAGTTTATACTCTCTATTATATTATATAGTTTATATTCTCTATTATATTATATAGTTTATATTCTCTATTATATTATATAGTTTATATTCTCTATTATATTATATAGTTTATATTCTCTATTATATTATATAGTTTATATTCTCTATTATATTATATAGTTTATATTCTATATTATATTATATAGTTTATATTCTCTATTATATTATATAGTTTATATTCTCTATTATATTATATAGTATATACTCTCTATTATATTATAGTTTATATTCTCTATTATACTATATAGTTTATATTCTCTATTATATTATATAGTATATATTCTCTATTATATTATATAGTTTATATTCTCTATTATATTATATAGTATATACTCTCTATTATATTATATAGTTTATATTTTCTATTATATTATATAGTTTATACTCTCTATTATATTGTATAGTTTATACTCTCTATTATATTATATAGTTTATATTCTCTATTATATTATATAGTATATACTCTCTATTATATTATATAGTTTATATTCTCTATTATATTATATAGTATATACTCTATTATATTGTATAGTTTATATTCTCTATTATATTATATAGTTTATATTCTCTATTATACTATATAGTTTATATTCTCTATTATATTATATAGTATATACTCTATTATATTATATAGTTTATATTCTCTATTATATTATATAGTTTATATTCTCTATTATACTATATAGTTTATATTCTCTATTATATTATATAGTTTATATTCTCTATTATACTATATAGTTTATACTCTCTATTATATTATATAGTTTATATTCTCTATTATATTATATAGTTTATATTCTCTATTATATTATATAGTTTATATTCTCTATTATATTATATAGTTTATACTCTCTATTATATTATATAGTTTATACTCTCTATTATATTATATAGTTTATATTCTCTATTATATTGTATAGTTTATACTCTATTATATTATATAGTTTATATTCTCTATTATATTATATAGTTTATATTCTCTATTATATTATATAGTTTATACTCTCTATTATATTATATAGTTTATACTCTCTATTATATTATATAGTTTATATTCTCTATTATATTATATAGTTTATATTCTCTATTATATTATATAGTTTATATTCTCTATTATATTATATAGTTTATATTCTCTATTATATTATATAGTTTATATTCTCTATTATATTATATAGTTTATATTCTCTATTATATTATATAGTTTATATTCTCTATTATATTATATAGTTTATATTCTATATTATATTATATAGTTTATATTCTCTATTATATTATATAGTTTATATTCTCTATTATGTTATATAGTATATACTCTCTATTATATTATAGTTTATATTCTCTATTATACTATATAGTTTATATTCTCTATTATATTATATAGTATATATTCTCTATTATATTATATAGTTTATACTCTCTATTATATTATATAGTTTATATTCTCTATTATATTGTATAGTTTATACTCTCTATTATATTATATAGTTTATATTCTCTATTATATTATATAGTTTATACTCTCTATTATATTATATAGTTTATACTCTCTATTATATTATATAGTTTATATTATCTATTATATTATATAGTTTATACTCTCTATTATATTATATAGTTTATACTCTCTATTATATTATTTAGTTTATATTCTCTATTATATTATATAGTTTATATTCTATATTATATTATATAGTTTATATTCTCTATTATATTATATAGGTTATATTCTCTATTTTATTATATAGTTTATATTCTCTATTATATCATATAGTTTATATTCTCTATTATATTATATAGTTTATATTCTCTATTATATTATATAGTTTATACTCTCTATTATATTATATAGTTTATATTCTATATTATATTATATAGTTTATATTCTCTATTATATTATATAGTTTATATTCTCTATTATATTATATAGTTTATATTATCTATTATATTATATAGTATATATTCTCTATTATATTATATAGTTTATATTCTCTATTATATTATATAGTTTATATTCTCTATTATATTGTATAGTTTATACTCTCTATTATATTGTATAGTTTATATTCTCTATTATATTATATAGTTTATATTCTCTATTATATTATATAGTATATATTCTCTATTATATTATATAGTTTATATTCTCTATTATACTATATAGTTTATACTCTCTATTATATTATATAGTTTATACTCTCTATTATATTATATAGTTTATATTCTCTATTATATTATATAGTTTATATTCTCTATTATATTGTATAGTATATATTCTCTATTATATTATATAGTTTATATTCTCTATTATATTATATAGTTTATATTCTCTATTATATTATATAGTTTATATTCTCTATTATACTATATAGTTTATATTCTCTATTATATTATATAGTATATACTCTATTATATTATATAGTTTATATTCTCTATTATATTATATAGTTTATATTCTCTATTATATTATATAGTATATACTCTCTATTATATTATATAGTTTATACTCTCTAATATATTATATAGTTTATATTCTCTATTATATTATATAGTTTATACTCTCTATTATATTATATAGTTTATACTCTCTATTATATTATATAGTTTATATTCTCTATTATATTATATAGTTTATATTCTCTATTATATTATATAGTTTATATTCTCTATTATACTATATAGTTTATACTCTCTATTATATTATATAGTTTATATTCTCTATTATATTATATAGTTTATACTCTCTATTATATTATATAGTTTATACTCTCTATTATATTATATAGTTTATATTCTCTATTATATTATATAGTTTATATTCTCTATTATATTATATAGTTTATATTCTCTATTATATTATATAGTTTATATTCTCTATTATATTATATAGTATATACTCTCTATTATATTATATAGTTTATATTCTCTATTATATTATATAGTATATACTCTATTATATTGTATAGTTTATATTCTCTATTAAATTATATAGTTTATATTCTCTATTATATTATATAGTTTATACTCTCTATTATATTATATAGTTTATACTCTCTATTATATGATATAGTATATATTCTCTATTATATTATATAGTATATACTCTCTATTATATTATATAGTTTATACTCTCTATTATATTATATAGTTTATATTCTCTATTATACTATATAGTTTATACTCTCTATTATATTATATAGTTTATATTCTCTATTATATTATATAGTTTATACTCTCTATTATATTATATAGTTTATACTCTCTATTATATTGTATAGTATATACTCTCTATTATATTATATAGTTTATATTCTCTATTATATTGTATAGTATATATTCTCTATTATATTGTATAGTTTATATTCTCTATTATATTATATAGTTTATATTCTCTATTATATTATATAGTTTATATTCGCTATTATATTATATAGTTTATATTCTCTATTATATTATATAGTTTATATTCTCTATTATATTATATAGTTTATATTCTCTATTATATTATATAGTTTATATTCTCTATTATATTATATAGTTTATATTCTCTATTATACTATATAGTTTATATTCTCTATTATATTGTATAGTTTATACTCTCTATTATATTATATAGTTTATATTCTCTATTATATTATATAGTTTATATTCTCTATTATATTATATAGTTTATATTCTCTATTATATTATATAGTATATATTCTCTATTATATTATATAGTTTATATTCTCTATTATATTATATAGTTTATATTCTCTATTATATTATATAGTTTATATTCTCTATTATATTATATAGTATATACTCTCTATTATATTATATAGTTTATATTCTCTATTATATAATATAGTATATACTCTCTATTATATTATATAGTTTATACTCTCTATTATATTATATAGTTTATATTCTCTATTATACTATATAGTTTATATTCTCTATTATATTGTATAGTTTATACTCTCTATTATATTATATAGTTTATATTCTCTATTATATTATATAGTTTATATTCTCTATTATATTATATAGTTTATATTCTCTATTATATTATATAGTATATATTCTCTATTATATTATATAGTTTATATTCTCTATTATATTATATAGTTTATATTCTCTATTATATTATATAGTTTATATTCTCTATTATATTATATAGTATATACTCTCTATTATATTATATAGTTTATATTCTCTATTATATAATATAGTATATACTCTCTATTATATTATATAGTTTATACTCTCTATTATATTATATAGTTTATATTCTCTATTATATTATATAGTTTATATTCTCTATTATATAATATAGTATATACTCTCTATTATATTATATAGTTTATATTCTCTATTATATTATATAGTTTATATTCTCTATTATATTATATAGTTTATATTCTCTATTATATTATATAGTTTATATTCTCTATTATATTATATAGTTTATATTCTCTATTATATAATATAGTATATACTCTCTATTATATTATATAGTTTATACTCTCTATTATATTATATAGTTTATATTCTCTATTATATTATATAGTTTATATTCTCTATTATATTATATAGTATGTACTCTCTATTATACTATATAGTTTATATTCTCTAGTATATTGTATAGTTTATACTCTCTATTATATTATATAGTTTATACTCTCTATTATATTATATAGTTTATATTCTCTATTATATAGTTTATATTCTCTATTATATTATATAGTTTATATTCTCTATTATATTATATAGTTTATATTCTCTATTATATTATATAGTTTATATTCTCTATTATATTATATAGTATATATTCTCTATTATACTATATAGTTTATACTCTCTATTATACTATATAGTTTATATTCTCTATTATATTGTATAGTTTATATTCTCTATTATATTATATAGTTTATATTCTCTATTATATTATATAGTTTATATTCTCTATTATACTATATAGTTTATATTCTCTATTATATTATATAGTTTATATTCTCTATTATATTATAGTTTATATTCTCTATTATATTATATAGTTTATATTCTCTATTATATTATATAGTATATATTCTCTATTATATTATATAGTTTATATTCTCTATTATATTATATAGTTTATACTCTCTATTATACTATATAGTTTATACTCTCTATTATATTATATAGTTTATATTCTCTATTATATTGTATAGTTTATATTCTCTATTATATTATATAGTTTATATTCTCTATTATATTATATAGTTTATATTCTCTATTATACTATATAGTTTATATTCTCTATTATATTATATAGTTTATATTCTCTATTATATTATATAGTTTATATTCTCTATTATATTATATAGTATATATTCTCTATTATACTATATAGTTTATACTCTCTATTATACTATATAGTTTATATTCTCTATTATATTGTATAGTTTATATTCTCTATTATATTATATAGTTTATATTCTCTATTATATTATATAGTTTATATTCTCTATTATACTATATAGTTTATATTCTCTATTATATTATATAGTTTATATTCTCTATTATATTATAGTTTATATTCTCTATTATATTATATAGTTTATATTCTCTATTATATTATATAGTATATATTCTCTATTATATTATATAGTTTATATTCTCTATTATATTATATAGTTTATACTCTCTATTATACTATATAGTTTATACTCTCTATTATATTATATAGTTTATATTCTCTATTATATTGTATAGTTTATATTCTCTATTATATTATATAGTTTATATTCTCTATTATATTATATAGTTTATATTCTCTATTATACTATATAGTATATATTCTCTATTATATTATATAGTTTATATTCTCTATTATATTATATAGTTTATATTCTCTATTATATTATAGTTTATATTCTCTATTATATTATATAGTTTATATTCTCTATTATATTATATAGTATATATTCTCTATTATATTATATAGTTTATATTCTCTATTATATTATATAGTTTATATTCTCTATTATACTATATAGTTTATATTCTCTATTATATTATATAGTATATATTCTCTATTATATTATATAGTTTATATTCTCTATTATATTATATAGTTTATATTCTCTATTATATTATATAGTTTATATTCTCTATTATATTGTATAGTTTATATTCTCTATTATATTATATAGTTTATATTCTCTATTATATTATATAGTTTATATTCTCTATTATATTATATAGTTTATACTCTCTATTATATTATATAGTTTATATTCTCTATTATATTATAGTTTATATTCTCTATTATATTATATAGTTTATACTCTTTATTATATTATATAGTTTATATTCTCTATTATATTATATAGTTTATATTCTCTATTATATTATATAGTTTATATTCTCTATTATATTATATAGTTTATATTCTCTATTATATTATATAGTTTATATTCTCTATTATATTATATAGTTTATATTCTCTATTATATTATATAGTATATATTCTCTATTATATTATATAGTATATATTCTCTATTATATTATATAGTTTATATTCTCTATTATATTATATAGTATATACTCTATTATATTATATAGTATATATTCTCTATTATATTATATAGTTTATATTCTCTATTATATTATATAGTTTATATTCTCTATTATATTATATAGTTTATATTCTCTATTATATTATATAGTTTATATTCTCTATTATATTATATAGTTTATACTCTCTATTATACTATATAGTTTATATTCTCTATTATATTATATAGTATATACTCTCTATTATATTATATAGTTTATACTCTCTATTATATTGTATAGTTTATATTCTCTATTATATTATATAGTTTATATTCTCTATTATATTATATAGTATATACTCTATTATATTATATAGTTTATACTCTCTATTATATTATATAGTATATATTCTCTATTATATTGTATAGTTTATATTCTCTATTATATTGTATAGTTTATATTCTCTATTATACTATATAGTTTATATTCTCTATTATATTATATAGTATATACTCTCTATTATATTATATAGTTTATACTCTCTATTATATTATATAGTTTATATTCTCTATTATATTATATAGTATATACTCTCTATTATATTATATAGTTTATACTCTCTATTATATTATATAGTTTATATTCTCTATTATATTATATAGTTTATAATCTCTATTATATTGTATAGTTTATATTCTCTATTATATTATATAGTTTATATTCTCTATTATATTATATAGTTTATATTCTCTATTATATTATATAGTTTATATTCTCTATTATATTGTATAGTTTATATTCTCTATTATACTATATAGTTTATATTCTCTATTATATTATATAGTATATACTCTCTATTATATTATATAGTTTATACTCTCTATTATATTATATAGTTTATATTCTCTATTATATTATATAGTTTATATTCTCTATTATATTATATAGTTTATATTCTCTATTATATTATATAGTATATATTCTCTATTATATTATATAGTTTATATTCTCTATTATATTATATAGTATATATTCTCTATTATATTATATAGTTTATACTCTCTATTATATTATATAGTTTATACTCTATTATATTATATAGTTTATATTCTCTATTATATTATATAGTTTATATTCTCTATTATATTATATAGTTTATACTCTCTATTATATTATATAGTTTATACTCTCTATTATATTATATAGTATATATTCTCTATTATATTATATAGTTTATACTCTCTATTATATTATATAGTTTATATTCTCTATTATACTATATAGTTTATATTCTCTATTATATTATATAGTTTATATTCTCTATTATATTATATAGTTTATATTCTCTATTATATTATATAGTTTATACTCTCTATTATATTGTATAGTTTATATTCTCTATTATATTATATAGTTTATATTCTCTATTATATTATATAGTTTATACTCTCTATTATATTATATAGTTTATACTCTCTATTATATTATATAGTTTATATTCTCTATTATATTATATAGTTTATACTCTCTATTATATTGTATAGTTTATATTCTCTATTATATTATATAGTTTATATTCTCTATTATATTATATAGTTTATATTCTCTATTATATTATATAGTTTATATTCTCTATTATATTATATAGTTTATATTCTCTATTATATTATATAGTTTATACTCTCTATTATATTATATAGTTTATATTCTCTATTATATTATATAGTTTATATTCTCTATTATATTATATAGTTTATATTCTCTATTATATTATATAGTTTATATTCTCTATTATATTATATAGTTTATACTCTCTATTATACTATATAGTTTATATTCTCTATTATATTATATAGTTTATACTCTCTATTATATTATATAGTTTATATTCTCTATTATATTATATAGTATATACTCTCTATTATATTATATAGTTTATACTCTCTATTATATTATATAGTTTATACTCTCTATTATATTATATAGTATATACTCTATTATATTATATAGTTTATACTCTCTATTATATTATATAGTATATATTCTCTATTATATTGTATAGTTTATATTCTCTATTATATTGTATAGTTTATATTCTCTATTATACTATATAGTTTATATTCTCTATTATATTATATAGTATATACTCTCTATTATATTATATAGTTTATACTCTCTATTATATTATATAGTTTATATTCTCTATTATATTATATAGTTTATATTCTCTATTATATTGTATAGTTTATATTCTCTATTATATTATATAGTTTATAATCTCTATTATATTATATAGTTTATATTCTCTATTATATTATATAGTTTATATTCTCTATTATATTATATAGTTTATATTCTCTATTATATTATATAGTTTATACTCTCTATTATATTATATAGTATATACTCTATTATATTATATAGTTTATACTCTCTATTATATTATATAGTATATATTCTCTATTATATTGTATAGTTTATATTCTCTATTATATTGTATAGTTTATATTCTCTATTATACTATATAG
This sequence comes from Bugula neritina, assembly GCA_964035545.1. Taxonomy (NCBI): domain Eukaryota; kingdom Metazoa; phylum Bryozoa; class Gymnolaemata; order Cheilostomatida; family Bugulidae; genus Bugula; species Bugula neritina. The sequence goes on along the minus strand of OZ037765.1, from coordinate 5,822 downwards.
TTTATATTCTCTATTATATTATATAGTATATACTCTCTATTATATTATATAGTTTATACTCTCTATTATATTATATAGTTTATATTCTCTATTATATTATATAGTTTATATTCTCTATTATATTGTATAGTTTATATTCTCTATTATATTATATAGTTTATAATCTCTATTATATTATATAGTTTATATTCTCTATTATATTATATAGTTTATATTCTCTATTATATTGTATAGTTTATACTCTCTATTATATTATATAGTTTATATTATCTATTATATTATATAGTTTATATTCTCTATTATATTATATAGTATATACTCTCTATTATATTATATAGTTTATATTCTCTATTATATTATATAGTTTATATTCTCTATTATATTATATAGTATATATTCTCTATTATATTATATAGTTTATATTCTCTATTATATTATATAGTATATATTATCTATTATATTATATAGTTTATATTCTCTATTATATTATATAGTATATACTCTCTATTATATTATATAGTTTATATTCTCTATTATATTATATAGTTTATACTCTCTATTATATTATATAGTTTATATTCTCTATTATATTATATAGTTTATATTCTCTATTATATTATATAGTTTATATTCTCTATTATATTATATAGTTTATATTCTCTATTATATTATATAGTATATACTCTCTATTATATTGTATAGTTTATATTCTCTATTATATTATATAGTTTATACTCTCTATTATATTATATAGTTTATATTCTCTATTATATTATATAGTTTATATTCTCTATTATATTATATAGTTTATATTCTCTATTATATTATATAGTTTATATTCTCTATTATATTATATAGTTTATACTCTCTATTATATTATATAGTTTATATTCTCTATTATATTATATAGTATATACTCTCTATTATATTGTATAGTTTATATTCTCTATTATATTATATAGTTTATACTCTCTATTATATTATATAGTTTATATTCTCTATTATATTATATAGTTTATATTCTCTATTATATTATATAGTTTATATTCTCTATTATATTATATAGTTTATATTCTCTATTATATTATATAGTTTATACTCTCTATTATATTATATAGTTTATATTCTCTATTATATTATATAGTTTATATTCTATTATATTATATAGTATATACTCTCTACTATATTATATAGTTTATATTCTCTATTATATTATATAGTTTATACTCTCTATTATATTATATAGTTTATATTCTCTATTATATTATATAGTTTATATTCTCTATTATATTATATAGTTTATATTCTCTATTATATTATATAGTTTATACTCTCTATTATATTATATAGTTTATATTCTCTATTATACTATATAGTTTATATTCTCTATTATATTATATAGTTTATATTCTCTATTATATTATATAGTATATACTCTCTATTATATTATATAGTTTATATTCTCTATTATATTATATAGTTTATATTATCTATTATATTATATAGTTTATATTCTCTATTATATTATATAGTTTATATTATCTATTATATTATATAGTTTATATTCTCTATTATACTATATAGTTTATATTCTCTATTATATTATATAGTTTATATTCTCTATTATATTATATAGTTTATATTCTCTATTATATTATATAGTTTATATTATCTATTATATTATATAGTTTATATTCTCTATTATATTATAGTTTATATTCTCTATTATATTATATAGTTTATATTCTCTATTATATTATATAGTATATATTCTCTATTATATTATATAGTTTATATTCTCTATTATATTATATAGTTTATATTCTCTATTATACTATATAGTTTATATTCTCTATTATATTATATAGTATATATTCTCTATTATATTATATAGTTTATATTCTCTATTATATTATATAGTATATACTCTCTATTATATTATATAGTTTATATTCTCTATTATATTATATAGTTTATATTCTCTATTATATTATATAGTTTATATTCTCTATTATATTATATAGTATATATTATCTATTATATTATATAGTTTATATTCTCTATTATATTATAGTTTATATTCTCTATTATATTATATAGTTTATATTCTCTATTATATTATATAGTATATATTCTCTATTATATTATATAGTTTATATTCTCTATTATATTATATAGTTTATATTCTCTATTATACTATATAGTATATACTCTCTATTATATTATATAGTTTATATTCTCTATTATATTATATAGTATATATTCTCTATTATATTATATAGTTTATATTCTCTATTATATTATATAGTTTATATTCTCTATTATATTATATAGTTTATACTCTCTATTATATTATATAGTTTATATTCTCTATTATATTATATAGTTTATACTCTCTATTATATTATATAGTTTATATTCTCTATTATATTATATAGTTTATACTCTCTATTATATTATATAGTTTATATTCTCTATTATATTATATAGTTTATATTCTCTATTATATTATATAGTTTATATTCTCTATTATATTGTATAGTATATACTCTCTATTATATTATATAGTATATATTCTCTATTATATTATATAGTTTATACTCTCTATTATATTATATAGTTTATATTCTCTATTATATTATATAGTTTATATTCTCTATTATATTATATAGTATATATTCTCTATTATATTATATAGTTTATATTCTCTATTATATTATATAGTATATATTCTCTATTATATTATATAGTTTATATTCTCTATTATATTATATAGTTTATATTCTCTATTATATTGTATAGTTTATATTCTCTATTATATTATATAGTTTATACTCTCTATTATATTATATAGTTTATATTCTCTATTATACTATATAGTTTATATTCTCTATTATATTGTATAGTTTATATTCTCTATTATATTATATAGTTTATATTCTCTATTATATTATATAGTTTATACTCTCTATTATATTATGTAGTATATATTCTCTATTATATTATATAGTTTATATTCTCTATTATATTATATAGTTTATACTCTCTATTATATTATTTAGTTTATATTCTCTATTATATTATATAGTTTATATTCTCTATTATATTATATAGTTTATACTCTCTATTATATTATATAGTTTATATTCTCTATTATATTATATAGTTTATACTCTCTATTATATTATATAGTTTATATTCTCTATTATATTATAGTATATATTCTCTATTATATTGTATAGTTTATATTCTCTATTATATTATATAGTATATATTCTCTATTATATTATATAGTTTATATTCTCTATTATATTATATAGTTTATATTCTCTATTATATTATATAGTTTATATTCTCTATTATATTGTATAGTTTATATTCTCTATTATATTATATAGTTTATACTCTCTATTATATTATATAGTTTATATTCTCTATTATAATATATAGTATATATTCTCTATTATATTATATAGTATATACTCTATTATATTATATAGTTTATATTCTCTATTATATTATATAGTTTATATTCTCTATTATATTATATAGTTTATATTCTCTATTATATTGTATAGTTTATATTCTCTATTATATTATATAGTTTATACTCTCTATTATATTATATAGTTTATATTCTCTATTATATTGTATAGTTTATATTCTCTATTATATTATATAGTTTATATTCTCTATTATATTATATAGTTTATATTCTCTATTATATTATATAGTATACATTCTCTATTATATTGTATAGTTTATATTCTCTATTATATTATATAGTATATACTCTATTATATTATATAGTTTATATTCTCTATTATATTATATAGTATATATTCTCTATTATATTGTATAGTTTATATTCTCTATTATATTATACAGTTTATATTCTCTATTATATTATATAGTTTATATTCTCTATTATATTATATAGTTTATACTCTCTATTATATTATATAGTTTATACTCTCTATTATATTATATAGTTTATACTCTCTATTATATTATATAGTTTATATTCTCTATTATATTATATAGTTTATATTCTCTATTATATTGTATAGTTTATATTCTCTATTATATTATATAGTTTATATTCTCTATTATATTATATAGTTTATATTCTCTATTATATTGTATAGTTTATATTCTCTATTATATTATATAGTTTATATTCTCTATTATACTATATAGTTTATATTCTCTATTATATTATATAGTATATACTCTCTATTATATTATATAGTTTATACTCTCTATTATATTATATAGTTTATACTCTCTATTATATTATATAGTTTATATTCTCTATTATATTATATAGTATATATTCTCTATTATACTATATAGTTTATACTCTCTATTATATTATATAGTTTATATTCTCTATTATATTATATAGTTTATATTCTCTATTATACTATATAGTTTATATTCTCTATTATATTATATAGTTTATACTCTCTATTATATTATATAGTTTATACTCTCTATTATATTATATAGTTTATACTCTCTATTATATTATATAGTTTATACTCTCTATTATATTATATAGTTTATATTCTCTATTATATTGTATAGTTTATATTCTCTATTATATTATATAGTATATATTCTCTATTATATTATATAGTATATATTCTCTATTATATTATATAGTATATATTCTCTATTATATTATATAGTTTATACTCTCTATTATATTATATAGTATGTACTCTCTATTATATTATATAGTTTATACTCTCTATTATATTATATAGTTTATACTCTCTATTATATTATATAGTTTATATTCTCTATTATATTATATAGTTTATATTCTCTATTATATTATATAGTTTATATTCTCTATTATACTATATAGTTTATATTCTCTATTATACTATATAGTTTATACTCTCTATTATATTATATAGTTTATACTCTCTATTATATTATATAGTTTATATTCTCTATTATATTATATAGTTTATACTCTCTATTATATTATATAGTTTATATTCTCTATTATATTATATAGTTTATATTCTCTATTATATTATATAGTTTATATTCTCTATTATATTATATAGTTTATATTCTCTATTATATTATATAGTTTATATTCTCTATTATATTATATAGTTTATATTCTCTATTATATTATATAGTTTATACTCTCTATTATATTATATAGTTTATATTCTCTATTATATTATATAGTTTATATTCTCTATTATATTATATAGTTTATATTCTCTATTATATTATATAGTTTATATTCTCTATTATATTATATAGTATATACTCTCTATTATACTATATAGTTTATATTCTCTATTATATTATATAGTTTATATTCTCTATTATATTATATAGTTTATATTCTCTATTATATTATATAGTTTATACTCTCTATTATATTATATAGTTTATATTCTCTATTATATTATATAGTTTATATTCTCTATTATATTGTATAGTATATATTCTCTATTATATTATATAGTTTATATTCTCTATTATATTATATTGTATATACTCTATTATATTATATAGTTTATATTCTCTATTATATTATATAGTTTATATTCTCTATTATATTATATAGTTTATATTCTCTATTATATTATATAGTTTATATTCTCTATTATATTATATAGTTTATATTCTCTATTATATTATATAGTATATACTCTCTATTATACTATATAGTTTATATTCTCTATTATATTGTATAGTTTATATTCTCTATTATATTATATAGTTTATATTCTCTATTATATTATATAGTATATATTCTCTATTATATTATATAGTTTATACTCTCT